>PVKZ01002260.1:172500-246343 GCA_004027375.1 Macroglossus sobrinus
ATGATGAGGAAAGCAACAGGGATTTTTCAGTATGCTCTAGTCTTTGGCATATAATGCTGCACCTGCACACCTCACGGACTTAACCATGCATCTCTTCTGATTCTTTTTCATACTATTGAATTTATTATTTCTTTAGATTTCGAGTCCTTGGCATTTTTCCTCTTCACTGGTGCCTATGCTCACAGCAAATTCCAACAGAGGGCAAGACAATTAAGTAACATTGCCTGTGCATCATCATGCCATCACTCCCCTACTCTGACCTTTCTCCAGCTGTGCTTAAAATGTCTAGAGCTTCCTAACACATCTGACTGGATGTGTTTTCTCCTCAACTCTTCTGCCCTCACAGATGTTCAGTGGGTGAGCCTCAGTTCCAAAGACACACCTACTAGCTCAGAGCAATTTTCATGTTCAAACACAGCTTTGTATTTGGCAAGATGTACTCCTAGCTCACAGGCTGGCCGTAGACTGACAAAACGCAGGCTTCGTGGATGCCTTTCATGACATTATGTGGTAGCTTATGCATTTTTAATGCTCAAGGAAATGAAAATCAATTAGCAGTACCAACAAAGAGAATTGAATCACAACTTTGTGGAATATTAACATCCTCTTTCTGATGATGAAGCCCACATGTTTTCTTCCTCCAGTAAGGAAGTCCTATCCTGGTCATTTTATAGTCTGTCTGTGAAAGAGGGCATGGTTCCTCCGTGGATGCTAAGGTCGTTGATCCTGAGGTCTTCTGATTGGTCCTCTTTGCTCACTCATTTGTTTTCAATTTAGGTAACTCATTAGTTGCCTTTAAAAAGTTTTCACTTTCCACACGTACCAAACACCAATTATAATAATGTATGTAAGATATTCCTTCCTCCTAGGATTGCTTTAAAATTCATCATTTTATGTTCCAGCTTCCTTCGCTTTAATAGAGATGGAGGAATACTCAAGGTTACCTGGAACCTTATTCATCTGGGTAGTAATTGAACAAATGGCCCTCTCCCCGCCCTGCATTTGATTTTGTTTTTCAGTGAAATTATTTTAAATGTACTGTTTATTGCATGTGTCTCCCCTCTTCACCCTTCCACCCCCACCCCCACATATCACACTATAGAGAGAAGTTTTCTTACTTGGATTACTGTGTCCAGAAGAAACGAGCTGGGAGTCCTAAAAGAACAAGAAATATCAATTAATTTCCTTACTTGACTTTTAAAATCTAAGTTGAATATGAGATATATTACCAGTCATTTGGAACCTAACTCTACCAGCTACTGCAGTGAGAAACATTTACATGAGTGTGCCCATCAAACAGTTCTGGGAGTATAGTTCACTCTATAGTCTTTTGAATTATGGACTTTTTGTTTTGTTTATTGACATGAAGTTCACATGACATCAAATTAGCCACTTTAAAGTGAACAATTAGTGGCATTTAGTACATCTGCAATGTTGTACAACTACCACCTCTATTTAGTTGCAAAATATTTCCATCATTCCAAAGTGAAATTCCCTGCCCAGTAAGCAGTGTCTTCCCATACTCTCCCACCCCCATTCCCTGGCACTTACTAATCTGCACCCTGTCTCTATGGATAGGTTATGGATAGCTCACAGCAGTAGAGTTACATAACAAGTGGCCTTTTGTGTCTGACTTCTTCATTTAGCATGTTTGGGAGGTTCGTTCACGTCATAGCATGTATCAGTACTTCAGTCCTTTTGATGGCTGAATAATAATACTCCACTGTATGTATACACAAGAGTTTTTCATCCATTCATCTGTTAGTGAATATTTGGGCTGTTTCCACCTTTTTTCCTATTGTGAATCATGCTGCCATTGATATACATGCATGTGGATTTGTTTGTCCCTGTTTTCAATCTTTTTAGGTATATATCTAGGAGGGGAACTGTAGTAATTTTATGTTAAACTTTTTAAGGAACTGCCAAACTCTTTTCCACAGAGGCTGAATCATTTTTCATTCCTACTAGCATATGAGGGTTCTGATTTCTCCACATCCTTGCCAAAACTTGTTATATTCTTTTAATAAAAAAAAAAAAGTTATATTATAGCCATCCTAGTGGATGTGGTTTCTCATTGTGGTTTTGATTTGTATTTCCCTAATGACTAAGGATGTTGAGCATGTTTTCTCTTTTCAACTATGACACTTTAAAAAAATGCAACAAATCATTTTTTATTGAGGTGTAAGCGAGAAGCTGCATAGATTTAAGCATATAATTTGATAATAAGTATCATTAAAAGATGCTACTATTTATTGTCTTGACTCAAGGATGGCTCCATCTTATTAAGTAGTACTTACTATTTAAACAAAGAAAAGTAATATTTATTCATTAAAGAAAATTCAGAGAAACAGGAAAGTACAAAAAAGTTGTATGTACTCCCATTTCTAAGGTTAATCTGCTGCTTTTCATTTGCTAGTGTCCATGAAGTGTATGTGTCATCCAGACAGTAATGTGCACAAAGGGGAGAACCACTCCTGGGTATTTAGAAGAATCTTTACAGATGGGAATTTATTCTTCTCCATCTTTAAATCCTGAATTCTCCAAACTGAAACTCTTGTTTGGTGGATGGGAATCCTACAATTTTATCTGAGTTCAAGACTGGGAGGTCACTTGACTGAGAAGTCAAGTTTATACATATCACCTTGCTTTCAGAAATAACCAAGTTCACTGGTATCTGAGAAAGCCTGTCAATGAGGCACCATACGAAAGACATTTCACCAAATGCAACATGCCATCAAAATCATATGAAGCTGCATTAGTTCATGTACTGCTAAGAAAGACAACTACTGCCAATTGATTGTAAGATGTCACCAACTGTAAAACAAATCCTGATTTTAGGGAACTTCAAATGTGAAAAAAAATATGCACCTTAAGTCAATAAAATATAGTAGTAGTTCTTAGGCCATATTGCTGATAAAAAATAGTACTTATACTGTGAGAGTATTACTTAAAAATGGCTTTTTGGTATCATCTGAGGACCTCTCTGTGTTTGTCTACCAATCCATCATTAGAACTATAAAAGGCAAGAAATGGAAATATATCTTATTTCCAGACCCCCATATATAGCTATAGAAGAACCACTTGATTTGGTTTGGTTTATCTTTAACTCCACAATCACTTTCTTCTGAATCTTATTCTAATAATATAATTTATAGTGAATTTCAATGTTTATTTTGAGTCAATGATAAACATGGAGTTTTAGCCCAAACCCTTTGTGACAGGTTTTGAGCATGATGTATTAACAAGGAGAGATACTTCAGAGCACTTTTCTTCATACCTGCTGCCTTTCATTCTCTTTCCAGGCACAAAAAGAAAGGCAAAAGAATTCTTTTGCTGTAATTTTTCTGTATAATGCTTTAAAAATCTATCAGTAAGAATAGTTTCAGACCAGGTCCAATCTCATCAGATTCAGAATACACTGCCATATGAAATGTTTGTGAAATGCCATCAGGTTTCCCCATATGGCTTCTCAGGATAGAAAGACTTTTGCAATTTTGAGTTCTTGATTTGCATTTCAAAACTTAGGAGACTGCTATAGAAATGAAAGGAAAAGGGCAAGCAAATTCTTTTTCTTTCTTGGTTGAAACACCTGATAATGTCAGCCAATTTAAAGGAGTCACATATTCTTTTCTTTATCAAATTCAATTACTTTTGAGATTTGAAGAATGAGGTGGACATTTCTGGTATTATTTGTCTAGGGAACAGAGACTCCAAATTAAGTCTTCAGAGAATAGGAAAAATATCCAAGTTCAGTAATAATTGAACTTACTATATATCATGTCCTTCAATACCCAGACAAATTGTGGAAATTCTCAGAAGTATTTAACTAATTAATTTAGTGGTACTGGCAACCCAGAATGCACAGCTAAATCGTCTTTTCCTGCGAGGTCAAATTGCCCCTTTAATCTTAATAAGGACTTAACTTTCATTATTTATTAGTCATTTAGGAGTTTTTCCCCCTCTAATTCCATAAACAAGTCTAGCCCCTACACATTAGCAATAATAGAGTGATGATCTCAAATGTTAATAATCCAGTTAAGGAACTACTAGCCTCCAGCTGTCAGAATACTAATTAGTTGAGATACACGTTGAAAGAGGTGTTCTATGTGTCAAAATTAACAAGTCTTTGTAGTAGGCAGAATAAGCCCCCCTCCCCACCAAAGATGTCCCTATCCTCATTCCAGGACCCTGTGAATGCATTACTTCTCAAGGCAAAGGGGACTTCGCAGATGTGATTAAACTGACACTTTTGAGATAGGAGATTGTCCTGGATTATCCAGGGTAGGCCCAATATAATCATTAAGGTCATAAGGAAAAGGAGGCAGGAGAGTCAGAGAAGATGTGACAAGGAAGTCAGAAGTCAGAAGAGGGCCATGAGCTAAGTAACAATGGTGGCCTTCAGAAGCTGAGGAAGTAAGAAAAGGAGTTCTCCTCTAAACCCCCCAGAAGAAACACAGTCCTGTCAACACCTTGATTTCAGCCCAGTGAGGCTGATGTGAGACCTCTGACTTCTAGAGTTGTAAAATAATAAAACTGTGTAGCCTTAACTCATTAAATTTATGGTAATCTTATTAGAACAAGAATAAGACATGAATGTAGCTTTATTTCATTTGCACATGAAATATTACTTATCGTGAGCTTTTTAAAAGAAAGAATGAGTAATTTTATAAAATGTAGGAACACTTCATTATTAAAATCATGCCATGTACCTACATCATGTAAAATTACTCATTCTTTCTTTCTTGGGCAAGGCAAAAAGATATAGAGGTTAAACAGCTCTAGAGGAATCATATAATAGTCCTAAAGTAGATTTTTAAAAAAAATTTAAATTTGAAATTCTGTGCCCTATATGATCATAATAATAATGTAACCTTTTAGATGGAAAATAAAATGCTTGTAACTTTGTTTCTGCTTTGAAAAATAAATTTTTATACTAATTATTTGAGGTCTCAATATCACCTCAGGAGTTAAGTTATTGCTTAAACTTAACTATTTATAGTCAACAAATTTGCATAATCCTTTTGGAAAAGTCACAAGCAAATATGTCTTGGGGTAAACACTCAATTGTATTAGAAAATGTACTTATATCATGGATATATTCATACAACAAAATGCTTATCCTATTGTATTTTGGGTCAAGCCATTATTTTGGCAAGATTATGTACAAAAATTGTTAAGAACTATTGTACTGTATTTTAAGTGTGGGATGCCAATGGAAAGTTTTGGTGACAAGAAATTATTTATGTTCTAAAACTATGAAATGCGACTGTGTGGAGAACAGATTGTGCATTAAGGGCTAGGGTGTTCCAGTCCACCCTTCAGGTGATGATAGCTGCAATAGAGTGGTAGGAGGAGGAAGTGCAGGAATAGGGGACCAGCTAGGAAGCTACTACAATAATTAGGGAATTATTACAGAGGGAATACAGCTGTGTGACTGTGCAGGCAGAAATTGGAGTGATGCAGCTACAAGCCAAGGAATGTGACGAATGGACAACAGCAGTAGAAGCTGGGAGAGGCAAAGAAGGATTCTCCCTCTCGAGCCTTCAGAGGGGGCATGGCCCTGCTGACACCTTGATCTCAGACTTCTAGCCTCTAGAACTGTAAGAAAATAAATTTCTTTTATTTTAAGCTACCTGGTTTATGTGCTCTTTTACAAGTGCCCTAGAAAACAAATCCAGATGGCTCCAAGGCTGGCAGCCTGAGCCGACTGCAAAAATGGAGAAGCCACATACTGAGAAACACGGGGACAGAAGGTTTGTGGGGGGATTAAAGCTGAACTTTTGATGTGTTGAGCTGGAGATGCTTGTGAGATATCTGAGTGGAGATGTTGAACAGGTATGTAGATATACGAGTATAGAGTTTTGGGGATGCAGAAGCTGGCTAGAAATACTAGTTCAGAAATCACCATCTTGGCATACAGAGTATTTAAAGCAACAAGACTGGATGAGATCACTGAAGGCGAGAAAAAACATGGAGACAAGAAGGGAGAGGATTAAAGACAAGTGCGGAAAATGCCTATAAGAAACTTTAGATCAAGAATAGACATAATGCCTGCTAGAAAACAAACTCTAGCAAAACAATAAGTACCTTCTAAAAAGAGGCAGACCTGAGACACAAGAAACAATGATGAACTAAAGAACTAACAACTAATTGTTTGTGCACAATGCTAAAAAATAGTCATAATAATGATAATTTGAGATATTGTAGATAAGCTCAAACTGAAAGAGGGTGGTGGGGGAGACCAAACTAAAACTGGCTGTTCCATATTTGAGGATAGGATATAAATACTAACTAATTGTAGGCATTGATAAAAATAAGTTTAAATAAGTTAGTATATTAAAATTTTAAAGACAATTACTATAATACCTTTAAAATTATTATGAGTATTACATACACATCATGTATATGTTTGAAAACATCATATTATATGTGTGTTTGAAAACCCTAAAGGGGGGAAAAGGAACAAATAAAGATCAATTAACCCAAGAAGAGGCAGAAAAGCTGAATAAACCCATAAGCATAGAAGAAAATGCAAAAATAGTTAAAGAGTAAAGATTACTCATAAGAAAACTCTACATGCAGTAAGTTTTATTGAAAGTTACACCATACCTTAAGAAGGGAAAAAACTGGTCTGTTATATAAACTGTCCTTGAGTACAGAAAAATGTAGGAAGTAGAATGTAGAATTTATTATAAGGTATTGATATTGAAACTGAACAAGCATACACAGAAACACACCTAGTTCAAGTTCACTTGTGAATATCGGAGTAGAATTCTTAAGTTAAACATTGGCACATTAAGTCCAAAAGTATATTAAATGAGCAATATGCCATAATTAGGGAAATTAATCATATGATTGTACAGGTGAAGTGAAAATCAGATAATCTATTAATGTAATTTTATGCACTAACAGATTAAAGAACAAAAACTATGAACATTTTTAATATATGATGAGTAAACTACTCAACTGAACTCAAACTTGGTCTATTTATATATATTCTGGAAAACAGATCAATGACTGCCAGAGGCTGGGGTAAGGGAGGGAGTGCCAAGGGGGAGATCTAGGTAGTGGTAGAGTCTTCCTGGGTTTTGACTGTGGTGGCCTCAGGAGCATATGTATTTGTCAAAACTTGCAGGATACTAAAAAGTGTGATTTTTACTATTTGTAAATTATATCTTAATTTTAAGAAATGAAATTCAAACCTTTAAAAGTTAAGAAAACCAGGAATAGAAGGAAGCTGCCTCTGCTGGACATGGAGGGAGCAATTCTTATTCTCAGTGCTAACACCTTGGAATTATCCTTTTTAATGTCACAAATAAGGCAAAGGGGCAGCGGTTCTAGGTGACATAGTATGAAGGACAAAATAGAACAAACTTGTTATCTGCAAGATTCTTTATGACTTCTCCATTCACCCAGAGCAAAGCAGCAGAGTAAAGCCCAGGTCCTTCAGTGGCCCTGCAGTCCCTGCATACAGCTCTGCACTAATTTCTCTTGTGTCATCTGCTGTGCTCGCCTTACCATCCTATCCCATCCACTCCCTCACTTGCCTTGCGGCTCCTTCAGCATCCCCACACACTCCTGCTTCAGGGAGCTTTCACTTTCTCCTCCATTGCCCTGGACCTCTCCTCCTCTAGTTGTCTACATAACTGGCCTCCCTCAGGGAGTTGCTCAAATGCCATTTCCTCAAGCAAAATCTTTCTTAAGTTCTCTATTGAAAATTCATATATCCCCATTCACCACCAGCATTCACCATCTTTTTTCCTGATTTATTTTTCTTCAGTGTACATCATCAACCAATATGATACATACTTCAGTGCTATTCATTCTGTTTTCCCCTACTTGAAAGATATCAATTCACCAAAAAACACCTACCAGAACCAAAAGAAGTTCAGCAAGTAGGTATATGAAACCCTGTAACTTTTCTTCAGACCATCAAGACTAACTAGAAAGCATAAAAACTAAAGCTCATTTAAACAGAAAAATAATCAAGTTGAATATCTGAGAATAAATCAAAGAACTAATATCAAAGATCTATATGAAAAAAAAAGTGTACTAAAGGACATGTAAGAAGACATGAAAAGAAGTGAGGAGATATTCCAAACTCTTGGAAAGGAAGATGACGTTGTCAGATAGATAGCCTATAAGTCAGAAATCAATTAAATTCCAAACAAAATTCCAAGAGGATTTTTATATGGAATGTCAGGTCATCAAGATGATTCTTAAATGGATCCAGAAGAGAAAACTGGGCAATATGCAGGAAATATCTGGAAAATAAAGAAGGGGACTGGCCTGATCACATTCATAAATAGGCCAAAAATTATCAATAATTTTAACTAGGAGTTGGCCAACTACAGCCCATAGGCCAAACACAGCCTACCCTCTGTTTTGTTTTAAATAATTTAGTGGATTTTAGCATATTTAGAGTTTATCACAATAATGAACATCAGAACATTTTCATCACCTCAAAAAGAAATCCTTTACCTTTAGCACTCAACCCCACCTCCCCACCCCCGAGGTGTAAGCAACCACTAATCTGTTCTCTGTCTCTCTCTATTTGCCTGTTCTGGACATTTCAAACATGAAATAATATGATGTGTGGTTTATTTCACTTTCACTTAGCACAGTGTTTTTGAGGTTCATCCATATTGTATCAGGCATCAGCACTTCATTCCTTTTTATGCTTGAAAAATATTTCATTGCAAGGATCTACCACTTTTGTTTATCCAGTTGATGGACATTTGTGTTGTTTCTACTTACTGGCTATTATGATCAATGGTGCCACAAACATGGGTGTGTAAGTTTTTGTGTAGACATGTACATGGGCTATATACTAGAAGTGAAACTGCTGGGTCACATGTTAATGCAATGTTTGAGGCACTGCCTCAATGTTTTTCAAAGAAGCTGCATCTCTTATGATCCCACCAGCAACTGCTATCAGGGTTCCAATTTTTCCACATCCTTGCTAATACTGGTTATTGTCTTTGATTTTAGTCATTTAAGTAGGTGTGAAGCATTATCTCATTGTGATTTTGATTTGCATTTGCCTAATGATTAATAATGGTGATAGTATCTTTTCTTATACTTATTAGCCATTTGTAGATGTTCTTTGGAGAAACATCTATTTAAATCCTTTACCCATTCTTAAAATGGATTGTCCTTTTATTTGTTAAATTATGAGTCCTTTATTATGGTACCATGTTTCTATAAATAAAATTTTATTTGAACATAGCCACATTCATTCATTTACTTACTGTCTGCAAAGCTTAAACTATTTACTATCTGACCCTTTACAAAAAAGTTTGTCAACTTCTGATCTAAATGATGAGT
Organism: Macroglossus sobrinus; assembly: GCA_004027375.1. Classification (NCBI taxonomy): domain Eukaryota; kingdom Metazoa; phylum Chordata; class Mammalia; order Chiroptera; family Pteropodidae; genus Macroglossus; species Macroglossus sobrinus. The sequence continues at coordinate 181,828 of PVKZ01002260.1, forward strand.
TACCAGGAAAAAACTAGATAAATATACTGAGAAAACAGAATAGTCAGTCCTGAAACAAATCTATGTATTTATGAGAAATTCAATTGTTGATAAAGGTTGTATTTCAAATCAGTGGGGAGAAATATAGGCCAATTTCTTAATAGTATTATAATAATTTACTAATCATCGAAAAGAATAAAACTAGAATCTTATATCATGCCATCCACAAGTTGTTTTTTTTTTTTAACCCAAACCCCAAAACTCTTTTAGAATAAAACAGAGAACATTGTTAGAATGTTGGGATAGGGAAGGTTTTTTTTTCCTCTGATATAAAAATTAAACACTCTGTTACTATAAAAGGTACATAAATCAAGTTACAAGAAAATAGTTGTATCCTATATAATAGATCCATGAATAAGATAAAATGATTTCCTACAAATCATTTTTTGAAAGTGGCAATGGGTATGAATGGGTGAGTTGCAAAAAAGAAAAATGTCAATGCTCAAACTCAGAAGAAGAAATGCTAATGAAAACGATATTAAACTTTCACCCATCATATATAGAAACAAAGATAAGGCAGATAATATTAAACATTGTAAAGATTCATAAAAACATACTCTTGAAACACAGTCAAGGGTAAATAAATATGGCTTCTGGTGCCTCTAGCACCACAGTGCCTGTTCTAGATTCTATGACAGGCATACAAAGAGGCATTTACCAAAAATGTTTGTTGGAACAGCGATCGTAGTAACAGCCAACCATAAACAATATGAATGCTCATCAAAAGGAGCTTGATTCAATACATAACAGCAAATTTATACTATGAAATATTTGCTTCTGTTAAGAAGAATGAAGAAAATAAATATTCACTTCAAGAGCTCTCCAAATACACTTCATTAAGGGAAATAAAAATCAACTCATAGAACAGAATTTATTATTGTAATTATTGTAAATTCTTATAATAATTATTTCAATAATTCACTTAAGAAAGTTGTGATATTAATATTTAGCAATGATATTTATAAATTGTGGGTATCTGAAAAAATCCACTCTTAGAAAAAATACTTTTAGTATTAAAATTAATGAGTTTTACAAATTGCATATGCATATATAATATATTATATATATTATATATATTTTATACACACACACACACACACACACACACACACACAGTGCATGAAGAAATGGCTGAAATGGTACATGCCAAACTCTTGAGAGTAATCTCTGGGTAGGGAAATAAAATCTAGATGAGGGTGCTAGGGACTTTCATAATTTGTTCCTTCAATTTATAATTCCATCTTTATAGTGAGTATGTACTTATATGTTAGTTCTATGGTTAAAAAAATCAAATGAAACCTTTTAGACTCAAGTATAATTTAAATTTATTTTGTGGCTGATTTTTTTTTGCGTGTGTGCTTGTCCTTAGAAGATATGGAAATCTTTTAAAGTCCTAGGAAATATTTTAAGTTTTACAGAAGCTATGCAAGAGAAATTAAATCCTACATGTCCTCCATTCTAAGACACAGATTTTAAGATATATTGTTAATTTAATAAAGGCTTTTCAGGGCAAAACAAGACTTTCAATCACAGTGAACATATAAAATGATTATGTAAGATGCATTTCAGCTTCGCTAATGTTTTGGGATAAAATGACAGAAACTATAGAAGTGTAGGTAAGTAAGACTGCAAGCCTGATTTTCCCCTTTGATGAGTAAATATATACTTGCAGATTGTTGAAAATCAGACCCATCTGTCTCTGGCAGCAATATTTACAGAGTAAAAGACAATCAAGGGAAAACCCACTCTCCATAAAAATTGCCTCATGAGGAAAGCATATTGCTTCTGAGTGATGCAAGATCTCACCTTATTTGAAAATGAAAATTTGCTGGATTCCACTTTGCCAGGTGCTTGAATAGCAGAAAGTGGTGGAAGCCAGGTCATCTCCTAAAGAAGGGGAACCAAACAACATTGTTATTCAGAGGGTACAGACAGTAACACATAAGCAGCTATACCAGCCTGCGTCTAAGGCACAGAATGGGGTACAGAAGGTACAAGAGATGCATAAAGAATAAAAGGGATTTTTTTTTTTACAAAAAAGATTTGAGACTCATTTTTAATATTGTTTTTCCTAATTTTACCAATTCTTGGTTCCGGGGCTAACCCTACACCCTTGTTAAGCTCCTGACTGAAAGGATGACCCAGAACTCACAGGGTGTTTCTGAAGGATCGCACAAAGTACTTGTTACTTTAGGGATCATTATTAGAGGAATTGTTTTTAGAAATTCATATTAGTATGAGGTTCCAATAAGCCCCACGTTATCACTTTGATCTTCACAAAAACATCATTCATGGAGGAATGAAAAACAAATTACACTTATGAAATGAGGAGAGTGTGTTGTGATTTTGATAACACTAGAAGCAGTAGTTGATCCATTTAAAGAAAAGTGAGAACTTCTTTTTAGGTGAAGACATTTTCTCGCCTTCCTTGGTTGGGTGTGGTAGTGTTGATAAGGACTTTGTCAGGTTGTTGAAGAGAAAGAGTTTCTTGAGAGTGGTCTGATGCCTCCTTTCCCTGGGTAAGTCTCCTCCCCCAGCACCTGGGATGGTGCAGATGCAGACTCACCCAGGGAGCAGAGGGAGGGCGAGTTTGTTCAAACATTTGGAAGGATTTACTGACACTCCATCATCTCTCACCAATCGTGACACATGAGCTGTATGTAGGTAGGTTAAGCGCATATGCATCTGAGGTGTCCCTTCTCCATTCTGCTGATACCAATGTTTCTCCAATGGAAAGCAAAGGAAAGTCCAGTGACCCTTTATGGCCCTCTTTCTCCTCTCCTTGTGCTCCAAATATCTGCCCCTTCCGTCTTGTGTCTATTCCTCTGATATCCTGAGGAGGCTGTGTCCGGGAACAGATGGACACCCAGTGCATTTCTGAATGAATGCCAGATCGATTAGTATCTGTGCAATGTCTCTATCTTTCTGGTTACCTGAACTACCATCCTAATCACACTTTCATTATTTTTAACCTGAATTACTTTAATAGCTTTCTGATTGGTTCTTTTCTGCTACTATTAATCCATCCTCCACACTCTTGCCAACTTAGTTTTCTAATGCAGATTCCAACAAAAAGCTCCATTGCTTCAAAATTTTCACACACCATCACACACACAATGATGATGACACTGACAGCAATGATACCTCTTGTTGTGCTTGAGAGTTTGAGTATTTCCACACAAGTTTTCTTGCTCACATCCAACTTTTATAGTAATTATTACTACCTCCACATTGCACATGAGGGAGTCAAAAGGAAAAACTGATTTGTCTAAGTTCACTCAGTTCATAAAGGCCACCACTAAAATGTGCACACATATCTCTTTCTTCTCTGTCTGGTACTTGTTTTCACTCTACTGTATTTGCCCCAAAGACAAAGAGTATTCAAGATCTTCTACAACAAGGTCCCAGTTGTCAGCCTTAATGTGCACACATATTGCGTATAAGAAAAAAGCACAGTCCCTGCTTATACTTACACTATACCTTTTGTGTATGAATGCCCTACCCGCATATGCCTTTTGTATTTCTATCCATCCATCAGGACTCATCTCAAATGTCATCTATGTCCTGGGGCCCCTGTTCACTCCCCTTTTGTGCCAGTATGATAGGATAGCTCTCTTTTCATGCTCCTCTAAAGTGCTTGCTTTTTATCTCTCATTTTAACTTTTAGATTGTTTTGTGTGTTTAGTTTTATAAGCATTTAACCTTAATTTGCACACACCATCTTTCCCTCTTCTGATACCCATCTTCCAATGTAGAATAAAAATCACACTAAGGAATCCTAATAATCTCTTTTCAGAGTATTCAGTTTTATGAAACATAATCTCGAAGTAGGGATCCTAATAATTTCATTCAAGAATACTCAGATTTATTCAACATAATCCTTTAGAGAAGAACTGAACATTTCTCTGGAGGGACAGTGTCTACTCATCTGTATAGGCAAAGTGCTTAAGTGTCCAAATCAACTTGCTGAACTGAACTCAATGAGAAAACCATATTTCAATGCAAAATTGCTCACTAACATTACTTTAATTCCAGCTAAGTATTTCCAAGTGATTTTTCCATCTAATGAATCCTGTTACGTGTATGAAGGAATAATAAGGACAACAGGGTTGCTTAAAACATTTAAATCCATTAGAATTTCCAAGATATAAGAATTATTCATATGAATCAAAATATATTTGTTTTTAATACATGTGCAATGACTTTTTAAGATTGATTATCCATTATATTAAAATTCTCCACTAGGATTTCATGGAAAAATTAAGGACAAATAGATGACTTCTATTTCCTCTTCTGTCACTCACTAGCTTTGTGAGCTTAGGTAAATCACATCTTCAGTAAGTCGTAATGATTCAGAACAAAAACTTTAGAATCATTCAGACCTCAGCCTGGTATCTTAGAACCAAAGAAAACAGAGATGTTACCTATCCAATGATTTAATCATGAGCATTAAATGAGATAATACATATAAATGATATAGCATGGTCTCCTTATGTTTAATCATTAAATAAAAGACACACTGATTAATATCAAGCTGAGTCTCAGAATTCTTGTCTCTGAAATGAGAAATGAAATTTATTTCTGAGCTTTAGATGCTGGGAGTCTGAGGATGAAAGAATACATGGGAAAATGTTTTTATAGAAAAATGAAGTATTGTGCAAATGCAATCTGTAATTAAGTTAGCAACTATTAACACAAACTATGTATATCTATAACAGAAAACTATTTAAAGAGATTACTATGATTCATAAGTACAACTTGGACTTTGCATTAGAGAAAATGTCCATAAGTTTTCTTATGGGAATAGATTACTGATACAATAATAGCAGGGAGATAAGATTTGATAAAAAGGTACTTAATCTGTACCTTATTCTTGATAGTGTTTTAATATGTAAGCAAAGGTAACAATTTTAACAACTGCTAAAAGTTCATTTTGTTTACCCCACTTCATAGGGAAAAATGTTATTTTGTGGGAAAGCCACCAACTCCATGCCTTTGCGTGTACTGTTCTCACTCTGCCGAAGCCCCTGACCTCTTGCCTCTACTGTTTCTTTATCACACTTGCTCCTACTGCCCCCACCTACTGTCCTTTAATCACCTCCTGGAACACAGGTAAGACAGGAAGAGAAATATAATGTTCAAAGCCAATTACTCCAAAGTCTAGGCAGCTAGCTACCTTCTGGTATTTTAAACGCCTCTGACACTTTTTTGATCTGTCTGCCTTCTTTCCCTTTTGATTCTTTCGTCACTTAGGAGTGAAGATGGAAGGAGGTCCCCTAGCACTGAGAGGTCATCAGTTTTAAGCTTAGCCATTTTAGCCAGCTGATGGGATTATGAAACAACATATTTGTTTTAATACAGCCTCACCAGGCCCATCTTCCTAAGCAGATGTTTTGTTACTCAAGGGACATGTTCCAGGGTGTCTTCTTATTTCTTAGATAGGTATAAAATGCCAAGTTTCTTATAGCAAGTACACTCATTTTTCTCCTAAATGAAATAACAGATGGTTGAATAATGCCTTTCAGTAACTGTCCAAAGTGTCTCCATCCCTCAGATATAGATTTTCAGAAGTCCAGTGGCACGTGTGCAGCTTTCATTTTCATGTCTGTTGTACAGCGAGACCGACCAGGGATCCTAAGAATCCATGGCTTCGAGGTGAGTGGACACAACTCTCCTTTCCCTCCTTTCCCTTGGAGCTACTCACTTACTCTGATGTCATTTGCATCCACCTGTCTTAGGACAAATGGCTGGAGGCTTAGGGCATCGTAGCTCTTTGTTATTTAAGAGAAGAAACAAAATTAAATTTTAGCCTGAAATCGAATCTTAGATTCAAAATATAGAGTTATGAAGATCTGCAAAGTGTAGTAAGTTTGCAAACATATTAAACCAAAAAATGTAAATATTGTTTTAATTTTCATATTATAGTCAATGACTAGAAAAACCCTTTCTCTGGTCCACCTGCTCCCCACCTCTGCTTCCCCTCAGCAATCTGCCCCAGTCATGGCCACGAAAGCATTGCATCTAAAATTGTTACTATGCTGCATTTGCTCAAAAGCTTCTAGCAACCCTGCTCCAAACATTCTAAGATGCTCTGCCACATGGCGCCATTGAGGGATGCAGTGTTACTGCCTGTTCCTCTCCCCTCTCTGTTACACAAGATTTGTGTCACTTAATAGTTATGTGTTACCTAGGTCCATGAGTTTTCCTTCTATACATTGCCACTATCAGATTGTAAGCTTTTAAGCCCTACTAGATTATAACTTCTTTGAGGAAAAGGGTCCTGTTTTACAATGCTCTTGTTTATCTCCAAAGGCCTAGCACAATGGGTGCAATAATAAGAATTCATGTAATTTCTCTGGGTTCTCTTTTTTTCACCTGTCAAATGATGGCAATGGTGAATCACACTTGTTCTACCAAACACACATGGCGGCTGCCACAATTGAGAAAGATCAAATTACTTCCTTCTCCTTCAGCAAAGTCTCAACATGGGCTACAACTCTGAGGTCAGCTGGAGAGGATGGTATCTTTCCCCAGGCTTGGCAAATGACCATACTTTACTCTAGAATCCTTCGTGCTCGGAAATGTACAGTTTTCTCAACAAAACCCTGGATTAATTCTGTCATGTGGGAATCAAAATAACGTGCCAGAGTCGGTTTTTATGTGTGGCAGTGGCTGCTGCAGATCAGAGCATTATTTTTTTTCCAGTTTCTGTATCAGAATAATCACTCAGCTTTTCAGTTCCTTCACCTGTATTATTCGTGTCATGACACTCTAATCAGAAAAGTGCCACCAACAAGAGAACATGGTAATTTTTATTGTACGGCATGTTCTTTACATGCCAGTAGCTCACAGGAGCATGGATATGGTAAAAGGGATAAAGCTCCCGCAGCCTGTACCCAAGAGGCAGAGCACCAGCCCCTGCATAGATAAAGTGGGAGGAACAGTGAAACTAGACCATACCTTCTAATTGTCAATCCATCCTTGACCTTTAACCAAGGTCACACTTGAAGGCTGGGCAGATTTGGGCTCAGAACAAGATCACAGCCCAAGCCTCTAAGTTGGTGCCTAAGTCAGCACAAATCTCAGAACACTCTCATTCTGCTACCGCAGTAGAAATACCTACAGTTTGAAGAATAATAGTAATATAGTGCATTCACATCCACTGATAATAAAATAACCACAATCATTATTCTGATGGAAAGCTTTTGGAAAAATAGTGGCTGCTGAAAAAAAGTGCCTTCCTTACGTAAAATTTTTTTTTAAATTTATTTTTCATAGTATAATTTAGGTTGCTAAAATTACAAATAACCAAATCGCCAATAAAAACCTGTAATATAACATCATTATCAAACATCATAGTAAAATCTCATTTCTTTGAAGTAAAAACTTGTCCAATTTGAACCAAAGTTGACCCAAGAAGGAAACCCTCAGGCACTGTGTGTGTATTTTCTGGTCTGGAAGCACACCACTGGGTGAGAAGGTTTCCAACTAGAACACTAGCTAACCTCATTCACTGTAACACTAGGGCTCTTTAACATATTGCTCCCCGCAATCTCAGTGAGGTTAATCACCGAAGATGGAAAGAGGTCCTCAAACTATCTCCAAGGCCACCTCAAGCTTTGTATCATACGTGCCCTGGGGTCCGTAAGATTTCTGCTTCTCAGAAAGCTGAGGCCACATGGAGTCTGGCTTTTCATTATTTCCTTCATATTGCAGAGTGCCATTCATTGTAAGGAACTCAATCTTAGGCACCAGCCCTCACTCTCTGTACTTCAGCTGTCTCTGCAAACTCTGGACTCTCCAGGGAAAGGGTAAGAGAACTGACTGAAGTTGCTACAACTGTCCATTTTTTAAAAAGCTATTTCATGCTAGATCCTTTCATTTTGAACTTTTCTAAAGATTTATTGTTCTATATGCAGTTTTGTTGTTTTCCAGTTAACTTTGGAGGCAGGAAGATGGATGTGACCCATCTTCACTCTTGTCCTTCTGTGCCCCTGTTCCACCTATTTACTTGGGATGTTTTGAAACAGCAAAAAGCAAACATTTCTCAAATTCATTTTTAGATTCAACTGGCTTTTAAGGTTCATTTTATTTCTGTGTTTTGAATATACAATAATTCCCACTCTTTAATTTGGGGATTGATCCTATAACTGACCACTGTGTGAAAATATCAAAAGCAGTAAGGTTTATACTGGTATCTCAGGATTCAAAGGAGAGAGTTTTGATGTTGAGTGTACAGCTGCAGGAACATCATGACTCTTGTCAAACCCAGGTGGCAACTTCACCCGAGTTCCTGCTGTAACACATATACACACCTGCTAGTTTCCTGTATTCTTACAAACCTGGTACTTCTGATAAGAAGCACTAATTGGTCTAATTTTATAAGATGCTTTTTTAAAAAAGAATCAAACAATTGAGAGGTAATAAGAGGATTTTCCAAATGCTAAATCTGGGGCTGGAACAGATCATTTCTGAGAAGAAATCACATTAAGTCTAGGTTTCTGAGAAGTGAGCCAAATTCCTGACCAGCTTTTGAAAAAGGTCGCATTGTTAATGACACCACTGTCACCCTGTTTATGATCTCCATAGCTTTTTTTAGTGGTGGTGCAAACACCCAGAAATTAGCCCCTCTAACAGACATACAGATTATAATTAGTCTTGACATGAGCTGTGGTTTGCAACAAACTGCTCCCTGAGTAAAGATGGTTTACTTGGGGCCAATGGAGAAGTTAAAATATCCTTAAAAAGTAGAAGCAGAAGACTAAAATGTTCCACCCCTGCCAGTAAAAAAAATTCCTAAGTCTGCAAGAAAAGAGAAGTTAGGGCCAAAGTAAAAACAGAATAACAACTACTTTTATGGAAGAAAAGGCATTGCAAAGACTGAGTTAGTATAGTCTGATATTCTGTGAGAACAAAAAAAAATAATAAAAGAGGAAGGCGCCAAATTGATTTCTAAAGAAGATCCTGAACTCAGGTGCTAAATATGTCTATAATGGAGAAGAAAGAAAAGAACTCTAGGGAAACAGGAGACAAAGACTATCTTACAGAATGTGAGAAGGAAGGGTCAGAACACACAAGGACAGATGGACAATCTACAGATTTCAGACAGATGTTTCTATTCTTCGATCCTCGCCCACAGCACAGGCTGAGTTCCAGGTCTCAAGAAGGGGTGTGTGGTGGTCTGTCATGTTGGAGATTCTGACTTTTCAGTTTCTGCCCACGCATCCAGACGTGCCTTGCACTGCACACACATGTGAACAGCTATCATGTGCCAGGTAGCTTCCACACAGAATGCCATAGACATGATTCCACTCTCAGGAAGCATGAGAACCAGTGGGAGGAACCAGAAATAAACAATGAATAAAGAAATGTAAGTACAACAGGTCCATGTTTCTCTTGGTTGCTGTGTTTTCTTTTCTTTTTGGAGTGTGTGTGATGGAGCCACCCAGCCACCAACACCCATCCTCGCCTTCAAGGGTGCTGGTTGAGGAAGCACATTCCTCGTGGTGGGTGCTTTGGTTTGATGAGTCTAATTAGTGATTTGGCAGAAAAGTAGCATGAGAGGGGTGTGGTTGCTGTACCAGATATCTGAGAAGTGGACTTGTGGAAAAACATTACCTGTGGCTTGTGGAGACAACAAGCACACTCAGGGAAGCGTACCTAATTATAGGTAAACATTATTGACAAACTTTAGCTAGACTAAGAAAAAAAGAGAGGAGGCTCAGATAAATATTAGAGATGAAAGAGGAAGCATTAAACTGATACTTTGGAAATAAAAGAGATCATAAAAAACTATTATGAGCAATTAAGACACAACCAAATTGGATAATTGAAAGATAGGCAATTCCTAGAAACATGCAACCTTCCAAGACTGAATCATAAATAAAAAGAAAGTACGAATGAACCAATTACTAGTAAGGAGTTTGAATCAGTAATCAAAAACCTCCCGACAAAGAAAATTCAAGGACAAGATGGCTCCACTAAAGATTGATATCAATACTTCTCAAACTGTTCTAAAAACTAAAGAGGAAGGCACATTTCTGGACTTATTTTCCAAGGCCAGCTTTACACTGATACCAAAGCCAGACAAGGACACTACAAGAAAAACAAAACAAAACAAAACAAAAACTACAGGCCACTACCTCTGATGAACATATATATATTTAAATAAATAAATCTTCAACAAAATACTAGCAAACTGAATTCAACAGCACATTCAAGGATAATACAACACGATCAAGTGGAATTTATCCCAGGAATGCAAGGTTGGTTTAACATACACAAATCAATAATTATGTTATAGCACATTGACAGAATGAAGGATAAAAGTGATATCATCATCTCAAGAGATGTAGAAGAAAAGTATTTCACAAAATTCAACATCCCCTCATGATAAAAAATCTCAACAAACTGGGTATAGAAGAAACTTACTTCAACACAATCAAGGCCAAATATGACAAGCCCTAACATTGTATTAAATGGTGGAAAGCTGAAAACTTTTCCTCTAAGATCATGAACAAGACAAGGGGGCCTACTCCAGCAACTTCTATTCAACGTAGTATTGTTAAGTCTTAGCATAGGAATTAAATTAGAAAAATAAAAAAAGACATATAAATCAGAAATGATCAAGTAAAACTGTCTCTATTTGCAGGTGACATGACATTTATGCCTTAAAGATTCCACCAAAAAATCTGTTAGAGCTAATCAATGAATTCAGTAAAGTTGAAGGGTAAAATCAGTATTCACAAATCAGCTGCATTTTTGCACACTGACAACACACCATTAGAAAGGGAAATTAAAAAAAAAAAAACAACAGTTTCATTTACAATGGCATCAAAAATAATACAATACTTGGGAATAAATTTAACCAGGAAAGTGAAAGACTTGAACACTGAAAGCTATAAGACCCTGATGAAAGAAACCGAAGAATATACAAATAGAAAGACATCCCATGTTCATGACTGGGAAGAATTAATACTGTTAAAATATCCATTACTACCCAAAGCCACCTGTAGATTCAATGTGGTATCAAAATTCCAATGGCATTTTCCACACCTATACAAGAAAGCAATCATAAAATTTGTATGGAACCACAAACAACCCAGCTAGCCAAAGTATTCTTCACCCCCATGTTCACTGCAGTATTACTCACAACAGCCAAAGTACAGAAACAATCTAAGTATCCCCTGATGAATGAAAAAAGAAAATGTGATATATCATCTATATCTACATTATAAATTATAAAATCTATCCTTAAAAAAGAAAATCCTGCCATTTAAACATTATGACGAGAACTTGAGGGCATTATGCTACGTGAAATACGCCAGACAAAGACAAATACTGTGGCATCACTGTAAGCAGAGAAACTGGTGGTTGCTTGGACCTGAGAGGTGGGAGAAGTAGGGAGAGGTTGGTATAAGGGTACAAACTTTCAGTTATAAGATCAGTAAAGTCTGAGGTTCCAACATATAGTTGTTAATGATGTATTGTAAATGCTGTACTGTATAATTAAAATTAAAATTAAAATTGACTGAGAGCAGAACTTAAAGTGTTCTCATAAAAAAAAAGGTTAACTATGTGAGGTGATGGATGTTAATTAACTCGGTGGTGGGAATCCTTTCACAGTGTATATGTGTATCAAGTCATCACATTGTACACTTTAAATATATTACAATTTTACTCATCCATTATATCTCAATTTAAAAAGTCATTTTTTTTACCTCATAGTCAATTTTATAGGAAAAAATGCTGAAGTGTTGCTTTAACTGCATCTCTAATTTTTAGTATAGCATATCAGACATGTTATTTTCCTATTCCTGAAATATCTACTCATACCTTTGCCCACTTCAATATCAGAATACTATTTTTCACGGTGTTCTTTAAAGAGTATTTAGAAATTTACCTCTCTGTCTCACCTACTGGGTTTTGCATAAATGTATTTCCCATATCACCTCTCTGTGGAAAGAATTCTTGAAATAAAAATGGAAAAGAAAACTTGGAAGGAAAAACAACTCTTGAGGTGAAAAGGTGAGCCCTAAAATTCTATCACTGAAAAGTGTTCAACATCATCTTTAAAGTATGTGGCAGAGGCAAGTTTTATTGTACAGCAGCAGACTTTTCCAAATTTTGAAACCTAACTGCTAAAAATATTTGTGTCATAAAAGCCTAAATAGTCCAGGATAGTAACATTCCAGTTGAACCATTAGATGTATGAATGAACATGTATATGTGAGAATGTGTGTGTGTGTGTGTGTGTGTGTGTGTGTGTGTGTGTGTAACTGTTGTCCACCCCACAGGTATGAGGAATATTACTGGGGTAAGGAAAACTTCTAAAAGTCTTATACTATGGTGATGGCTATACAACTCTGTAATGTTACTGTATACCACTGAATTGCACACTTGAAATGGATCAGTTTTTGCGACGTAAACTCTCCTCAATGAAACTGTAAGAAAGGAGAGCTACAGAGGGCTCAATGATGCCTTGCAGGTAGTGAGTAGAGCAGTGGCACCCACACAATGAAGACCCTGACCCTCTAGCCTCAGGAAAGGCACATGAAAATGCATGACTACCTCTCAGAAGGAAGAGAAGTGTGTAGAACATTTAAATTACAATTCTCAGAGGAGTTTTGAAAAACTGGCACAGAAAAGAACATATTAGGTGTTTCTAAAGTTTTCTAACAAAGAGCCAGCAGCAGAGTCAGGATTATTTTTGTCACATTTCAAGAAATGAAAGGAAAGGTTAAAAGAAAAGGACAAAGGTCATCTGTTTACCTAGTACAAACAGATGGTTGTGTTTATGTAGTTAGAGGAGTAACACAGGAAGAATTCCAAAGTTCCACGAGGCACATTTGCCAAAAAAAAATGCTTTAGGTTGGCAGAAGGTAGAAATCCTGTATTGGGTAAATATTTAGCAATATTGACAAATTTTTAACACTAATATCTCATTTGCAGTAGAATATAGTTATGCTCTGAAATTTTTTTCCCCATTCTGTTTTATGAGTGATGATAAAAACCAAAACATAATCACTGGTTGAGGATGAATCCTACACCTGTGAAACTGTATTTCAAACAAGCCAGCTTCTGATTATGAAGGAGAGGAAGAGGGTGTGGGGAAGCGCACCCTTGACACCCTTTCTGCGGTGGTCTCCTGGCGCTCAGACAATGGGCTGTTGGTACACCCTCAAAAAACTGCTGGAATCCTCTTTTATCATTCCTGTCTGCACAACAAATAGGGCTCAGTATGGACTCCTGTCAAAATTTAAAAGGGCTCAGATCTGAGGCATTCAACAGTGGCCCTGCCAAAGGTAGAAGCCAGACCAACGTGAGTGTCACGATCATGATCTGCAGAAGATGAGGAAAGGTGGCTTGGGCAGGGTGCTGGGTGAGCCCATCAGGGGGCACAGAAAGTGGGAATCATGGATTCTGCTGGAGGGGCTTGCAGTGCAGTTGGGGAGACAGGAGTCTAGAATACATGTGTGCAAAACAATCTCTGGGGTGTGTGTGGCAAACTCCAAAGGCTGGCACAGGCAGTGATGCTTGGAACTGAGTGAGGGGCAGTACTCAGGGCAGCATGGTGGGCTGCCTGAAGGAGGCAGGGAGTACGTGTAAGCCGGTAACAAAAGTGATGTCTGGGTAATTCCAGGAACAGGCTGGCAGAGTATTTGAGCAGGAGTGAAGGGACCAGTAGACAGTGAAGGAGAGTAATGAGCATGGACTCTACGGTGTTTTAAATGCCAGACTGACGTGGAGGGTGTCGGGTGGCAGCTGGAGGTCAGTGAGTGTTTGAACACATGTGCCAGGTGCTGCTTTAGGCAGAGTGACTTGGCAACAGTCTACCAGACAGCTTGGATAGGGGACAGTGGGAAGGAAGGCAACCTTCTGGAAAGAAAAGCTTTTTAAAAGGTTGAGAAATATAATTACAATAGGCTGGGAATGAGGAGGTGACAGGCTACAAGAAAAATCAGATGTTTTAACATCAGAGTGAGGAATTGCTTTTAGAGGACAGAGCGCGGGGACAACTTCTGATGTCAGAACCGAATTCTTCGAAGGCAGTTCTGTGAGCACAACATATCCTGGGCTCAGGGGATGACTGAACGGAGCAAGCAGTTCTGCCCCAACTCCTAGTGCCCCAGCCCTGACCTGCACAGCCCTGCCCGGGCACTGCCAGGGTGGACTAAGCTCCCTTTGCTCTCCTGGGTTGTCCTTTCTTTACTGCAGATAGCAGTGGACTTGGTCAGTTTGCATCTGAGTTAACAAACAAACAAACAAACAAATAACATATACCAACTCTCCTGACATATTCAACTGCATTTAGGAGCTTCATGAGGTCTCTGTCTGGCTTCTGGCCATATAGAAGAAACTTGAAATTCAGAATTTGGAGACCTGATGAACATACATTAGTTAGTGAGCATCACAAAATAGCATGAAATTTAGGGAAACATTATGTATTTTAGATCAGAGGGGCTATAGGGGTTCAGAGCCATGTAGAATCAATGACTAAACAATGGAAAAAGTACAAGAAATCTGAAAACGAGCAGGGCAGCCTTACCTGAACAGTACCTGCTCGCCTCTTAATGAAGGTGAGACTTATGCACAGAGAAAGTGTAGGGCTTTGAGAAAGCATAAAAATGTCTGAATTGATGTGAAGAGCAGATGAAATAGTGAAGGGCTAGTGGAATCACTGAGTCAACCTTTAACTAGAACTTTAACATCTAAAATTACAGTTCAAGTGTGAGACTGCCAAGTTCAGCTGCTGGGGCTACTGTTGATCGAAGCACAAACATCTAATCTATTTTCAAAGGCACTGCATAATGGACATCCACTGTGTGAGCCCCAGGAAGCACCTTCTCTACATTATGTCACACAGTCCTCGGAACAAGTGTGAGGGAAGCACAATTGCCCCACCTAAGATTGAGAAACTGAGGATCGGAGAGGTTCAAGAAATTGCCCAGGGTCATACAACAGGACATGAGGGAGTGATACCTTTACCTTCTCCTGAGCTACCTGGTCTCTGTGCTGACCTCCAGTTGGGATGGCAGCATGGGTCCCACCTAGGGATGCTGGCCACTAAAACTGATCCTGCTGCCCTTCACAGAGAGACCTCTGTCACTGCTCAAGCCCTGGACACAGCTGCAGACAATGGATGGGGGCCCCAGGGATGTACGGCGAACCTCCCAGAGGGGGCGTCTGCTGTCTAGCAGTACAGTAGAGCTGGGTGCAGAGGACGAGGTACTTCTAGAGACTGTTGGTAAAGAGGGTATGTGACATAAGGGGGTGTCCTGGGACTAACGTCATCTTTTGCCCAGAGCCAGGAGCCTATGATTTTCAGAATAAACGGTCAGG
Source organism: Macroglossus sobrinus (assembly GCA_004027375.1). NCBI lineage: Eukaryota > Metazoa > Chordata > Mammalia > Chiroptera > Pteropodidae > Macroglossus > Macroglossus sobrinus. The sequence goes on from PVKZ01002260.1 coordinate 197,209, forward strand.
CTTTTGAGCACGTTGTGGTTTAGGTGCTTCTGTTTTTAAACGGACAACTTACTGAGGGCCTCCTGTGTGGAGGGCTCTGTGCTGAGTTTTACACAGGTCTTGGGAAAGTGCCACCGGAAGTCACCAGCTCTCTCTGCACAGAGGAAGCCTTCCATTCCTCCAAAAGCTCTGACTTGGTGCTACTGGACTCCAGGCCCAACACTGCGTCTCCTCCCTGATGCCTGTTGACAACAGCCAGTGGCTGGTACACCCTGAGGGCCAGCTGTTCAGAGGCAGGAAGCTCCAGGTCATGGGCGGCTGAACTGAGCATGCTGGGCCCTGGTTGGTGGTCTCCCAGCTATTTCTCATGGAGAGAAGACACCAACCTGGAAACTGGGGCGTCAGCTTGGTTGTGGTGGAGTTGGGTGTTTCTGCAGCCTGGCACCATGAGCATCCTTCTCAGTTCCAAGTACAAGGTTCCTCATTCTTGACACTCTTAAGTTACCTCCAAGGAGGAATGCTGGCTTAACAACACCTGCATCTGGCAGGCTTTCCATCATGTTCCTCTCCTTTTTGCAGCCATGAAAGTGTGCTGAGGATCTGGTTTCTGCCAGGCACCCTCCCTGCAGCCCCACCTCTACCTCAGACTGGCCAGACACCTTCACAAATTCCCAGAGCTGCACAGCAGATAGCCTGCAGCCTGGGTTCTGCTTGGCCTGGCCTGGAGCATGGGCTCAGCTTGCAAAGCAGGCCAGGGTTACTTTAAAAAAATAAATAAATAAAAATAAAAAATTAAAAAACCAGAAAACCTATGAAAACACTGCACTGCTAGTTCAAATGCACAGCCTGTATGTGCATATGGCTCAGGCGGCTGCAGGTCTGACTGTGTAATTAAGACAGGCTTCGATTGGTTTGTTTCAGGCCCAACAGCCAAAGGCAGAGTGGCCTCGGGAGCAAAAAGCCAGAGCCATCACTGTGCTGCTTCATGTGCTCTGTGGGGCCTGCATGGTGGCGCTCCCCCTGCCTGGCACTCGCTTCCTTGGTCTCCTCCTGCCCTGCTTCAGCTCTCAGCTCCTACAGTTCTATGGTTCCTCACAGTACACAGCAGAGTGAGGCTCGACAAGTGCTCATATTCAGTGAATGAAGGAATGTACCACTGATCGAGAAAGGGATGAAGCAGTGGAGTCTTAAACAGTGACTGGGATAGGAAGTGAGGAAAAGAGGGGATTACAGCAGACGCAGAAGACAAGAGAAGTATATGTGTTCGTACATTCCAGCATGATTCCCCAATTTTCAACAATACTGGCTGAGACAGGATTGGCAGCCTGTCTCTCTCCTGCCCCTACCTCCATCTTCTCTTTTACGTGAATGTCAGTGCCATCCATATGGACACCAATCTGTCTATGTATCTATGTATCCGTCTATCAAGAGTGTTTGTGAGGGCATCTCTGAGTATACTATATATGTCTCTCTCACTCGCTTGAGCTCTCTCTCTTACACACACATACAGACGCGCGCGCACACACACACACACACACACACACACACACAAATATAGTAAAAAGGAACTTAGGCCATCTCAATGTAAACAGTTCCTTCTCAAACATTCTAGTACAAGGATACCTTTCTGAAGTCAGAATTTTGTAGATTAGGAAATGACTAAAACATTACATTAAAATCGCCTTTAAGAGAATACGCTACATTTAACAATCAGAATAAAAAGAGATTTAGAAAACCATAGTCCCTCCAAGAGGCATTGAGAAAAATTCTCATTGGACTCTCACTAATGAAATGGTGAAATGAATTATGCCCTTGAACAGCAGCTAACTTCAGATGGCCAGCGGTGATGGTGTCAGGAGTCCTAAGTCGTGTCCAGTTCTGCTGCAGAAAAACATGTTGATTCATGACTCCCAGAACTTGAAGTGTGAAGTTTAGAGAGGCTTTGGGGAAGGAGAAAGATGATAAGAAGGCTCTAAGATGAAACTGATCACATATGGTTAGGGCAAGAGGCACTTAACACAGTTCATTTCCTGTATGAAAGCTTTTTGTTATTTTTTTCTCTAAACTGTCTACCTTCACAGTTAAAAGATAATAGGAGGAGAGAAAAGATGTTTGGTGTGTGTATGTGTGTGTAGGAGAGACCCACCCTGGCCACTTCCTAATAAAGCATATACTACAGTTGTATTTTTTATGGCACCTCTGAGCCTGAAATCCCTATCGTATTATTTTTACTAAGAACTACACTCTAACTTCTAAAAAACAGAGATAAAATTTACATAATATAAAATTCACCAGTTTAACCATTTTGAAATGCACAATTCACTGAACTTAAGTTATTTACAATGTTACACAGCCATCATCCATATCTAATTCTAGGCCACGGCCATCGTCCCAAAAAGAAACCTTCTACCTTCCAATTCGACTCTTCTCCAGCCCCTGGCAACCACTACATACTTTCTGTCTCTATGTAATTGCCTGTTCTGGACACTTCATGTAAACGAATCATACAACACGTTGCTTTTTGAGTCTGTTCTCTTTCACTTAGCATAATGTTTTCAAGCATATATAAGTGTTTCATTCCTATTTACGGCCAAATAATTCTTAATTGTAGCATAATTTATTTATCAGTTTATCAGCTGATAAACATTTTGGATGCTTTAAGTGTTTAGCTGTTATGGATAATGGTGCTATGAACAAGACTTGTGTGGACACAGGTTTTTCATTCTCTTGGATACATACCTTGGAGTGGAATTGCTGGGTCATGCAGTAACGCTTTAACTTTTTGAGCGAGTGCCAACTGTTTTCCATAGGCCCTGAACCATTTTAACATTCCTATTAGCAATGTATGAGGGTTCCAATTTCTATACATCACTGCCAATACATGTTTTATTTTAGCCATCCTAGTGGTGAGAAACAGTACATCACTGTAGTTTTGATCTGTATTTTCCTAATGATAAGCATCTTTCCATGTGCTTAGTGGACATTTACATATTTTTTTTTGGAGAAATGTCTAGTCAAACCTTTGCCTCTTTTTTAGTTTAGTTGTTTTTTTTTTTTTTTAAATTGTTGACTTCTAAAAGTTCTTTTGTATTCTGGATCATAGACCTTTATCAGATATATGATTTGCAAAAATTTTCTTACCTTCTGTGGACTATATTTTTATTTTTTTAACTGTCTTTTGAAGCACTAAAGTTTTAAATTTTGATGAGGTCTAATGTTATTTTCCTTTTGTCGCTTGTGTTATTCATGCCATATTTAAAAAACAATTGCTTAATCCAAGGTCACAAAGATTTATACTTACGTTTTCTTCTAAAATCTTCATAATTTTGGCTCAAAAATTTAGGTCTTTAATCCCTCAAGTTAATTTTTGTATAGGGTGTGAGGTAAGGGTGTAACTTCATTCTTTCGCATGTGGTTTTCCTGTTGTCCTAGCACCATTCATTTGAAAGACTCTTCTTTCCCCATTAAATGGACTTGGAAGATTGTCAAAGTTTAATTGACCATAAAATCATGGATTTAATTTGAACTCTCAATTCTATTCCACTGATCTATATATGTCTATCCTTATCCCAGTACCACAGTCTTGATTCCTGTTGCTTGGTAGTAAGTTTTAAAATCAGCAAGTGAGTCCTTTAACTTTGTTCGTCAAGATTTTTTCCCAGTTATATTTGCATATGAACTTTAAAATCAGTATGTCCAGTTTTGCAAAAAAAAAAAAAAAAGCAGTTGATAGGTATTGCAGAGAAAGCACTGACATTTTAAGATTAACTCTTCTAATCCAGGAACACAGGATGTCTTTATATTTATTTAAGACTTAAATTTCTTTCAACATTGTTTTGTAGTTTTCAGTGTACAAGTACTGTGTCCTTCTTTGGTTAACCTTATTCTTAAGTATTTGATTCTTTTGATGCTATTGTAAGCAAAATTTTTTCTTAATAATATTTTCAGATTGTTCATTATTAGCATATAGAAATACTTATTTTTGTATATTGATCTTGTATCCTGCAATTTTGCTAATTCCTTCATTAGCTATAACCGTTTTGTGTGTATCTGTGATGGGGAAGCTACGCTAGGGCTTTCTAAACAGAAATGATATTCTCATTGAATAAAGATAGTTTTACTTCTGCATTTCCTTTTCTTTTTCTTGCCTAATTACCCCAGACAGTATTTCTAGCAAATGATGAATGGAAGCAGTGAGGGCATAGATCCTTGGCTGGTTCTTATCCTAGGATAACAGCTTTCAGTCTCTCACCATTAAATATAACATTAGCTGTGGGTTTTCCATAGACATCCTTTACCAGGATGAAGACCTTTCCCTCTATTCCTAGTTTGTTGAGTGTTTTTATCATGAAAAGGTGTTAAATTTTGTGAAATCCTTTTTCTGTATTTATCAACATGATCAAATGATTTTTGTCATTTATTCTATAATTATGGTGTATTATATTACTTAATTTTCACATATTGGACCAATTTTTAATTCTTGGGATAAAGCCCTAAAAAAAATGATTGTTAAAACAATGTCACGTACCAGTGCAGTGGTTCACATTTTTCATGAAAGTTTCACAAACAAAAACCCTAGGAAAGTGACCACAGTGTTGTTATCATTCAATTTACAAGTGAAGAAACTGAAGCTCAGAAACTTGTCCAAAGGTACGCCATTTCCAGTCTATACATTAGCCACACATACAAAGAAAGTTTCTTTTAATTATATCGAAAAGATAGCCTCAGTATCATTATAAAAAAAAGTAAGGAACACAACTCATTCACAACGAGAATCCCAACCTCTGAAGCATCACTAAAGCATTTTATAGTCATTTGTTCATAATTCCTTCCGATGGGTCATGCCTACTACTACACAAACAACAGATTTTTATCTCCCATCTCCAAATACTACTCCCTTTTGGTCTCACAGCACAGAGCAACTGTCCCATTTTTCTGTTGCATTTTACAATAACCCCCTTGAGCTATCTATACCCTGACTCAATTTCTTCTTCCTGGTGCCCTGATTCCCGTGACACTGAGCTAACACTGCTTCAGCTTTCCCGGGGCCAACTCGCAGTCCCCATCTTCCTGGATGGAGCACACTTTGTTTCATTTGATCTCTTTCACAGATCACTCTGCACCTGGCCCCTCGTTCACCTTTCTCTTAGTCCTTCTTCTCCTTCTCAGGTTCCTTTGCAAGAGAACTGTGTGATCCAGGGCTCAGGGCAACAACCACTTCTTTCTTCCAAACAGAGTTACATTCTCGGTGATCACATCCCAACTGAATTTATCCTGCTAATGTGTATTTTCCCCTGTATCCCAAACTTGTGCATCTAACTGTTCCCCACTTACCTCCACTTTGATAGCTGCATAGCACCCCAAATTTAATACATATAAAACGGGGTTTTTGATGTCCACTATGGACCTTCTTTTCTAGTCTTTCCAGCTGTAGGTAACAGCCACTTCATTCTTCCAGTTGCTCACATCAAAACCTTGGTGTTACTTTGAGTCTTCTTTCTCTCACACTAAATAGTCTACAGTCAGATCCTGTCCACTCAGCCTCTAAAACGTACTCTGAATCCATTCGCTTGTAACCCACTGATAGCATCCTGGTACAAGCCACTGTCATTTCTCATTTGCTTTTCCTAAGGTCTCTTACTTCCACCCTTGTCCCCTGACAGGTCTCTTCTTTATACATCAGCCAAAGTGATCTTTCAGGTGAACATGATAACCAATACACTATGGAAACAGATCTTTCAGAAACACAAAACTGATTCTATCACTCCTCTGATGAAAACCTCCCAACAGAGCCCTGCTTTATGGAGAATAAAACCCCAGGTCCTGACAACAACCTGTAAAGTCCTATACAATCTGGCCTCTGGTTCCATCTGTGGCTCAATTCCCATTATCTCCCCCTTATCTACCTTACTCTAGGTAGAATGGCCTCCTTGCTGTTTCTCCAAACAAGCTCCTGCTTCAAGACCTTTAAACATGCTGTTCCCATAGTCTGTCCACTTTACTCCATGATAGCAATACCACCCGTTCCTTCATTTGTTAGGTCTCTGCTCTACTGTCACTCTGATAGAGAAGCCTTCCCTATTCGCCCTCTCTTAAATAACACTTGCCCAGTCACTCCCTATCCTGTCACCTGCCTTATTTTCCTTCTTAGCATTATGACGGCCTGACATTTACACATTTGTTAATTTGTTTCTTGTCTCCCTCCACTACTATGCAAACCTCATGAGAACAGAGAACTTTTCCCTGTTTAGTTCATTGCTCTATCACAGAGCAGGGGTTAGTAAGCAAAGGTCACCAGATGAAAGTGGCCTGTCATCTGTTCTTATAAATAAAGTTTCATTGGGACAAAGCTATTCCTGTTCACTCACTATGGTTGTCCCTGGCTTCTTATGTGATACAAAGACATGACTGTGGAGTTGCAACACAGACTGTGTGACCCACTAAGCCTAAAATATTTACCAATTGGCTTTTACAGAAAAAGCTTGCTGATTCCTGTTTTGAGGCCTAGAAGTCCGTGCTGGCATGTGATGGAGGCGCTAAACTCACTTGCTCAACAAATGAATGAATGAAAGGGAACAAGAAAGAAAGAAGTGGGGTTAAGAAATAGCATCTCAAAAGGATATTTGTAATTGTTACTAGATCAACCAATTACAGCAAAATATAGTTATTTGTATGTAATGTAATCCAAGCACATATAAAAGATCTTTTTATAATTCTGTTTTTGTAAATTGGGACTACAATGTACTTTCTTACAAATGTATACACACTGAACACTATTGCTTCTGAAGCCTGAAAATAAAAAATTTTCATCTTTCTTCTTTAAATTATTCTGGCCAGTGCTTTGATTTTCCATCTCCCCTTGGGCATGACACAGTCTTAGGGTGCTCACATTGTGATAATTGTAAACAGAGTGCACTTGAAAGGCTTAATGTAGATGTCACCAAATGCTTTGTAGCCCAAACATCTGTAAACACTAGGAAACATCATTAAAAAAAAAAAAACAGAATTCCAAGTTTATGATGTTATTTTTTAAAGGCACTAATTCTGCCAGCATGAGAGAGAGAGAAAGGAAGAAACAGAAGCCAAAAAGGAAGAGGTAAGTGTTAGAATTTTTAAAAGATGGTACACAGTCTCCACTAAACACTTAGGGAGACATGCTGCCAGAGCTTTCTGTAGTCCAAGGGGGCTACACTAACCCTGCAAAGATGTTCCACAGTGACCTATCTGAAACAGGTCCTGAAACTTTTGAAATCTTCACCTGTGCCCCTGGTTCTAAGAGATTCAGCTTGAGAAGCACTCAGCTCCTTCCGTGCCTTAGTTTTAGTGAAATATCTAAGGATCATGCCTCTGCTGATGTTTGACCATTCAAGCTGGTATTTGATTTGTGGACAAATACTCCCGACCCAACACACACACGCGTACATGTGCATGCATGCACACACACACTCGCAGCAAATTGATACAAGAATTCTGAAGGTGATATTTGTGCTCCAAAGCCCCAAAACAAGACCCAAATATTTTAAACTAATGACATTTCAATATCTAGAAGCAAAAGAGACAAAAATGCTGAATTTTGACTGTAAGTGTACAGAAGATCTGTTTTCTGAAGTTTGAATATTTTCCAGACAAATCATTTTCAACATTTAAGGAGTCTGTTTTGCCTTGCTGTTTTAGACAAGGCCCTAGAGTTTTAGAGTTGGATGGATTCAAAGATGGGGCTGTTTGCAACCTAGAGCCTAAATGGCCTCCTCATCTCTTGGTATCTCTTTTGCAGAAGACTGGTGGATAAAATCACTTACAGGAGGAAAATAAACAACGAACAGAGTTAAATGACAAAACTTTACTATTTACCCAACTTCAAACTGGCAATAAAGTTTAATGATTGACATGGATTACCAGCTCCCACCTTCCAAATATTTCTTAATATCTTCCTTCGAACTTGAGATTGAAACTCCCTCCACCTTGGCCCCAACTGTGGACATTCTGAAAAGCTGCTGCATACCAACCTCTTCCTTCCCTGGAATCTTTGGGCTCTCAGGGGGCTTGTGCATTGCCAGTGTCCAGGGACCTTGGGTAGACAGTGTGAAAGCAGGGCTTATATGTGTAAACTCTGCAGTTTTGGTGCCAGTTGCCATGTTGCCCTGAAATATGAAAGAACTCATCCTACCCCGTGATGTGTAAGCAAGGCCTCTCTCATGAGGGCACCTGATAGCAACTAACAGAAGACACCACGTGATAGCAATGGATTAAACGTCATGAGAGAATTCACAAGTCAAGCTTTGTCACTGACAAAACACATCTTCTTGTCCCAACCAAACAACCTCTTTGTTCCAAGTCTCTGCAGTAAATAATTTAGGCTGACTGTCTTCTTAGCTAGAATCCAGGCACACATTGTGATGTGAAGGCTGCCAATTACAGAAACTTCTAGAAAAGGAAACACTAGTCAAGAGACTATCCTCAAGATATAAAACCAGACAATTTTCTAAAATATTCTCTTCTTGCTCTGATAGTATAAGACAGGGCCCCAGTGGGAAGGCAAAGTGATTCATGGGTCCTCCACATCTGTTCAGAGCACCTATTGTGTGCTGAGCGCAGAGGCTGGGCTTCTCGACCATATGCCATTCATTAAAAATACCCTTATAGGCTTCATTAATTCTAATTAAAAGTCTACTTCTTAGGTGCACCCAGGTGTTCCCTCACGGCACTCAAAGAAGACACTCATGGTGACCATCACAGATGCCTTGCTGAGGATTTACCTCTCCAGCTGCTTGGGCCTGAATAATCGGCAAGGGGTTTATTTAGGCCTCAGGCCCTTCAGGGAATCCGGTCGAGAGCAGGGAATCCAGAGGCAGTATCTGTTGATCAGAACAGGCCTGCTCTGCATGGAGTTCCCAGCACTTTGTCATCTTAGACACTCCCCTGTCTGGAAACAAGACTGGTGATCTCCCACAGGTCTGCTGTGTCCAGCAGCCTTGTGGGCAGGCCAGGGGCATTCTATGGGTTTGTGGGGAGTGTGTATCTCTCTCTGTGCAGTCATGCCCTGTCTCTGTAGGTTCTAAACCTGATAGAATGCAAGGGGTCCCATAAAGGGCTCACAGTACATCCCACAGAACAGGTATATCAGTCACAAGGCCTGGACTTACATCGCTACAGGGCCAGCAACAGACTTGGAGCAAAGGATGAAACAAATCTATGGGCTGGGAAACAAAACTGCACATACCAGATTATATTAGTACAGATTACACATTAGTATAACAGAGTAGTATAAAGCTTTGTGTAGTATTAACATATTCTTCTTCTGAGCTTTAAAATGTTATGTTGACAGCATGGGGGAACCAGCTCTATAAAGCATTAAACACAAGAGACGTTTTCTTTCACTGAAGAATGTGGACTCAATGCTTTTAGCCACTTTTTATTTCAGGATCCAAAGTAGGAACATACCAAATGCAATGCACTGCCTTAAAATCTAGTCCATGCCCTTTATGATTTTCTTTAGAGGCTGTTTTTATCATGAATATACTCTACATTATTAGAGCTTAAAAATTTAAAATGAGCTGATAAGAGTGTTGTATTAAGTTACCTGTTTGCAAATCTGTTTTGATTTCTTTTATGCGTCTCTTCATTTCTTAACTTTAGCTCTGAGATCGTCTATTGAGGCAATCTAACTGCAGTTTCTTACCGTTTCCATCTTATTTAGTGTTTATGCAGTGGTTTTATTCTCTTTGTCCTTATTTACATCCCTGCTTGTGCCCTGGTGGCCAAGAAGGCACCAAGGTAGAAAGCAGAAGAATGACTTACAAGTTAATTGCAGGTCAGTCTGAATTGGTTTGTCTGTTTCTAATCAAACTCTAGCTAAGTCACTCCAAGTTCTAATCTTTGTGGACCTCTGTAATAGGAGGAAGTGAGTAAAACAGAGAGTAAAGAATAACAGTGATGGAGTCTATGAGGAATGAAGTCATATATCACAACCTTCATGCCATGTTCACAGTGGCCATTTCTAAATCTAAAATAATAGCACTGAGGTGGATTCTACCTGCTTTTAAAAGAACAGCACTACTTCAAAAATCATATCCAAATCTCCAACAATTACCTGTAAACTTTACAACTACTAAAGGTAGAAAGACGAACTGGAGAGAATAAAACTACACTCTCCTTACACCTTTCTCTCTTTACAAGACACACTTATCAGAAGTTCTACAAGAGCAATAAAAGGGGACATTTTATTTTGCTTCAGGTTTCTAGAAGATACTTGAAATAAATTCTAAAAAATATTGTAGATGAAAGATTTCTCTGCTGTATCACTGAATATCATTGAATATGGGGAAGAACTTAGAACTCTTTGGAAAACTTCCAACTAGTTCTATAGCTCAAGAAATTCCAGGAGTTGGGGTCACCATAAACTTTCAAGTTATTTCCAGAGATAAGAGTGAGTTCATCTAGTGCAATATGCCTATATATTCTCCGAAGTCCATTCCACATAAATTCATGGATACCTGCTCTGTGCCTATGCACTCCCCCAGCACCATGCCTGGTGTGTCAGGCAGAAGGACAGCAGAGAGTGAAGAGTTCAGGTTCCATAATTTGACCGATGGAATGTGAATCTTAGCTCTGCTACTTTGATCTGTGCTGTCCGGAAAGTTATTTAGCCTCTCAGTTCCAGTTGCCTCATCTGCAAGTAGGGACTGATAATAGTACTTGACTCACGGGGCCATTGAAGGCTCAAACGAAATATCAGCATGAGAGCCACTTATCAACACACTAGCTCCTTGTATGTCCTTAAATATTACTTATGGCTACTGAAATTATTCCTGAAAATTAAAGTATCATAAAGTAAGGAACATAATATTGGCTATTCAGATAAAAAGTGTTTTGCCTTCAAAATGACAAGTGTTTAAAAATAAAAGCAAGGCTTTCCACATTCTGTTTCTTGATCCTGTATGATAAAGACGTGAGTGTGACTCAGCAACGTTGTAAGCAAGCAGGCAGGTACATAAGTATCTTTGACTCTGCCCAGATGTCAGGGGTGCGGGAGCCAGCAACAAAACTGACACTGGAAAGCATTCGTGGTTTGATGCCACAGTACTATAAAGTGAGATAGTAAAAATATAAATGATAACTTCAAATTAATCCTTTTATGCCATCTTGCTGTAAAATATTTAGAGAATCTGGGTTGGAAGAGTGACAGATTCAGTGCTCCATGGAGCTCTGTCCTGCACTGCACTTCAGCTTCAATGGCTGGATTCCCACCATGCTATCTGTTCCTGACACTTGGTCTCATTAACACGACTATTTTTATTGATACACACAGCCTCGCTCCTCACAGAGTCTTAGCTAAGCTTTATTTATTCCATCTATATATACAACAATATTAACACAGTTGAGCACCAGCATCGGGCTTGAGGACATCATTAAAATCAGCTCGTGTTCAGTGAGAGATTTAATGATGGATTTAATAGTATTAAATGAGAAAAAATGCCCTTGGCCTTTACATTCTCATTTAAAAACATATAAAAGAGCAGTAATTCAGGCAGTTATACTTCTCTCAAAGATTTCGCTCTAAACCACAGATGGCAATGGGAGGCCACGGCCATGTGCTGGCTCCCACTCACTTACTCTGACCAAAGCCAGAAGTGCCTTGTGCGATCATAATTAGCAAACTGCCTGCAAACTCAACTCTTTAAATCAGAGGCCAATGAGTGTCAGTTGAAAGCACAGAATAGAAACAAGCAAAAATCTAGGCTTCTCTGGAGGCTGCCTTCTCTGCAAACCCATGTTTCAAACTCATTCCTTGGTACTACACCTGCACAGGTGCAGGGTGAAGCAGGGTGCTTCTCTTTCTAAGCCTCGTGGTTGGGCTCTCTGGTTTCCAGGGCTTCAGTAACGTGTGTTCCTGGTTTAGCTCCTGCCCTCTAGTCACTCCTTTCTACAGATAGGTCATCCTATGGGGAGCTCTGATAGGGGCTGCTGAACTGAAAGTCTAAACTTTTTGAGTTAGAGACCATTAGGCTGGGTTTCAAGTTTAAAAAGAGATGGTTTTGACAGAGTGGAAAAAAAAGAATCCTGGATTTTGCTTAGAGGCCTGGCTGTGAGTTTGCTCAGTTATGTACCAGTTCTGTGACCTGGGGCTGGCCAGCCATTGAGTGGGTACTCTCCACTGTAAAATGCCTCCCCAGAGTTGGTCTGATACTCTTCCTAGATGCCGAAGACTCGGGCCACTGATACATTCTTTTCTAGAGATCCCAGAAATCATGGAAGTGTGACCACAGTGACAACAGGGCTGCCTTTTCTCAGCACTTCTGTCAGGCTTCTCTCTGGATACCATTTGGGGGTGAATAAGCAGAAGAGGTGGCTGTGTTTCCTCCTCCCACCAACATTAGGAGAGACTCGTTTTGCAGATGCTGAAGGTGGGCACTGAGAACAGGTCAAGGAAGAGATGCTGTAGAGGTGTTCCCCTTGGACTTAGGCCATCACAGTGCGAAGCCCTTCCCACACTTTTTAAAGTCTAGTCAGGAAAAATGAACATCAACGGCAGAAGCACAAGCTTTGCTAATTAAAATATAGCTACAAAATAATCTTCTTTGCATTTTAAAGCAAATTACAGAATCACTCAACTAATTTCAACAATGAGAGGAATGTAGATCCAGTCAAAATTACACACGCCTGGACACTGGTGATGACACCTAAAATTAGATTCTTGGTGGCAGCTTCTGCAAAAATAGTGATTGCTCATCAGAAAATACAGACATTCTCATGTGGAGCGCTCTTGCCTGTGATAAATTCTTCCAACAAAATGACAACTCAAGCATTTACCAACCTGCTTTAGAAAATACTGCAAACTCATGTTTCTTGTCCAAATATGTGTACAGAGCACAGATAAGTGAAGGAATGTGACTATACAATAAACAAAGTGACACAGGAAACATGACTAAAAACCAGGTAAATATGGTGACTGTAGTATCTAATAAAACAAAAACAACAAAATATTTATTAATAAAACTACCATGCTTTTCAACATCTAGACACAGTGGGCCTAAATGTTTTGGAATTTATAAATGAAATGCACTAAAATCCTTCTGTGAATGAATGAGGGTTCTAAGATTTGCTTCTCTCTGGTAAAGGAACTCTTAAGAAACACTCATGCAGCACATGAAGATAAAATATTTCTTTTACTGAGTGCTGTTTGCTTTTACCACTTTATTATCCATCTTCATTCACTAAGTAGCTACCAAATCCTACATTGTTTTTCAAATAGGGGCAACATCTATCCACTGAATGCTACCAGCATCCAGTGGATAGAAGCCAGGGGTACTGCTATACATCCTATAACACAGTGGTCCTCAACCTTTTTGGCACCAGGGACTGGTGCTCCTATGAGAATCTAGCACTGGGTAGCGACTGCAAATACCAACGAGTTTACTTGCTCCTCCGCTGCTCACTTCCTGCTGTGCAGCCCAGTTGCTAACAGGCCATGGATCAGTACCTGTCCACAGCCAAGGGATTGGGGACCCCTGCTATAACACACAGGTCAGTCCCCCACAACTAAGAATTATCTGGCCCAAAATATCAATAGTACGAAGGCTGAGAAACCCTGATCAACATACAATCCAGCAATCATATTCCTAGGTATTTACCCAATGTAACTGAAGACATATGTCTATGAATAAATAGCTACAAATGAACAGATATGAATGAATAGACAGAGAGGTATACAGGTAAAGTTAGGAAGGTCTCAATCACAGGAGTTACTGTCCTGTTGAGTTTAGGGTGCGCCTCTCTGCCAGCACACAGGTTCCTGTTCACCCGGAAGCTTTCCAAACCCCATCCTTTTGGGTTTTTATGAAGGCTCCATTACCTAGGCATGAATGATTAAATCACTGGCCATTGGAGATTAATTCAACCTTTAACACCTCATCTCTCCCTAGGAGTCAAGGGGTAGGGCTGAAAGTTCCAACCCTTTAATTCCATGGTTGTTTGTTCTGGCAACCAGCCTCCCTCCTTAGGTTAAGTAGGGGTTTTCCTAAACTCACCTCATTAACACAAACTCAATGTGGTCAAAAATTTGTTATGAATAACAAAGAAGCATTGATTTCTCTTATTATTTAGGAAGTTCCAAGGGTTTTAGGAGCTTTGCACAAGGAATAGAGAGGGAGATAAATATAGATTTCTTATTATAAATCGAAATATCATAATGGTCATTCACGGACTTGCTCAGAACAATGAACGATTTGATTTGCTCAAAGTGCGTGTTGTGCTCCCAACTGAAGCCCCCAAGATGAAGCCAGGCCTTCTTCTTCCAGCTCTCATACTGTAAACAAGTGTCCTTTTTGCAGTATAGTCAGCTCCATTTTTTTTTTTTTTTGCATTTTGGTGTTTTTTCTTGGTGGTTTCACTGCTCATAATAGCCCCCAAGTGTAGTACAGAAGTGTGGGCAGTGTTCCTAAGCATGAGGAAGCTGTAGTGTGCCTTACACAATTTGTGCACTAGATAAGGTGCCCTCAGGCCTGAGTGAGAGTGCTGGCCATGAGTTCAGTGTTAAAAAACCAACAACAAGTATTAAATAAGGTGTCTTTACACAGAAAGACACATAATACGAGGTTATATATTGATGGAGTGATTAAAATGTTGTGACCAGAGAAGCTTGCAGGAACCTAACACTATTTCCCTGAGGTTCAGCTTTTGTGAATTCAGGATTTATGGCAAACTTTATAGAACGTAACTGCTGTGAATGACATGTGCATCTTTTACTAGCCTTTATTACACTCCTGTTTTTATCTCTGTGTCAGTGTCTGCTTCCCTAAGAACCACAGTTTACCTTAGCTCTCCATTTATTTAGGTTTTCTTTAATTTCCCTTAATAATTTTCTATAGTTTTCAGAGTATAATTCTTGCATGTAGTCTGCTAAATTCATCAATATATACTTTATGATTTTGATGCTATTTGAATGGGCTATTTTATTTCATTTCTATTGGTCATAACCTGTATATAGAAATTGGCAAGAGTGTACATCTTTGCCTTATTATCTTAGGACAAATCCTTTATCATTAAGTATAATGTTACTACAAGCTTTTGAGGTTGCTCTTTATCCAGCTGAAATTGTCTCATGTTCTTAGTTTGCTGATAGTTACTATATATTCAATTTTGTCCAATGGTTTTTTTGCATCTATTGAAATGTTTTTCTCCTTTATGAATATGCAAAATTCATTGATCGATTTTTGAATTTTAAGCCTTTCATGCATTCCTGAATAATTTATATGGTCATGGTATGACCTCTCACATATTTCTAGATTTGATTTGGTAAAATTTTGTGAAGGAGTTTTGAGTCTATGTAAATAAAGGGTGTTAGTTTATAGTTTTCTTTGGTTGATAATTAGGCTGATGCTGGCCTCATATAAGTATTTGGTAAATGTTTCCTTCTCTTTTGTTTTCTGAATAATTTTGTAAATGATTAATATTATTCCTTTCCTAACTAATTGGTAAAATTTATGAGTGAAACTGGAATTATCTGTGGACAATTACAAATTCAATTTCTTTAATATAGATAGAACTATAGACATACCTGTTATTTTTCTGGTGTCTGCTTTGGGACTTTTTATCTTTAAATAAATTTGTATAACTCATCTGAATTGTTAGATCTACCAAACAAAGTGGCTCTCAATAGTCCCTTGTTATTCGTTTAACACCTGTAAGACCTGTGGTGATGTTCCCTCTTCATTACTGATATTGGTAATTTGTGTTTTCTTTTTTCTAATGACCTCACTGAGAACTGTATTAATTATATTGATATTTTCAAATAACAGCTTCACATTTTATAAAATCTTCTGGTTTTTGTTCGTTTTCTAATTTAAATAAGTTCTGTTCTTTTCTTCTTTGAGTCCTTCTATTTCCTTAAGGTTTAACTTGCTCTCTGTACTCTAAATTTATAAAGTAGAAACTTACATAATTGATTTTCAACCTTTCCTCTTTTCTAATATAAACAATTAAAGCTCTAGCATGTCCTTTAACACTGTTCTGGCTGATGTCACAGATTTTTATCTTACAGCTTCATTAGATTCAGCATACATTCTAATTTCTCTTGGGATTTTTTTTTCTGACCCATGGGTTATTTAGACATGTTTTGATTAATATTCTAACATTGGGAATTTTCCAGGTATTTTTGTTTTTGATTTCTAAATTAATTTTGTCTTAGGTAGAGAACATGCTCTATATTATTCGATGCTTCTAAATTTATTGAGATAAATTTATAGATCACCATGTGGTCTATTTTGTCAAATGCTCCATGTGCATTGACAAAGAACATCACGTGCAGAATTGCTGGGTATAGTATTCTTATAGGTTAACTAATAAAGTTACTGGTAGTACTTCTGGGCACAGTGTCAATTAGGTTATGTTGGTTGTTGATATTTTAAGGTCTTCTTTAATACTACCCAATTTTCTGTCTACTTGTTCTACCAAATAATGAGAAAGGAATATTAAAATATTCAACTAAAACTGAATTTGTCCATTTTTCCTGGCAAGTGTACCTGTTTTTGTTTCATGAAATGCAAAGCTATTTTATTAAATGTGTGTGTGTGTGTGTGTGTATATATATATATATATATATATATATATATATATATATACATATATATGAGTGTTATGCACTTTAGATGACTTGTTATACAATTTTTATCACTTTACAACATACCCCTATATCTCTTGTAATATTATATTTGCCCTGAATTCTACTTTGGCTGATATTAATACAGTGCCCCTAATCTTTCTTTAGACTAATATTTGCACATATTTTTCTATCCTTTTACTTTGCCTATCTCTCTTTAGAGCTAAAGCACATAGCATATAGTTTATTTCTGCTTTCATTATATTTGCTCTAACAATCTTGGTCTTTTAATCAGTGTTCAGATCATTTAATTTACTGTAATTATGAAATTACATTA
Organism: Macroglossus sobrinus; assembly: GCA_004027375.1. NCBI lineage: Eukaryota > Metazoa > Chordata > Mammalia > Chiroptera > Pteropodidae > Macroglossus > Macroglossus sobrinus. The sequence continues at coordinate 214,122 of PVKZ01002260.1, forward strand.
ATTTAATATTAAGTGCACATTACATCAGGCTTTGGTTTAAGTCTATCACTTTGATAGTTGTTTTTTATGTGCCCTGTATATCTCACTCCTTTTCTTCTCTTTTCCTGTCCTCTTTTGTATTAATAAAATCCTCCTTGATTTTTTTCCATTATTAACTAATTTGCTGAATCTCTAACTTTTAAGTAGCTGTTCTTCAGCTTACAATATGCATTATTATCACAGTCTGTTGTAAAGTAATAAATCACACTGCCCCTAACACAAGAGCTTCGACAAGAGTCCGTGTGTGTGTCTCCCTCCAGTGCTTGTACTACTGTGATCATTCATTCTACTTTTACATACTATGAACACTTTGATAAACTGCTATCATTTTGTTTTAGATTACCAGTTATCTTTAAAATCAAGTAATTAGGGAAATATTTTATATTCACTAATATATTTACTATTCCTGAAAAATTTCATTTTTTAATGTAGCTTCATTTTTTCATCTGGCTTATTTTTCTTAAGCCTAAAGAACTTTCTTCAACATTTCATTATTCCAATTTGTTGGCAGTGAATTCTCTCACCTTCTGTTTCTTTGAAAAACTTATATTGCCTTCATTTTTAAAAGATATTTTCATTGACTATTTTTTTCTTTGAACACTATAAAGATGTCATTTTATTGTGGTGTTTGTATTGTTTCTGACAATAAGGCAGTTGTCATGTTTTTATGTTTGTTCTCTCATGTACAGAGTTCCTATTTTCTCTAGCTGCTTTAAAATTTTCTGTTACTCATTTTTTTTCCATTTTGAGTACAATCTGCTTTGATATGATGTTGTGTTCATCCTTCTTGGAATTTGTTGAACTTTCTGGCCTGTGGGTTTATAGTTTACCAAATATAGAAGACATTTGACCATTATGTCTTCAAAATATTATTTTTTCCTCTTTCTCCTCTCCTCTGGGATGCCAAGTACACATGATGTACACCTAGATATTGTGACACAAACCACTGTTCCCCTGGCCCAATCATTTTTCCTCCCTAGGCTTCAGTGATTTTCACTTCAGCTTCAGTGATTTTTATTTTTTGAAGTGTCAATTTACCGTTAAGTCTGTCCAGTGAATTTTACATTTCAAATAGTATATTTTCAGCTCTTGAAGTTCCAGTTCTATATCTTCAGTTTCTCTCATTATGTCCATCTCTTCCTGTAAATCGTCACAACCATTTATATCAACTACTGTAAAACCTTGTATGATAATTCCATAATCTTTCATTTCCAGGAATATTTTTACTGACAAATTTTCCTTTTGTTATGGGTCACATTTTGCTACTTCTCTGTATGTCTAATAACTTTGGATTGGATGCTTAACATTATAAATGTTAAATTGGTAATTGGTTTTCAAAACATTTTTATTGATGTATAAAAAACATGCATTACGTTAGTTTCAGGTGTATAACATAATGCCTTGATATTTGTATATAGTGCAAAATAATCACCACAGAAAGTCTAGTCAACCTCTGTCACCATACATAATTACAGAATATTTTTTGCTTTTTGTGGTGAGAACTTATTAAGATTCTCTTAGCAACTTTGGAATATGCAATAAATATATTACTATTGACTATAGTGACCATGCTGTGCATTATATACCCATGAATTTGTTATTTTATAACCAAAGTTTGTATCTTTTTATTCCCTTTGCCCTATTTTACCCACTCTTGCCTCTGAGTTTTTTTTTAATATTCCATACATAAGTGAAGTCATATGGTACTTGCCATTCTCTGTCTGGCTTATTTCATTTAGCATAATGCTATCGAGATTCATTCATGTTGTCACAAAGGTCAAGATTTTATTTTTTTATGGCTAAATAATATTCTATATGGATGCACGTGTGTGTGAACATATATATAGACACACATATATATTTATATATCACATTTCCTTTATCCATTAATCCATCAATTGATATTTAGGTTGTTACTATATCTTAGCTATTGTAAATAATGCTGCAATAAACATGATGTCTATCTTTTTGAATTAATGTTTTCACTTTCTTCAGATAAATACCCAGAAGTGGAATTAATGGATCATATGGTAGTTGTATTTTTAATTTTTTGAGGACTCTCCATAGTGTTTTCTGTAGTACCAATTTACAATTCCCACCAACAGGCCCTCCGCGTCCTCGCCAACACTTGTTTCTGATAACAGCCATTCTAACAGATGTGCATAGGTAATTGTTTTAATGTTTTTTGTCCTTCAAAGACAGATGAAATTTGTTACTTATGTTACTTATGGGTCATATTCATCCTTTTAAGGCTTAATTTTAAAGTTTGTTAGGGTAGGTTCAAAGTAGCCTTTCCTCTGGGGGTATTTCAGCTTTCTTATTAAGGCATGACTCCTTTGGTATCTCTACTTAAATGTTCTGGTTTTTTAAAGGAGATTTCCTCTATTATACTTGTGAGAATTCAAATGTACCTCTGCCCAACGTGAGCTCTGAGAATTGTTTAATTTATAGCTCTGTGGAAATTTTTATTTGTATGGCCTTGTGCAGTCACATGTATGCAAGGATTGGTATTCAGCATAAGGCTCAAAGGGCTCCCTATGAAGATTTCTAGAATGCTTTCTCTGAATGCTTCCACTTCTGTACGCTGCCTTGCAAATTCCACCTCACTAGGCCTCTCCAAACACTGTTCTCTTTCCCAGCATCTCAGAGAGGCTTCTAGGTTCTGCTTGAAGCTGATGCTTTGCACTGCAGTCTGGTAGGCACTGTGAGTACAAATCTAAAGTGACCACAGTAGTCAATTTATTTTCCTTCTTTTAGAACCACAGCTCTGTACTGACAGTTTTCTAATATCTGAAAATAGCTATTTCACATATTTTGTTCAATTTTCTATTTGTTTATGGTAGAAGAACAAATTCTAAGCCATTTATTATTTTATCAGAGGAAGCAGAATAATCATTCAAAAATACAAACCTGATGATGTCACTCTCTAGCTTAAAACCTTTCAAAGCCAACTATATATTTATTGTCTATGCTGGAATATTTCTGACATGCTAAAATGCTAATCAGAAGGAGTACTGTGATAACAGGCTTATGTCTGTTATATCTGCCACTGTCAGACATCTTGGTTTAGCTTTTCAGCTCTCATTACATCCCTCTTCCTTTTCCACCAACTTTTATTCCTTAAGCTCTAACTTCTCTACAGTGCTCTTTCCTTAGCTTGTGGCATTTATCCTCTCTTGTCCACCTAGTAAATTCTTCTTTTTCCCTTCAGATGGTTGAAACACTATAGTCCTCTATGTCCATATAGTACTTTGTATCTCATTTGGCATGTACCTCATGGTACTGTATTAATTTGTTTACATATTACCTCCTCTTATCAACTAGGTTTTTAAGAAAGTGGGTGCAGAAATCAAAAAAATGTTTTAAAAAAATTAATGTGGAAGCAATATTTGTGAACAATTGGATAAAATACAAGTGATAGAGACAATTTAGGAGATTGTTCAATACATATAGTGTCATTTAATGTCAACCTTCAAAGCTAAAGATTCATTATTAAAAGGACTATGAGTCCTTTTAATAAACATACAGAAATTAAAATTTTAAAATATGAAAATCTCAGTATAGAGATTTATGATCCATATTTTATTCTTTGTGTCTTAAGAGCTAAGCAAACCTGGCAAGGTTTGCTGAGTTTCAATGCTGGGAAAGTATCTGAAATTTTCCTACTGAACTATATTTACTATCCTACAATAGTATTCATTGCAACTGACACATGAACACACTGTGCTCACACTCACAGTATTTGACACAAAACTCTACAGTTTAACTTTGCGTCATAATTTTTTTTCAAGAAAACGTATTTTAATCCAAAAAGTTTTACATTTAGGAAAAATACATTAAACAAAGGTTATCAAGACACTGGACATTAGGAACCAAAGACACTGATTCCTGGAAGATGGCAAACAAATGATGGGATCTGTCCCACTGCCCAGCTTAGCACATTAAGACTGTTTCTAGGCCATGGCTCAGAGAGAGGGACCCAGTGGACACCCTAAGCTGGGCACTTTGGAGAAACAGTTGATTAGAGATTTTAGGACAGAGCACCTGAGAGAAGACTGGAGCACAGAAAGAACCCTGGAGATCTGTAGAAGGTCCCCCTGGAGTATTCACTAGAATCCTGAGTGGAATAATTATGAGAGGAAACAACCAGAGGCCGAAGAAAGAATGATCTGAAAGGATTTGAAAGAAAACACTAGGTGCTCACACAGGCTAGAAATAATTGTTTCCACCATCTAAAGAGGAAAATCTCATAATTAATGGAGCACTAGATGCAGCACTCAAAAGAATCTTGCCTCAGTAGTGGGAATAATTAGCCATAGATACATGCTGCACTATTCTCACCTACCAAATTGTAAACAAGACCCAAAATGATCAATATTTTTCCAAGCAACTTAACTGCTCCCTAGAACAAAGCTCAAGAAAATTCACAGAAATACAAAAAGGCAGAATTCTCACTGTCCAACCAAAGATTACTGGACCTGCAATGAAGCAAGAAAATGCAACCCATAGTAAGGAGAATAAGCAATAAAAACTAACTTGGAACTGCCCCAGGTGTTAAAATTAGCATATAAGGATATTAAAATGTATTAATTGTAATCTACATGTCCAAAAAGTAGAGACACAGAATATACACAGAAGACCCAAATCAAACTCCTAGAGATGAAAACAACAATATGAGATGAAAATATACACTGAATGTAATTAGTATTTGACTGGAGATTGTAGGAGAAAAGAGTAGTGAACTTGAAGACAGCGCCATAGAAACTACAGAAAATGAAACACACAAAGAAAATAGTTAAAAAACCACATCAAAAGAGTATCAATGAACTGTAGAAAAACTTTGTGTGCATCGTGATGTAAACGAAATGAAACTAGAGTCCCTAAAGGAGAAAAGGAAGAAGGGGGTGCTAATATGTATGAAGAAATAAAAGAAAAAATGCAAATTTGATGACAATTATAAATCCATAGATTCAATGAACTCTAAGCACAGGAAACAAAGAAAGCTATGCAAAGGCACAGTATAGTCAAATTGCTTAAAATCAGTGATAAAGAGAAAGTATTAAAAGCAGCAAAATAAAATGAGATAAAGATAAGAATTACAACAGATTTCTTGTTGTAAAAAATGCAAGTAAGAAGACAGTGGAGCAACATCTTTAAAATATGAAAATAAATACCAACTCAGCAATATATAAACAACAAAAGTATCTGTAAAACACTAAGGTAGAATAAAGAGATTTTCAGATACTCAAAAGCTAAAAGAATTCAAAACCAGTAGATCTGCCCTACAAGAAATGTTAGAGGAAGTCCCTTAGGCAGAACAAAAATGATAATAGATGGAAATATGGGTATATATAAAGAGTAAAGAACTAGGGAAAGTAACTACAGAAGTAAATACATAGCAATATTTGCATTCCTTGAATGTGCTTAAAATATAATTGGTTGCTTAAACAAAATAAGAACTTATGTGGTGTTTATAACATGTATATTATATAACAATAGCACAGAAGTGGTTGGGAGGGGAAACATTATTCTATTGCAAAGTTACACTGAATGTCAAGTGATATATCACTGGGAAGTATCATGGTAAGTTAAAGATGTCTACTATAAAATCTGAAACAACCACTAAAATAACAAAACACAGAGTTACAGTTAATAAGACAGCAAATAATATAAAATGGAATGATGAAACAACTCAATAAATACAAAAGGCAGAAAAAAGAAGAGAAACAAGGAAAAGATAGGATGAGTAGAAAACAGCAAGAAAAAATACTTAATCCTAACCATATCAGTAATCACATTAAATGGAAACATTCTCAAATATCAGTTTAAAAACAGAAACAGTGAGACTGCATAAAAAAATCAAGATCTAATTATATTCTACTTACAAAAAACACACTTAAATATAAAAGAAACAAGTAGATCAACAAAATAAAATATAGGTATTACACACTAACATCAATCAAGAGAAAGCAAGAGTGGCTATATTAATATCAAAGTACATGTCAGTGCAGCCAGGGATAGAGAGAGTTATATTCTAAGGACCACAATGTCAACCCATCAAAAAGACACTACAACATAAATGCCACACACCTAATAATAACAATTTCAAAATGCACAAAGCAAAACTTGACAGGACAGGCAAGGAGGAATGTCTAGTCAGATTTCAATATCCCTTTCTTGGTAATTGACAGAACAAGTGAAAAGAAAATCAGCCAGAATGTAGCCTTGCACAATATGATGGCATGATGGCCTATGTAGAAAATGCAGTGAAGTCTATTAAAAAGCTATTAAAATTAATGCCAGTTCCACAGTGTTGCAGGGTATAAGATCAATAAACAATGTGTGTTTGTGTGTGTATGCTAGCAACTAACACATAGAAATTAAAATTAAAAAAACAAATTCTATGTACAATAGTATCAAAAACATGAAATACTCAGAGATAAATCTGACAAAAGATATTCAAGTCCCATATACTAAAAATGCAAAAGGCTACAGGGAGAAATTAAAGACAAATTAAATATGCACATACATATACACACTTATTATATGTATATAATAATTACAAAGTTATATTATATATGTATATATGTATACACATACACACTGTGGTTTAGAAGAATCAATTTTGTAAGATGTCAATTCTCTCCAAATTAATCTGTAGGTACAATACAATCTCTATAAAAATCCCGGCAGGAATTTTTTTTATAGAAATTGACAAGCTGATTCTAAAGTTCACATGAAAATACAAAGGTGTTAAAATAACCAAAATGACTTTGAAAACAAGAATGAAATTGGAGAACTACCACCACCTCGTAGGAAATCTTATTATAGAGCTACAGAGACCAAGAGAGTGTGATATTGGTATAAAAATTGATAAGAAAAAAACAGAGAATCCAGAAACAGACCAGGCATATATGGACAACTGATTTTTGGTAAAGTACAAAGTCAACTCAAATGAGAAAGTATAGTATTTTTAACAATTGGTACCAATCGTTAAAAATACTATACTTTCAGCAATTGGTATCCAATTGGAACAATTGGCTATCCATGTGCAAAAAATAACTTTTCAGCTATTCTTCAATATGAATCTTCAATCCAAATGTAAAACCGAAAACTGCAAAACTTGAAACACACACACACACACACACACACACACACACACACACACATACACACACACACACACAGAGGAAATAAATCTTAAATCTTGTGACCTTGGATCAGGAAAAAATTTGAGAGTTATGAGGCCAAAAACACAATCCATTAAAAAAAAATGATAAATTGGATTTACTTGACATTAAAAAAAAACCTGTCACTTCAAAAGTTACTGTTAAAGAGAGTATATAAAGACGAGACCCATATTGTTAGAAAATATTTGCAAAATGTGTATCTGCAAAGTATGTAAAAGACTTGTATACAGAGTCTATATAAAAAAATTTTCAAAAATCAAATAAAAAAAAAACCCAATCCAATAAAAAAGGCAAAAGTTTTGGACTCTCCACCAAAGAAGATAAATGGATGGAAAACAAGTGCATGAAAAAATGCTCGACACAATTAATCATATGAAAGCAATGCAAACTAAAACCACAATGATACTATCATACACAGTAGAGTGTTCAGGATTTAAAAGACCAAACGTTAGCAAGGATATAGAGGAACTGAAACTCTCACGTAATGCTGGTTGGAATGGAAAATAGCATAAGCAACTTGGAGAACAGTTTGGTAGTTTTTCTTTTCTTCTTCTTCTTTTTTTTTTCTTTGAAAAGTTAAACCTACTACATCTACCATTTGCTCCAAAATTTCCACTCCTGGAGGTTTACTCTGGAGAAAAGAAAACATTATTCCACACAAAAACTTTCCGTATGTTACAAACATATTTTGTATGTTACAAAATGTAACAACTCAAATGTCCTTGAAAATGTATAGATAAACAAGTTTTGGTATATCCATATAATGGAATACTATTCAATAATAAAAAGTAATAAACTATGGATAAAAGCAAAAATATGAATGGATCTTAAAATAGTTATGCAGAGGGAAAGAAGCAAAACAAGAAAAAGTATATGTTATATGCTTCCACTTATATAAGTCTTAAAAAATGCAAACTCATCTATGACAGAAAGCAGATCACTGGTGGCTGGGGGATATAGGTGGACCACGTGGAGAAGAGTAAGAGGGATGAATGACAAAGGGGTCTAGTAAAAACTGGGGCAGTGATGGATATGTTCATTGTCTTGACTGTGATGATGTTTTCACAGCAGTATACCTATGTGAAAACTTATCAAGCATCATTCTAGTCATGTGCAGTTTACTGTATCTTAATGAAGAAACCTAAAACTAATATTCCCTATTTCATACATGTAATACTTTCTGTAAGCTCCTTCAACAAAACATATAAGTAGTTCTGAGAAGGTAACTTCAATTATTTCTTATAATTTTAGAGGTTAACTTTTTCCTTTTTTATCCCAATGTGCAACAAGGTATTTTCTTGTTTTCATTAACCTGATCTTTACTGTCACAGATTTTGGTGACTGTGGTTACCTATAGTCACAAAAATGAATCAGTGGCTTGGCTACCTGCAAAGGTGGCCTCCTGAGTAAAGGTAGCCACTGACATAGCAGTAAACTCATGTATGAGGAGTAGCAGGCTCCTCCCACCAAAGCACAGAACCTATACTTCTTTCTGTCATGAAAATCTGGATGGAGGAGCCTACTCTGTTAAAATGTTTTCACCAGCTATGTCTTTCTCTAGCATCTGCCACGTCCTCTTTCTACCCTACTATGTGACAAGGTCCAGAGATGAGAACAGATGCTTCAAGGAATGCATCGTCAAGAATGAGGACATGGCATGTGTTTAGGGATAATTGGTTTCTTAGGAACAATCCTATTAATATGAGGAATTTGGATAGCATAAATTCTAGTAATTGTAAACTCTGTACAAGTGGATTTCAAAATTGGCTCTAAGGAAAACATAGTAAATTCCCTGCGTATGGAATCAGCTCCAGTCACCCTGACTGTCCAGAATGCATAAACCCTTTATTTGAACAATTATTAAGAGAAATTCCTTTGACGTGCCTCTTAAAGATGTTATGTAAGCTGAATTACTAGAACAAGCATATACTCCTGTTCCCACACAGTTAGTAGAAAAATTAGTAAAGGATAAGAAATTTACTCATAAGCCTGTGCTTACTATGTAAGGGCCTCCTTTTGTGGCCTACTGGATAAATAGAAAACTAGTAGTTTAAGTTTTATAGAAAGGCTGGTTAGGTCAGAACCTCCTTAGTGCTTAAAAAACAAAGGAACAAAAAACGTAGCTTATAGAAGCAGCTTTGTAAAACTGATTTTTATAAATGTCTTCCTCAATACTGCACCAAGGAAACTTTTGAACAGCTATGAGAAAGGTTCAGCTTGAACTTTAGGTAATAGCATAAATAAAGAAGCAATTAAAAGATTTATTCAGGCAGAAAGAAGAACAATGTCTGCCCACGAGCCAATATTTGCTGTTACGAATACCTCTATCTATCACCTTTACTTAAGTCAAACTGTATCTTACGTAATAGATATAAGAATTAAAAGTTTAGATTGTTCCATCAGGTAGTTCTGTTCTAATAATTGAAAAAAGACTGTACTAATTAATCATGAATAATAATATACTCTATAAGATTTTCTGCTTCATTTAACCACAGAAATTTAACTCCTTGCTATCTTAACCACAAAGTATAATCAAATGCCAAAATAGAAAGTATAAAAGTTGTACTCAAATCACAATAAAATGGAACAGTGTCACATCGCCTCCGAGTTGTATAGTCGACTGTCTCCCACGCTGATGCCTTGCCCACCTTTGGGGCCCCCTAGATACTGTCGTGGCTGGACCATGGCAAGCATCTAGTTATAGGGTCTCTCGTTCTTACTCATCCCGAGTTCCAGCTTTTCAGCTCATACATTTACCTCTCACCAGAAAAGTAGAAACTGTGAACACAGATGTTGTAACATGAGTACTTATATACAGTATAATCATTTTAAGCGTTTTCATATTATTTCAAGTCATGAATCAGTCAAATTCTTTTATTTTCTATAAGTCAAGCTTCTTGTGACTCTTCTCATAATTATCTCCCTCAAACTATTTCCTTTGTTAAATACATGGTTACACAGATTTGTACATGTGTATTATGTATCAATTATCATATAATTACATAATTACTGTAATCGAATTTAACCGCATAATTAGAATGTATAATTACATAATTGAAACATGTAATTACTAAGTTTAAAAAGTTATGGAAATTATTTTCTTTAATGAATAATGCATGTATGAGTAGGCAACTATTGAAGTTCACAACTTAGGCCTCCTAAAAAATCATTTTAACTGAAAACACGATTTGTAACAAATAATCACTTATTCCACTTGATGTCTTGAATACTTTTAAACATTCTAAAAGATTTTTTATTTCATTAAAGTGTTAAAAACCTTCAAGGGCTTAGCATTTGGATATAGGAGGAAGAGACAAAAAGGCAGTAATCAAGAAGTGTGCGTGAGGACTGACTGTGCTGCACTAGTAACCTATTCCCATAGATTTTTAAGTTTCCTTAATGTAACTAACTGCAAATAATGAGTGGTGATGACTCATATGAAAGTCATTACCCAGCAAGAATTCTGGTGAATCCAGGAAACAGCATATCTGACTCTTCCTAAAATAAGTCTATACTTGGTCTCAAAGGTATAATGTTACTTTTAAAAATAGATGTTGATTATATATCTGCTTCATAATAAGAAAAGCCTACCTGTGTTCATTTAACTGAACTTGAAGAATTAAAAATTTAAAAAAGTTCAAAGTGTCTTATATCAATGGGATTATAAGAGTAAGTCAGTGATGCTAAATGCGGGGAACGGGGACTGAAAAAGGGCCTGTGCTGTTCAGACAGACACATAAACCAATAAATAAGACCTAGGAAGAAGATGGGCAGTAATAGCTTTTGAAAACTTTTTAAAATCTAATAAGTCACAATTAGGTGCCTGAGGAAATAATCCTCATCATCTAATCCAGCAATCAATTATTGATTTTTATGATCCAAATCAGCACAACAGTTGATGACTTTCTGTGCAGGAAAACCTCTACTCCTCTTCAGGCCCAGATGGTTTGTATACATCTAACACAGCACTTACCCGATTATCTCATAGCTGTATCTGAGCCGCTTCATTAGAAGGTCATTTCCGGGGGGCAACTATTGAGGGTAAGAAACATCTTCCTCACATGTACTGAATACTTGAAGAAGTCCTACACACACACACACACACACACACACACACACACACACACACACACACACGCATGCACGCGTGCATGTGCAAAGTGAAGGAACATTTGTGTGCCCTTTTCATAAGTACACTGTATGTGTCTCTTGACAACACACATTACCAGCAAATCTTTCAAAACCTAACAGTTCAGCTTGCAAGCATTCCTAAAGCTCATTCACAAATGATAACTTATTTTTGGATGTAAAAAGGAAACACATGCACAGTATGGAAGAATATGCGTCACAGAGATGGCAGAAAAAATGAGCAGAGTAATAAATTATAGGCTAAACCTTTATATTATGCAGCACATTGGTTGAGAAACAAGGTCAGCTTGGATTTAGCAGACTGCTCCATCACCAACCCTCTGCTGTCAGTTAATGTTCAATTCAATCACCAGTTACTTCCACCATCTATTGAGTTTCTGTCTACCATATTTGAAGATGCTACAAAAAGCAGCAAATATCAGCCCCTGTCTGCATGTTGTTTGTGTCACAGAAATGTGGAGACACATAAGCAAACACAACAGTGTGTGTGCTCAGCCTAGAGAGGAGAGGGTGCACCAATACCAAGGAGTGTGGGAGGCAGGCACCCTGGAGTTAGCTCTCTATTTGTTCCTCTCATGTGACCAGTCCAGATTTGATGGGGGCAATCCAAGTTGAACTTTATATGGTAGAGCAAGTAACTTAGAACAACTCCATGTCCCAGGCCTGAGTATCACATCCACTAGTCTCAGAAATCCTATTCATCTACAGATACCTGGCCCCACCCACCCCATCCTCATTCCAGATTAATATTCACAGGTATCTTTGCTGGGAAACAATCTGGTGGGCTGGTGGTATCCAGCATGCTGTCTGGCAAACAGTAAGCATTCCATGTTGAGTGCTAAACCCTTACACAGGTGTCGCTTATTATCCATGTCATAATATAGCCGAGTGTCTTTTTTCCAGTAATTTTTCATTATTTCTGAAATGTGGTAGTGCTTGGAAACCTTCCAGTGTTTCATATTTCATGGAGTTGGTCATGATCTCACGAGTTTATCAAAGCCATGTTTAAGGGCTCAAAGCTCAGGGGAAGCTTGGGACTGAGAAGGATGGCACAAATCTCAGTCTAATCCCCAAACAGTCCATGCTTTCTTTGTGGGGGTATTACTGGCACCACCAAGGCTATTTCTTACATCTATTAACAAATACTAATAGGGCCACTGTTAACATGTGCATGAATTGAAACTTGTCACCCAGGAATGCCAATGTAGCTCATCAGATTAGCCATTGTCACTTCAGAAATGAGGCATAGGATCCTGGGTGAGAGAGGAAGAAGCAGAGGACAGGTGAGAGAAAATGGCTTGGTGTATGAATGGCTGATAGTCTGCTGGTTCTGAAGTCCTGTACATTGACAGAACTCAAGGTCTTGGGAGGATGCTGGACTAACCACGAATACAAGAATACAAGAATCTGTACCCACATACCCAAGTTCTGTCCTCCCTAGGATGGAAAACTGTTACACCCCCAAACAGACCCTTCAGTTTCCTGATATCTCAGCTGGTAGGAATGTCTTCTTAATAACCCCAAACTGTAAATTTCACTCCTTGGTTCCATTTTTTTTTTTTTGCCTTGAAGTGAGAGGAACCAATGCAATCACTTGTTGCTATGGAGCAAGGCCTGAAGTTAAGATTCACTCCAATGTGCTGCCCTGACATCTGGTAAAACCAGGACGGCCTCATGTAACCTAACCACAAGTCCCTCACCACTCTGCCATGTGGACAAGGTCTCATAACCAAACAACTCTCCTTTCAAAGGGACCAGGTGCAGTTCCTGATTATCCCTGACTAGAGGGGTTAGTCCCCTGCCAGCCCATGGAATTATTCAAACAAGCCAACGTCACCCCTGTGGGAACCTGGCGATACCTCATCTTCTTGTCACTATATAGCCTTTCTCCCACAGCCCCTGCTGGGTCACTCTGCGCCAGTGTGCAGTCCATGTGGTCCCGTGTCCTCCTCCTGTGGCTGAGAGCTCATATGACTGATAAACAGCTGCCGATCCCATGTGTCCAGTGTCGGGTGTCACATGTCTGACCAGCCCCATTACTCCGGGGTAGAAACTCCTCCCACACCAGCAAGGTGAAGAGGAGGCAACCAAAGCAGTGGCCTGTTAGTGGGTGAGAGGCTTAGGAACCTGGGAGATTGGGTAATAGAGAGGCCAGAGGAATTTTACTTCATGGGAATTTAGAAATCACATTTTCTCGCATCCTTTCATGCTACTCTGAGCTTTTGTGGGTGACTGTGAGTGTGGCTGCTGATGTAATGCAATGCAAGAACAAGTGAACAGAGGCAGGAACTAAGAGTCACACTTCTAGAAAAAGAAAACAGAAATATTTTGGAGTCTCAGGACCATTGGTGACAGGAAGCTTATTCTAGGAAATCTGTACAATTACACATTGAATTCACCAGCACATTCTGCCCACATCTTACACTAGTTCTCTGAATAACGCACATCCCAGGGTACTAGAACTCAAACTGTCTCTGTATGAAAATAAAGAGTGATGAGCAAGGGAACTAATGATTAATATTAATTTGTGTGTTTTCATGACGAACGCCAACCTGTCTCCCCTCTCCCTCCCACCCAAGCTAATAGATGAACCTCAATCAATACACTCAGGAAAGAACACAGAATCAATAATTGGGCTAATTTCACAGAATTAAGAACTGGCTTTAAAAAAAAACAAAAAAGCAGACACATGGCAATAACCACATTCTTATAGGTTGCCTAGCAACAAGATATAAAAATGATGCACAATGTTAGTAACTTATTTTTACATACAAAACCAGCCCCCTGCCTTGGCAATGCTATAATGTACTTTCTCCCCAACTATAACTCCGTGGAGACTATTAATGCTCCCATTTTCCATAATACACTCTGTTAAACAATCATGTGTTTTTGTTAGTGCATTAAAACAGTGAATTTACTTAATGACTAGTCAAGAAAGTGGTAGCTACAGAAGAGGGAGGAGTTTGTTTCCATTTTAAGCTCACAGGTTCATTTGCTGGAGGATGCAGCTGATAGCAAAGATCATGCATCAAAACATTGGAATTCATGTATAAAAGGTGAGAGAACTAGGCAAGAAGTGGCAGTGTGTGTGTGTGTGTGTGTGTGTGTGTGTGTGTGTGTGTGTGTGTGTTTAAAGGGAAAGTAGACAACGAGGTTCAAGGGTAGTATTAACATTTCTGGATGACTTTTAAAAAAATTTTCTTTGGAATTTGAAAGAAGTTTCTGGAAGGCAGAAAGCCTTTGTGGTCCAAGGTACATTGTTGGATATGGGAGTGAGGGTATCGCTTTAGTAGAGGGGCTGGTAGAGAAGAAGGGGCAATTATCAAGGTTCCAAGCTCGTAGTGGCCACGTGAGAGAGATCTCGACACAGAGGACCCTCACTCCTAACACAGCTGCTGCTCTGGTGGGTGGGACCGGAAGCAGGTCCACCCCGAGGTGGGGCTTTACAGTACCATTGCTTATCATCCGCCTATGACGTTAAGCCCATTGAAAAGCAGCAGAAAACAGACTCCATGAAGTTAAGTAATTTACCCAGCATCACTTAGCTGGTAAGTGGGAAAGCTGGAATTCAAAGCAGGATCTGTTTTTGCTTCCACTGCCTATCTTTGTCTCAGTTGGATTCTACTGATCCTAGCTGGGGTGTATTTCTGGTATCCAAGGACCTAATGAGAGAATCTATTTTCTCAAAAGAAGCAAACAAACAAACAAATCTACAGAAACGAACTTTCTGAATCAGCCCCACAGTGTACTGCACGACATTTATGTGCACACTAACTTGCGTGCTTCCATGATTTTTGCAAGTTTCTTATTCACTGTTACACAGAACCATCAACTTCTGAGTTTGGGCCATGTATTATATCTTAAAAACTATTTTCTGCAGAATAGAACATTTTACTCGGGAGACCCTCCAGTAATAAAGATGGCCAACTTGTGACTCAGAGGATACACAGTTTTGGATCTGTCTTATTCATAGTGCTATCTTTAACACTTGTGCTGGAATACAGTAAGTGTTCAAGAACCACTTCTAAGACCAACTCTATGTACTCGTGAATTTTGAGGTTTCCCCAACCGGCTGATTGACCAGTGGTTTTTACATGGGATGCTTTGGGACTGGAATCTATACTGGTACCTATGAAACAGCCTGAGATGAGCAAAAAGACAGATCCATTGTCATTGAATGCTAATGTGAAGTGGAATGTGCTGTTTAGTGGGAAGAGCAGGTGATTACAAGTGAAGACAACTTGATGGCAGCTGAGCATACTCCTGGTTGCTATGTAACCCCAGACAAGTCCCTGTCTTACCCAGCCTCTCCAATCTCACCTGTTTCCTTGTCTAGGAAACAGTTACAACACTTACACTGTCAAGGAGTCAACAAATATTTATGAACACCCACAGGGCACAAAGCAATAAACTTGGTGCTTATTTAAGCCAGGAAATAAAGCTAACACACAGCAGAGAATTATCCAGAAACCTGGGTAAATCAGGCACAAGTCAAAGAATTAGGTTCTTAAACCCTCCAGGAGATTGTGATCTCAGCTTTGGGGTATTTTATAGTTAGTATCTGAAAAATCTTGTCTACCTACTTTAGTCAATATGTGTGTGCTAATTTCTATTACTGCTGTAACTAATCACCCCCATCTAAGCGGCTTAAAAGAACATAAACTTATGATGATGCTACAGTTTGGTAGCTTAGAAATCCAGAATGGACAAAAAGCAAGGTGCCGGCAGGGCTGTGTTCTGTTATGGAAGCTCCAAGGGAGAATCTGTTTCTTGCCCCTTCCAGCTTCTAGAGGCCCCAACAATCCTTGGCTTGTGGCCCTTTCTTCCATCTTCAAAGATGGCAATGTTGGACAAGTCTTTCTCATCTCCCCCTATGCCTGGTTCTCTCTCTTCTGCCTCTTTTCCACTGGTAAGGATCTTTGTGATTACATTAGATATACCCAGAAAATCTAGGATAAATAATCTCTCCTTCTCAAGGTAATCTGATTAGCAGCCTCAATTCCATTTGCGACCTAATGCCCCTGCCATGTTACCTAACACATTCACATGTTCTGGGGCTCAGGAAGCAGGCACCATTTTTTGTTGGCAGGGGTGGGGGGTGGGGGTGGGATTACTCTGCTTCCTGCAGTATGTGCCTGTGGGAGTAATTATTTGTCCCGAGAGCAATGATGGGTTACAACTTCTATGGGTACAGCCAAGTGACCTGTGTAAGACTGTCTACTTCTTTAGAACTTTACGTTCTAAGGACGGTAACAAAATATCAACTAAAATTTTAAAAAGCTCATGACACTGATAACATGACCCATAGTTTGCAAAGCACTTTAACAATTGAGCCTTGAACAGTATGGGTTTGAACCAGGTTGGTCTGCTTATATGTGAATTTTTTTCAATAAATACTGTAAATATATTTTCTCTTATGATTTTCGTAATACCGTTTTCTTTAGCTCACTTTATTGTAAGAATACAGTATGTAATGCATATAACAGACAAAATACATGTCAATCAGCTGTTGATGTTATTGGTAAGGCTTCTGATCAATAGCAGGCTGTTAGTAGTTAAGTTCTGGGGGAGTGAAAGGTTATATACTGATTTTTGATTGTGTGGGAGGTTGATGCCTCTGACCGCCTCATCAGGTCATTCAAAAGTCAACTGTGTATTTCTTATTAGACTCTCATAACTACTTTACAGACAAGCAAGGAAAAGTATTATCTCTGACTTACAGGTGAGTAAACTGAGGCACAGAGGGATTTTTCTTAAGGCCTCCAAAACAACAGATTCAAACCCAGGTATGAAGAGTTCAGGTCCAGAGCTACAAAGCCTTTACCACATATGTCATATCAACATATATTACCCCAAGGAGCAGTAAGAGATCTGGTTTCTGTTCTATGAAAGGAAAAACAGATGAGGCTGTTTAGAAACTTAATAAAGAAAATAAAGTAAGTCTCACCCAGAGCTGAGGGTACTGATTCTCTCCCTGTTAATTCAGTGCCTATCCCTGATCCCTGTTGTAGATGGAGACACAATCGGGGAGTGAAAGGACAAGAAGAGCCCCATATACAAACGGAATCCCTGAGGGGTAAGGAGCAGCGGGGGGCCATGGGCACTTCCCAACCCAGAGTTAAAGAAAACTGCTTATTCTGGGGTTCCACTTTCTTGGCATGAATACATGAGTGCAGTCATAGAATGACTTGAACCTGTGTGCACAGTGAACAGAAACTCAAGTCACCAGGGAGGTTGGAAGTATTATTAAAATCTTGCATTCCTGTTTATACTGTGAGTTATTTTATTCTCCAAAAAGATACATTATTTTAATGGGGAATCCTACCAAGATCAGAAACTTGTTTATTCTAACCACAATTTTGTATATTTGTCCTGATGTCTTACCTTAAAATGGGGGCAGGGGGAAATGATTCCTGTGTCCCATCCCAAGAGATGTGCTGATGACTAATGAAATGTGGCAGCTGGATTAGACATCTAGGGCCAGTGTGCATTGACTGTTTTTGGTCACTACCTCCAACTCTCTTCATTTAGGGCTGCCCAGTGGCTTTGAGAAATAAGGTATCATTGTTTTCCTCCCAGTAACCTCACAAGATCCCTGTGAAGGTGAAACACTGAAAGAAACTGGAAAGTCAGCACAACCCACTGGCAACGCCCAGTGAAGGCATTGACTTCAGTGGCCGAGCACTATCCTGACACAGCATCCTCTGAAGGCAAGCCTTTCCAAACTGCAGAATCCCCATATACTCACTGCGTACTACTGTTCAACATGACTTTGATGGTTAAGTTGGTGACAGATAAGGAAAAAGATAGTCACTGGTAGAATGCAGTAAAAAACATAAATCTAAATCCATAAAGGGAAGTCGAGTGTGACTCCCTTCTTAATTGCCTCACAAAAATCCCACTAGATGCATAAATTACTGTTCCTATTACCAGCACTATGAATAATAATCAGTTTACTTTCTGACTTGTATCTAAATATACTTTCTATATGATTTCATCTTTTATTCAGCTGTTTAAAAGCAGAATATCTAATTACAGTTCCTTTTAGTTAACATTTTTTTTTTCTTTTTGCTATGGAGCATGTGTGATAACTGATTTCCTAAAAACAGAATTCTTTAGCATATGGAACAAATCATGTTATCATTAATACAGTCCCAAATGACTCTGCATTTCAATTTCCTAAATTATTGAGTCATTGCTGATTATGTCTTTTTACAATTCATTATCTCATTTCTTTCAACACGGGCATTTTATTAATTAAGTATTAAAATGAAGGCTTTGACCTCATAAAAAGAGATAATCAGGGAATACTGATATATTTCTAAAAGTCTATGCTTCCCTTCTCTAACATTTTCATGCTATATGATGACACGCCTCAAACAACAAGGTTTTCAAGGACATCATTAGGTGCTGATGCTAACTGGTGTATCGTGACAGATGTTGTTGGTGGGGTTGAAGCAGTCTGGGACTTGCTCACCTGTGACATCTCTTAGGACGGCCACACCAGCTCCAACTATAGCCCAATCATGCGGCGATGTTCTTGTTTTAAACAAAGATGCTATTTGCGTACGTAGATTGTTGTACTAGTTTTATTGAAAAGCTAAAATGATCTTTTAAAAATAGCTCTGTAAGTACAGGGTGAGAAAAATTTCCTAAATTAAAAGAGAACTACCTCTTAATAAGGATGAATTTTGTCCTCCAGTTGATTCTACTGAAGTTGTAACACCAGATTCTGACCTGGACCGTTTAGTAGAGCCTGGGTGCCATGACCCCCATACTGATGGTGGCTCATGATTTCAGTGAGGTCCATGCACCTCTCCTGAGACCAAGTTCATTGTAAAAATGAAAATTAAAAAAAGCAAAGAGAAAAGATGAAAGGATAAAGAAGGCTGAGGACATGAGTAAATTAAAGGAGAACAGACATATTTCTGCCTGGCCAAAGCCTTGTCTCTATCCGAGATGTCAGCTGGGCTACGGGGTTGGGAAGGACTTCCATAGGCATCCTCAACAATGGGACTTTATGTGAGACCTGGATGGTAGACACTACTGTAACACAGAACAAAGTGGTGACCTTTTGTCAGCCACACCTCCTGAGTGTGCTAAAGCTGAAGGCTGCTGAACAGATAGGCCAGTGGAACTCCTTCTGTTTGTTTTTTGATTTTGAACAAAAAATAGATGCCAAATAATCAAAAGGACTCGCACCCAGGCAATGCAGACTTGCAACAGAGTTTATGACCATCTGCTCAACACTCAGCTGAGGCCCAGAAAGAGAATGTAATAACTTCAGAAAAAGTTGCTGTGAAACTATGACATTTTTTTTCTCCCCTAGTGGGTGAGGGGAAGGTAGGTAGATGGTTCCTTTTCACCTCGAGCCTAAGTAAAAGGGCTTTTAAACACACACACACACACACACACACATGCACACGCACATGCACACGCACATATGCATACACACTCCAACACCCCTCAGAGGGCTATATTTGCCCTGGGAGCTTGGGGGTGCCTCACTTGAGCCTGAAAAATTCAACATGGGAGCAGCCGACTGTCCACAGATGGTAGCACAGGGGCCATGTGGGATGTGGACGGCACTCCTGCTTTGAGAAAACCAAAGATGCCATTGGTTGGAACAAGAACAGGGAGAGAAGAGACAGTCACGAGGAAGACTGAAAGAGAGGTGTTACCCTCGTCAAAGGAGCTATAGGTGGTATTCATAGTGGGGAAGAACTTTCTGTAACCATTAAATCAAGACTGTTTTCCCTCATCCCAAGAGAGACTCGCCAACCGCGAAGGGGGCCAGCACCTGCTCACAAGGATGCCCACGTGCGGCTCCTTTGGCCCTGTTCCACTCTTCTGTCTCCCTGGCTCTAGCTCTGGAAGAGCCAGAAATCCCAGCTGTAAAAAAGAAATATGCAGGCCTGTGAAATGGAGGAGCAACCATGCCCCTCTGTCCCTCCTAGGAGTCCAGCCTGAAGGGAGCCCAGCTCAGGGGAAGAAAACCTTTAAACCGAAGTTCAAAGCTCTGACGCAGGCCTGTGACTGGGCATTTTAATTACTGAAATGAGACATTTTTCTGTCACTGAGAGTGTGTGGAGAACTTTTAAATCATCTAATAGTGTCTGGCAAAGCCATGAAAACTATTGAAATTTCATGCAGGGCAAGGGAAGAAGCAGCCGTGAGAAGGGCTGCAAGAGACAATGAGAGCATTTTGAGTGCACCTTAGATGCGGCAGCAGTATTTTAAATTGTGGTAAAAGATACATTAAATTTACCATCTGAACCAGTTTTAATTATACAGTTCAACAGCATTCAGTAAGTGTTGTGTAACTGTCCCCACCATCCACCCACAAAACTTCATCTTTCCCAACTGAAACTCCATCTCCATTAAATGAGTAACAGTGGCATTTTAAGGAGTAAACAGAACTCAGCGTAATGCCTGGTTCCTGGCTTCTGCATTTACTATGCTGTTGTGGCTGTTCTACTTTTATTTATTACACTTGGATACTCTTATTTGGGGGTGTGTAGATCTGCGTTTCTGATGATATCAGATTCCTTCTGCCTCAAGAATGTCCTTTAACATTTTTTGTGAAGTAAATCTGTGGGCGATGAATCCCCTTTGTTTCTTTTGCCTGAAAAACTCTTTCTTTCTCTTTAACTTTTTACTTTTTTACTTTTTGCTGAGAATTCTGAGTTGACAGCTTTTCTTTTTCTTTTAGCACTTTAAAGATGCCACCCACTGTCTTATTGCTTGCCTGGTTACTGGTGAGAAGTCTGCTGTCATCCTTTTCCTGGTCCCTCTGTAGGTAATGTGTCTTGATTTTTTTCTGGCTGACTTCAAGATTTCCTATCTTTGGTTTTCAGCAGTTTGAATATTATATACCTTGAGAGGTGTTTGTGTACATGTGTGTGTTTACCTTGCTGGGTATTCTCCAAGCTTGAGCTTCTGGGATATGTTTGGTATCTGACACTAATTTTGTAAAGTTCTTGGCCATTATTTCTTCAGCCCTGTTCTTTTTTTCTCTCTTCTCTGGGGATTCCAGTAACTTGAATGTTTGACCATTTAATATTGTCCTACTGGTCTTGGGTGCTCTGTTCATTTTCTCCGTACATTTTTATCTCTTTATTTTCAGTCTGAGTAACTTCTAATGACTTATCTTCATGTTCATGGATTCTCTCCTCAACGTCCAGTCTGCTTATGACTCCACTACAGGCATTCTCCATCTCTTTGTGTTTTTTAATTCTTGGTATTTCACATGCCTCTCTCTTCTAGATTCTGTCTTCCTCATGACATTACCCATATGGTGATACCTGCTGTCTGCCCTTACTTTTCAGGGCCATTAACATGTTAATGGTGGCCATTTGAGTTCTCTATCTGATAGCTCTAATATTTATGTCATGCCTGATTCTGATTGCTCTGTCTTTTCAGACTGTGTTCCTTCTTGCCTTTTTATATGTCTCATAAGTTTTTGTTGAAAGCGAAACAAACATTTTGCATAGAATAGGAGATTCTGAGGAAGGAGTTTCCATGCTTGGAGAGAACAGTGTTCCTTCTGTCAGGTCCTGAGAGTGGAGGTTTGTGCTCACCCAAGTCCGGAGCTGGGCTGGATGTGAAGCTTGCTCTCTGCTTGGCAATGAGTTTCCCCACTGTGGGGCTTCTGTCTATGGCTCCCCCAGCTGCTCTTGGTCAGTGTTCTGTCAGTGGTGCTTGGGAAGTGGGGGACAAAAGATGGCCCCTGCTATTTTGATTAAGTCCTGGTTTGGCAGGCACTGTGAACATGAGTCCCTGAGTCCCAGGGGTGTGGCCTTCCTCCCACTTTACAGAATGTCAGGCAGCATGCATCCCTGCCCCTCCCCGGGGAAGCCTTTTCTTTTCTCCTGTTCTCCTCTTCCAGGGAGCTTGGAATGCATTCTGGTTACCCTTCCACTAAAGATGAAGTCCTCTGTTTGTTAGAAAAGACAGTGAAGGTGGGTCTGAGTTGGATTTTGGTGGTGGGTGCCTGTCCCCTCCTCCAACTGTAAGGGGACCCATCAGGGCACTAGGCTGCAGTTCTATGTCCTTCTTCCTGCGGATGAAGACTTCAAACTAGCAGGAGAGAGAGGAAAAACGGGTGCAGCTGGAGGGTCAGCAGCTGTTCTCCCCTTCTCCCATGGCCAGCATCACAGAGAGGCCTTTCAGGACAAAAAGCATGAAACACAGTACCTGCCTTCCTGTGCCTGGGATGCCCTCCTGGGAGCCCACATTCATTACAAGTTTCCAGCTGACTCTTCTTACTGGCTTGTATGGCACTGGGTGGCGTCCCATAGGAGCAAACACTCAGGTCTTATATTTTCCTGAAGGTACCTGTCTCTCTTCATATTTTAGGTTAATTGGTTGCCCTGTGACTTTGGTTCTTTCATGGGTTTAATTAAAAAAAAGGTAATTTTCTGTTTCTCCAGCTTTTCCTTGCTATAAGGGTGAAACAATGCTCCTTCTAGCTCTCTACCTTCTGTAGCCCAGAGCTGAAATGCTGCTGTTTTCAATATCATTTTATCAAGTTCTATACTGACCTTAATCTCCTTTGAGCTACACAATCAACCTGGGTGAGGCACATGATAGGTGCCTCAGGCAGAGAAGAAAAGTACTGAAGAAACTTACTATTTCCTATGCTGAGTAAACATGTCAAATTCTTTATTTTCAAGTAATCATAGGTATCATTATAAACTCCTAATTCATTCAAGAGTGGATTCCCAATAGAGGCAAAAAAAAAAAAAGCTTATAATTGTGGATATCTTTCAGTTCCCATGAAGACATAAATTTTCCATGCATAAAATGAAAGCTCTTATCATTTCTGGACCCTAGAAATCACTGAATTTTAAAACACAGTAATAACTCAAGGCATTGAAAACAATTTGAGTAATATGTCCCATACTTGAAAGTATATGTCTTTAAATATGGAATGAGTTAGTTTTCTCATAAAGCTAGATTTTCATTAAATCATTCGAGTATTTATTGAGATTATTTCTGGGTGCTACACAGTCATACAAAAATGAAGGTAATCTCATTTTAATTGAAATTACATCTGTACATCAATACAAAATACAATACTTAAAACAAATAGACAACCTCTCATACATGGTATAGGAATATCTTCCTGGGTCTTCTTTTAAGGGTGAAAGCTAAGGATTACATGAAGTATGTGTTTGAATACTCCCACTATTTTAATTTGCTGTCTTTTCAAGTCCAAGTAGACTTCTGAGTTTTATTTTGCTCTTCTTATTTGCACAAGTCTTTATGTAGAAAGGCTTTCTATTGAAGTTGGAGGGTTCCATGCCATTTGTCAGTAAGCAAAAGGGCTGTTTCAAACAATCCACCAAGTTTATTTTGATGTGTACTGCTGTGTTAGAAGTTATGCATGATTTTTAATCCTCTGTGAGTTCTCAAAGGGAGTCTTTAGAAACACAGTAGACTACGACATATAAATATTACTTTGTCTGGGTAATCAAAATTATAATTTATAGACATACTTAGTATAACCATATACTTATAAAAGAAACAAGCATAAGCTGATATAAATGAATATAGTTTTACAATCAACTAAGAAGGCAAAGAAATTTAAACAAGCACTTTAACTGCTTGTAAAGAGATAGATAAAAAGCTATCAACCACCTATCAAGTGAATGTTCCACCAGGGGGTGTAGTCTGCATTTATTCCCTTTGCAGCCATTTAGTGCATGCACTTGAACAGCTGTATAAAATACTATATTTTTGTAAAATGATTTATAGTATCCCTATGGCTTTCGTTTTATTCCAAGGAAGCTTGTCTTTTTATTTTATTATTGTTTGTCAATCAAACTCGAAATGATTTCTAACACCTGTTTTTCTAATAATGCTAAGGTTTAAAGAAAGGGTAAGCAGATATCTAGAAACTTTAAGGGAATGTGCTATTAATCCTCAGTTAATCCTTTCCTACAGATAGCCAGGGATCCTTTAGCAAAACAATTATTTCTTAGCAATAAAGATAATCTTACAAATATCCTACAACTAGATTTTATAGACTGAGATTTCTTTAAGTGAACCTCACTTCTAAGGAATTTGAAAACACTCAATTATCCTAATGACAAGAATAATAGCAGCTGTCACCAGTACCAAAATAAAATGTTCGTTTCAATTGCAGACTTACAAAATTGGTTTACCTCCAGAACCCTATTTGATGAGTGAAAACATTTTGTTACACATGTTGACTCACCAAGACGTGTGTATTCACAAATTCATCCAGCAATAGATGTTACAAACATATCAGATAATGAGTGAGAACAATAGCTTTTGCTTTGCAAATGTGCACTGTACTAAAATCTCTCTTGGCTCAATGTCACCCAGCCAGCCAACACAGGACTGTTGTTGAATGCAGGCGTGTCGGAGGCGAAAGCTCAAGCTCCTGTAAAACCTCATGCCTGTGCAGTCAGGGGTGCTGTGGCTTCTGCCTCCTGGTACCAACTCTTGGTGTCTCTTGATTATTTTTACCCACCACTCTCCTGGGGACAAGGACAGCGTGGATTATTGTTGCCTTTCATGGGGCTGATAACGGGCAGGAGGCCTCCGTTAGGAGGTGTCAGTAACCCAGAGCACCATGGAAGGCAGCATCACACAGGCTAATGCAAAAGAACCCAGTGTTTCGATACACAGGACACAGTAACTTGGTTACACATGAGTGCACACTTGAGTTAGATCTGTAAGGAATTGTCAAAAGTTTTTCTGTGCTCACTGAGCACCTCTTGTGGCACACTGCAGGCATCAGTCTTCGATCTCAAGCCTTGCAAGACCTCTGCAGTTTCTTACCACAGAAGCAACGAATGCAGCCATGATGCTTTGCCTCAATTCCCTAGGGCTGTGAGAAAGAGGTGGTACAAACACAAAAGTCTTGATGTGTCATGCCCCTCAAAAAATTTGCTCAGCATTCGGTTTTGAAAATATTCAGATTTTTAAAAAATCACAGTATATTCTGTTTATAAACTTGGGTTCTAGAATCTGGGAGCCCTGAGTTTAAATCCTAACCGTGTCTCTAATTGCTGTGTGTTAACCTCTCTACATCTCAAGTTCCCTTTCTGTAAGATGGATGGGGATGACACCACACAGGGTCGCTGTGAGGATTAAGAGAGATAACAGACGTCTAGGGCACATCAATACATGTTTCAAAATGTTGTCGTTGTTGTTTCTGTTGCTTTAAGTCATGGAGTTTGCTCTAGTCCAGGGAGGCTGTTAGATCCTTCAACCTCAAACACTAGGATACCCTGCACTATTGATTTGATCGGCTCTTGATCATTTTTAGTAATAAAAGGTCTAGCCCACATTCTGCGAGGAATTAAAGGATTTTTCCAGTGCTGATAAGACAATGGATCTGATTTCCTAAATATTTGCTCGAATTTGCCAAATATTTTGCTCACTGCCTTTTCATTTTCCTGCATTTGCATGGGCTTTGCTTTTGATGTGGCACACACTTTAAAATACATTATTAAGCAGACAAGCAGGTCCCACGCCCTGCCCCTGGAGCTGGCACTCTGTCCCCTGCTTATTCTTAACAAAACTCCTTTTGTGTTCTTTTGTGCTGAAGTGATTTATCATTTCAGCTATCCAAGGGTTGCTGATGATTCTCCAGTTACCCTGACCCCTTCCCCCCCACCATCAACATTGTTTTAAACATGTTAGGAATCTGTTCTTGTGTTTTCATTCATATCACAGTGGGATCCTCATTCCATACAATAATAACAAAACCTCCCCAAAACCTCAGTATTTATTTTTTGCCTTTTTCCAGAGTCTGGGTTTGGGGTATATGTAGAGGGGGTAGTAAGAGACTTCACTAAAATAAACAAGGAAACAGAAAGTTAAAAAGTCAGAATGACAGATGCTTACATTGCAGATCAGAGGAAAGATTTTTCTCTCACTCTCTGGAAAGAACCTGCTGCATTTTTTTCCTGTGCAGCATCATCCTCATTGCATTGTGGCAGGGTTCTTTTTCTCCTTCTGCCCCACAGATATGGGGTTGTTGTGTTTTCATTTTCATTGGTCTCAAGATATCTTCTGATTTCTTCCTTGATCTCGCTGTTGACCCATTCGTTGTTTAATAGTATGTTATGTAGATTCCAAGTGTTTGTATGTTTTAAAATTTTTTCCTTGTAATTAATTTTTAGTTTCATTCCATGGTGGTCAGAGAAAACACTTGATATGATTTCAATCTTAAATTTAATGAGACTTGTTTCATGGCCTAACACGGTCTATCTTGGAAAATATTCCATGTGCTCTTAGAAAGAATGTATACTCTGTTCTTTGGGGTGAAATGCTCTAAAAATCCATCTGATCTGATGTGTCATTTAAACCTGCTGTTTCCTTGTTGATTTTTCTGTCTGGAAGATTTACCCATTGGTGTCAATGGGGTGTTAAAGTCCTCTTCTATGACTATGTTATTGTTGATCTTTCCTTTTATGTCCATCAAAAATTTAAGATTGAAATCATATCAAGCATCTTCTCTGACCACAATGGTATGAAACAAGAAATCAAGTAGCAGATGGAAATCAATTAGCAGGTGAATTTTATCAAACATTCAAAGAAGAATTAACACCTATCCTTCTCAAACTATTTAAAAAATTCAAGAGGAGGAAAGGCTCTGCAGCTTAGTTTATGAGGCCACAATTACTCTGATTCCAAAGCCAAACAAAGACATTGCAAAGAAATAAAATTATAGGCCAATATCCCTGATGAATATAAATGCAAAAATCCTCAACAAAATATTAGCAAACCAAACTTGGCAATACATTAAAAATATCAGACACCCTGATCAAGTTGGATTTATTCCCTGGATACAAGATTCATTCAATATTTGCAAATCAATTAATGTGACAAACCACATAAACAAGATGAAAAAAAGAAATCAAATGATTATACCAATGGATGCCTAAAAAACATTTGACAGAATCCAGCATCCATTTATAATAAAAACTCTCAGCGAAGTGGGAATAGAGGAAACATACCTCAACATAATGAGGGCCATATATGACACACCCACAGCTAGCATAATACTTAATAAAAAAAAAGCTAAAAGCATTTTCCTTAAGATTAGGAAAAAGGCAAGGATGTCCACTTTCACCACTTTTATTCAACACAGAAGTGCTATCCTCAGCAATAAGACAAGAAAAAAAATAAAAGGCATCAAAATTGGAAAGGAAAAAGTAAACTGTCATTATTTGCAGATATGATACTAATGATACTGTAAAGAATCCTAAAAATTCCCCCCCAAAACTGTTAGAACTGATAAAGGCATTCAGTAAAGTAACAATATACAAAATTAATACTCAGAAATTAGTTACATTTTTATACACCAATAATGAACTATCAGAAAGAGAAATTAAAAAAACAATCCCATTTACAACTGGATAAAATGAAAATACCTAGGAATCAAATTGACGAAAGAGGCAAAAGATTTTTACTCAGAAAATTATAAAACACTGAGGAAAGAAACTGAAGGAGATACAAATAAATGGAAGCATAAACCGTGCTCATGAATAAGAACACTTAACATTATTTAAATGTCCATACTACCAAAAACAATCTATAAATTCAGTGCAATCCCTATCAAAATACAATGATATTTGTCATAGACCTAGAACCAATAATCCTAAAATTTATATGGAACCATAAAAAAACCTCAAATAGCCACAGCAACCTTGAGAAAAAAAAAAGTTGGGTAGAAAACCCGAATAGGTATTTTGCCAAAGAGCACATACAGATGGCCAACAGACATTTGAAAAGATGCTCAAGGTCACTAATCATCAGAGAAATGCAAATGAAAACCACAATGAAATATTACCTGACATCTATCAGAATGGCCATCATCAATAAATTAACAGGTGAGGATGTGAAGAACAGGGAAACCTCATAACCTGTTGGTGAGATTCTAAATTGGTTCAGCCACTATAAAAAAAAGTACAGAGGTTCCTGAACATTAAAAATATAACTACCTTATGATCCAGTAATTCCATTTCTGGGTATTTACATGAAGAAATCCGAAACACTAATATGAAAGGACATATGCACCCCTATGTCCAGTGCAGCATTATTTACAATAGCCAAGGTATTGAAGCAACCCAAATGCCCACCAATAGATGATTTGATAAAGAAGCTGTGGTACATACATATAATGAAATATTACTTGGTCATAAAAAATAATGACATTTTACCATTTGTGACAATATGAATAAACATAGAGGGCATTTTGATAAGTGAAATTAGTCAGAGAAAGATAAATACCATATGACTTCACCTATATATGGCATCTAAAAAAGCAAACAAAACAGAAACAAACTCATAGATATAGAGAACAAACTGATGGTTGACAGATGGGAGACTGGGAAAAGATGAAGGGATTAAGAAGTATAGATTGGTAGTTACAGAATAGTCACAGGGATGTAAAATACAATACAGGGAATATAGTATAATTGTAATAACTATGTACAGTACCTGGTGGGTACTAGACTTATGGGGGCGGGAATCAGTTCATAAGTTATATAAATGTCTAACCACTATGCTATACTCTTGAAAATAATATAAAATAACACTCAAATATAATTAAAAAATAAAAAAATATTTTAATATTTCTTGTGTGTACAGTAGTAATTTATAGCAAATGGTATAATTTCACAACCTTCAATTTGAAAAAATAACAGAGAATACTATGTGTGCTTTTCATGATAATAAATACAATTTTAAAATGAATGTCTTGAGTTCATCACTTTGGATAGATGTGTTTTAATTGTTCCAAGAATTACTTTACACAGAACATATTAGCAGTGGAAACAGCTTTGACTTCCAGCCCTTGATTCCACAAGCAGCAACATGGTAATTAACCAAATTATCCCTGCAAATTTATTATCTTGATTTCTCCAACTTGTATGTACATTATCATCATTATCCATCAAAATGCAAACCTCAAGCTCATGAAAGATAATCAGAACACAAGTGGCAGATACAAAAGCTTTGAGCTTTCCTGATGTGGACACCAGCAACAGCTCCTGACGCCTTTCACTTCCACCCCTTGGAAATCAGGAGATGGAACTGATCTCTCCCACATCTGTGCCACTGCTAATGGGCAACCAAGTAACACCACAACCAGGGCAGTCCCTGGAGAGCTGATGTTTTAAGCGGAGAGTACCTCTACCATTTTTGTTGCAGAATTAGAAAGACAGAAGGGAAGAGAGTAGGAACAGAAATAGAGCAAAAGATCAAAGTCATTATTAATTCGTTATTATTCACCCATGTATTCAGTATTTATTAAACATCCATCATGTGCCAGTCATTTTGCTAGTCCCTAGAGATGGATGTGTTTTGTGGGTAAGACAGATCATCGTGACTCAGAGCAAGATTTGTAATAAGAATAAAGGGCACCTGGAAAATACAGAAATGGGGCACTTAAGTCAGGGAACAAAGAAGGCCTCTGGGAGAGAAGGAGAGACACTCTAAGTGAGGCTCAGGAGACAAGCAGGAAACAGTCAGCTAACCATGGTGTCTGGGGTAGGCTGTGTTCCAAGGAAAGGAAAGAACATGAGTTAAGCCAGAGCTGAGGGAGAGGGCAGTGGCATCTTGCTTCCAGAAGTGAAGTATGGAGTGTGAAGTGGGCAGTGGCGAAAGATGAGGTTGGAATAACATGCAGGGCTGGAGCATGTGTGGTTCTGCAGATATGTCCGGGAATGTGACTCTACCCTAAGCCCAGGGGAGTCACTGAAATGTTTTAAGTAAACATGCTTTGGAAAGCTGATTCTGCTTACATGGTGGAGAGCTGGCTGGAGGCAGACAGTGGGCCGGAAGCCAGAGAGGACTCTGGAATAATCTAGCTGGGCAAGGGTGGTGGGCTGAGCAGAGGGTGGAGGGGACAGAGAGAAGTGGGCCCACATGAGGAAGGTTTGGGACACAGGACTGAGGAACCTAGTAAGGAGATGAGTGAGGTGAGAGTGAAGAAGGAGAGACCTACAGAGACCTTGGGCAGCCAGGTGATGAAGACAATTCATGCTGGAGGAAAAGCCAAAAGAGGTGGGAGGTGACCTTAGGGAGGAGGTGTCCATGACATATCTCAGTGGAGTAATGAGGAGGGGCAGCTGGACAGGTGAGCAGGAAAGTCAGGAAACAGAGCTGGATTCAAAACACACCTCTGAGACCCTCTCATGGCACAGATGTCAATGGCAGCTGGGACACCAGACTGTAAGAGTAGAGGAGTGTCAATCCCAGCATCTTGGGGAGGTTACAGGGAGGAAGAGACCTAGAGGGCAGGCCCAGGAAGTGGGGAGCAGACCCAGGAGGGTATAGTATCACAGGTGCAAGCGTTTAAAGCAGAGCCTGTGGTCAGCAGCATTGAATGCCCATCTGGAGACTGCATGGGGCATAATCTCTGCTTAGTAATGAGCCAGCCTAGGCTAGTGACATGGAAGAATTTGGTTCAGGGGAGCAGTGGGGAGAAACCAGAACGCAGTACTTGACAAAATGGAAAGAAGGCACAAAGGGCCTGAGGCCAAGGAGGGATATCTGAAAGGAGCCACAGGGAATGCGGTACTGAAGATACCTTTTCTTAAGGATGGAAATAAAGTGTACGTGCTCACTCTGCAACAAGAGCTACAGGGGGTTGAGGCTGGACGGACCTGGGTGCAGCGGGGCTTGCCGCTCCTATGGAATTGCAGGGGGGCTGCGACTCTGAAGCACAGGCACAGGGATTCATTCCAAGTAGGGGAGGGACATGTCCTGAAGTTCAGGAAAGAGGGAAAGAGGGGCGAGGAGATTCAGGTGGGTTTCTGGACCCATCAGCAGCTGGAAATACAGGGAGGTGGCACCTGCACCTGTGTTCACTGCAGTCCCCTAGAGTAGAGCAGGGCCTGGTACTGACCAAATGAAGCCAGCAGGCCCAGGGCTCTCTCCTCCATGACAGAAAAGGTACAGATGCCAAAGGTGTGTGGTGGTGGTGGTGGTGGTGGTGGTGGGGATTGGGGGCAGTTGGTTTGACTAAGCCAGGCATTCGCAACAGGGGCCATAGAAAACTACTTCTTGAGGACAAAAAGGTCTCACACTCTATGTATAAATACACGTGTTCATGCTGCACAGAAGGAGATGTACAGTATTTCCATGGTATCAGAGTGATCAGAACAAGTGGGTCTAAAATGGTTCCCAAGGGAATGAAAAGAAGCCGAGAAACACTGACAAACATAAAACACTTAAAGTCAGTGACACCTGGTTAGCACATTGACTCCTGAGGGAATAAGTCATGCTTTAAGGGAGTTGGCACAGTTCAGCTACTGTGACCCTGCCGTGCAAGTGAGATTCAGCATAAAGAATGGTCAGAAATCGCCGGTTGCCTGGAGGGGCCCATGACCCAGCCCCCAGTGCTGGCTGCTAGAGGAAGGTCCCAAAAGTCTTAGGACACAGGCATGGTGCAGACTCTGGGACTGGACAAGAGACCAAGCATGATGGTGCCCTGCTAACAGAGAGAGCATGTACTGTCCAGAGAGGAACCTGCCCCAGCAGAGGGCAATTCTTCATGCTGCAGGCTAAAATGGGTAAGAGAAGGATGCCGGGATCTTAGAGAATCTGAGCAGCAGTCAAGGTACTGAGGTCTTGGAGACTTGAACTTGAGGACCTGTGTACAAGGACCAGATATCTGATGAAATTTTTACATCAGCAAGAGAACCAAAACAAAATGCAGGGTAGAGGTGAAGGTCACAGGGCCTTTCGTGCTAGAAGTGCTAGAAATTTTCTAACACAACGTTTCTCTGTTTCTCTGTTTCTCTCTCTCTCTCTCTCTCTCTCTCTCTCTCTCTCTCTCTCTCTCTCTCTCTCTCT
>PVKZ01002261.1:0-246302 GCA_004027375.1 Macroglossus sobrinus
AGAAAGAAAGAAAGAAAGAAAGAAAGAAAGAAAGAAAGAAAGAAAGAAAGAAAGAAAGAAAGAAAGAAAGAAAGAAAAAGAAAAACCATTTGATTCTCTCTAGGAAAATTTACTGTTCCAAGGTTTCCATGATCTTTGGAGTTTGATTACCACTCCCAGTCACTAGCAATCTATAAATCTGAAAAAGAAATTATTCCAAACTAGACTGCTTAGATCAGTGTTTCACAGACTTTGATGTGCATGAGAATCACCTAGCATTTTGTTAAAACGCAGACTCTGACTCAGTAGTGATGGGACCTGCATTTCTAATAGGTTCCAGGGTGATGCCAGTTCAGCTTGTCTACAAACCATACTTTGAATATTGAGGGACTGTAAGAAAATGATGGCATTATTAAACATATTCAAGATGAAAATTTCACTTGGTTATTTTTACCACCATTGAATTATTGAGGAAAATTTTCTGCCCATTTAAAAAATATGCTGTTTTCTTCTAGTCTATTTTACTTTTGAATAGTTCTATAGGGTTTATATAGTTATAATTATTATTAATCTGTCAAGGAGCTGACTGAGTTAAAAACATTTATTAACATTATGTGGTAAAATTAACTCTAACTGGAAAATGGTCACTCTGATTCAATATTGAGTGTCTAGGCCTAAAATTTCCTTTCAAAAACAAAATTTCATTGATTTAAACAGTATCAGAGTTGTCAGTGATAAGAAGAAAATATTATTTCTGAATCTCTTCCATGACTTTTCCAAATATATTTTATTTTTTCTTAATTAATACATTTACCATGTCTATATAAGTGGCTACAAAAATGCCAACTACTCACAGTACTCTGGCCTCCATGTTATGTGCAGATGAATATAAGTAAAGAGAGTTCAGTCAGTCAGACAAGGAATGGACCTGTGTCTCATCCTAGAATGAATGCTTGCAGAATATATATATATATATACACACACACACACACACACACACACACACACACATAATCTCGAAATGCCATTTGGGAGAGAGTGCTAAGGCTGAGCCAAAATTTTGTCTGAATGGATCATCAAAATCAGGAGATCTTGAAACTTGGAATTTAAGTTTTCAAAAATAATAATAATAATTAGTAAGTTTAGAATAGGAAACCATGGCCCTGAAAGGGTAAAACCAGCCCTGGTTTGCATCGGTTTTAGAGAAAATCAATATCTATACAAGGCTTTCAGCATTTCTACAGATAATTATATCATTGGATCAAATTTATTGACTACTGGTGGAATTGATACTGATTAACAAATTATTTATCTTGCTTAAATCCTTATTTTAATTAAAATAAATTCAGTCTTGCTTGTCTAGTTTATCATATAATCTTAGAAAATTCCTATTCATAGATAGTAACCATTGTCCATAGAAATGACATTAGAATTGTCTCTGTGGGTTAAATAATAAAAAGCAATTTGCATTTATCTGTGCAAATTTGTCATATAAAAATGAAATTTCCATCCATTTCTGCTGCCCAGTCTAATTGCTGAGGAAAATTTTATTCCTCAAAAAAGATACTGCAAAGACTCTTAAAAAGCAAGATACAGAGAAGGGGAAGATTTCCCAACATTTAGAATCAAAGTATTCATATCCAGAATATACAGAGAACTACTTCAAAATGACATGGAGAAAAACACACACAATCCATTAGAAAAGCTAACAAGACACTTGAGCAGACTCTTCCCATAAAAAAGTATATCCAAATAGCCAATAAGCATATGAAAAGCTACTTAGCTGCTTTATTGTTCAGGGAAATGCAAAATAAAATTACAAGCAAGCAGCAATTTTTTAAAAACTCACAATATCAGTGTCAGTAAAAATGGGGAGCAATAGTAATCTCAATCCTTGAGAGCATAAATTGTTACAACCACTTTGAAACATTACTTCGTGTTATACAATAATGTTGAATATATGCATATCCTATATATCACTTCTAGGTATACAGCCAACAGAAACATTGCACCAAAAAATAAATATAAAGATGTTCATAGCAATTCTTTCTAAAAGAGCTAAAATGAGCAAGTCAAATGTCAAAAATGGTAAATAGATGAAGAGTGCATTCATACAATGGAATATACTTTACAACAGTGGAAAGGGACAAACCTTAGCTACCTGCTACAATACAGATGGATCTCACAAACATAATCCTGATGAAAGACTCCAGACGAAGACTTGGCTACATTAACTGTTGGTCCCTTTGAAAAATAAAAATGGAGAATCTCTTGTTTCAAATGAAGGAAACAGTGTTCTTAAAGGCACCTTTAAACCTTTCTCCCTTTCTTCTGCTGTCTCTCTCTGGTCATGTGATTTTTATTTGCTATTTAGTGTCATTGTAAGTAAAAAAAAAACACTTTTAAATGTAATGATTAGCACAAATTTTACTGTTCATCTGTATACTACACAATGCCACTTTTAAACACAAATATCAGAACATTTAACTCAGATGTGGAATCACCAGAATTATACAATTTACATTTCATAGCTCATTCCCAGAGAGTACTTCAAGCTGACCAAAAAGGAAAAACACCAGTCAGACTCCAGAAGGTTGGAGGAAGATGAAGATGACAGTATCTCCTAGGCTATAGAGCCTTTTGAAAGAGCACTCCCAGCCAAACGGATAGTCATGGGGCGAGTGCAGAGGCTTGGGGTCCTCCCAGTATCATGGAGCAGGCATGTACTCTCTCAGGCCTGACAGCTGCCAGGTTCCCCCTCTTATGAGTCCCTGAAATGGCACACTGAGCACCACCGAAGGGCAGGGGCTGAGGAAGTCAGGCAATTTCCCTTCTTAAAGGCCTACTACCCAAGCCCAAAGAGAGCCCCAAAGATCTTTCACCCTACACACCAGAAAATGATTGGTATCTAGACTGGGGGTGAGTGAGAGGCTCGTCCCAATAGAGATAAAGTCTCAAGGTGGCAGCATACCACACACATTAGAGGCAGGGAGAATGGCTACCATGCTAGGCCCCGGGATGCTGCAAGGCAAGTACACCAGGCCCTGACCTGCCATGTGTTCACCCCAA
This sequence comes from Macroglossus sobrinus, assembly GCA_004027375.1. Taxonomy (NCBI): domain Eukaryota; kingdom Metazoa; phylum Chordata; class Mammalia; order Chiroptera; family Pteropodidae; genus Macroglossus; species Macroglossus sobrinus. Next base: position 3,049 of record PVKZ01002261.1, read on the forward strand.
GTTCTCTGCTATAAGCAGAAGGTACCATGGGCCTTGGGCAAGGTCCCTGAGGCGTTCTCTGTGGCCAGAACAAAGGGGTTCTGGAGTGGGTAATTAAGAACTTATTTCAGAGAGGCAAGAAGAAAGTAAGAACATAAAATAAGCCTCAAAATCTCAGTATGTACTCAACTGTTCCAACAGAATTTACTTGCAAAATACAAGTCAAAGAGAGAATTATTAAAAAGTTTGAGATAGCAGCCATAAAGGTAACTCCAAGTACTGGGTCCTTCTAAACATGGGGCCTTATGTGACTGCACTAACTACACCGTGAAGCCTGTGCTGCTTCACATACAAAAGAATACAACTATATAACACTATCTGTAAATGGTTTCTAAAAATTAGAAGGGGACCAGTTCTCCTTGGAGAAATAGCTGATTGCAGGTCTGGGCCTGGAAAAGTACAAGTTGAACATGGGCCGTTTAGTGTCAGAAAGCAAGGAGGTACTTAAAGCCTAATGTATCAAATGGATGGAAGAGCCAGTGTAAAGTGCTCCCATTGGCCACATTTAGGGTAACCTGGGCAGGAAAATTAGTAACTGTAATTGATTATAATACATTGAAGAAATAAAAATCCTTTAGAACAATGTGGCACTCATAAAGGAAATGAGAGCTAGAGAGAGAAGAGAAGAGAAGAGAAGAGAAGAGAAGAGAAGAGAAGAGAAGAGAAGAGAAGAGAGAAGAAAGAAGGAAGAGAAGGAAGAAAGAAGGAAGGGAAAGAAGAAAGAAAGAAAGAAAGTCATTTGCTTCCATTGAGGTTAACTATTATTTCAACTCCTTATCTGAAAATTCATGATTGGAGGGAAATAATTAATTATTTATCCTGCTTCTTAAAGATAAACTACATTGTACTGCTAGTTGATGAATGAAAACGCTTTTTTACAGAATGGTGTATCATAAGCATAGAAGGAATGATAGTTTTAAAATGTAAAGTAATTAAAAGAAAGAATTCAGTCAAGGATTCTCAATGGATACTAAAATCATTGGTTGATAGGGAACAGAATATTCACATTGTACTGAAGTTTCTCCCTTCAGATTACCTGCTAATTGCAAAAGGAAAAATTTACTTTTATAGCAGATCTTGGGTTACTGCTTTTACAAAGTGATTAAACCTAGCATCACTAATAGTGACATTTTATATCTCTTGATGTGATGCAATATACTTGTGAAGAACTCTGCTAAAAATGATTGAGTCTAATTGAGGCTTTAGACCTAATCTCTAGTTTATAAGAAATACTGGGGGTAGAGAAGCAAGATAAAGAATACCATAGGAAGAAAATCCATATGCAGATGTGCTACTAGGCAACTGATCCATTCTCTTTAATAATTAAGTGTTATAGAAAATAAAAGTATGGGGGGGGTATTCCAGACTACAGGGAGCATAATCCAAAATGCAACATGAAACTTGATATATTCTAGGTTCAAAAAAGCCAGTTATAATAGCCATCTGGGGATAGCTGGAAAGATATTAAATATGTACTAAGCATTAGATAACATATGTGAATTGTTGTGAATTTTCTAGATGCAATAATAGTACATTGCCTATGTGAGAGAATGTCCTTATTTTTGGAAGACATATGCCGAACTGTTTAGGTGTCCAATTTTCTTTGAAATGATTCTGCAAAGATGCTAAAATGTTAATAACTGTTGAGTCTTAAAAGAGGATATATGAATGTTTACTGTATTATTCTTTCAAGTTTTCTGTGTCTCAGAGAATTTTTATAATAGAAGTCAAAGTCTCATTTGTCGCTTATAAATATTTTCTTTGGAACTAAAACCTTTTTTCCAACAAAATCTCGCAAGAAAGCACAGGAAGTAAAACAGACTGATTGGAGCAAGTTGGTAAAGTAGGAGTCTGTCCCTACGAGGAACTCCCTCATGAAGGCACCCCCGAAGCATTCAGAAGAACTCAGTTAAAACTCTCAGGGATAGTAAACTATTTCTCATGGTGACAAGAAGGGCTGAGATGGCAGCAGAGCACCAAATAAAAAAGAAAAGAAGCATACTCAAAGAAAGAGCATAAAAAGGAAGATAATGAAACAAGAGCTTAACATATTTTTCACATTCTTATTAAGGCCAGTCCTCTCTTAGGACATTTAAAGCATTTAGGTAAATTTTCACTATCCATATATACAGAGATTCAAACCTTAACGAGACCTCCAGTCACTAGGTGGCATTGTCATTAAATCAGTGGAGGATTCAGCATAAAGCATAGAGCCAAAGTGTCCATCCACTCAAAATATCTCTCATAAATGGATCGGGAGGGAGTTTTTAGCTTTACGTGGTCTTTTAAAAGAAAGACATGTAGTTTTAAAACTCAGTTGAATTACACTTTAATTACTACTAAGTTTTAGACAGTGCAGTCCCATTTGTAAAACAGCCCAACAAGTTTTTATTTCCTATTTTAAACACATTTCACTAAATGTATGCATGTTCTAATTATGTACTGTTTAAAGCATAATTAGATAGTATAAGTTTTAATTAGGTACTGAGCTTTTATTTTCATTCTTTTGTATTCTGTTGTATGTGTGAGGGTGTTTATGATTTTTAAAGACTTGACTCTCTCTTAATTAGTTTCCACCCATTCTGATCTTTCTCTGAAGTAATAAGCTACATCATCTATTGTGTACATCTAAATATGTACAATTTTCTAAGAGACAAAGGTTTTCTAAGGAATAAGGAATTGAATGTAGCAACTTAATAAAATTGCACTTTTTCCAAGGTTTTTTACCTATGAATACATGCTTGGGTTAAAGTTTCATAGATCTTCAAGATTTTTATGACTACCTAAGAATTATTTCTTTTAAATAATACCAGTGGAGTTTCTTGAGAGCAATTTTTAAAGTCCTCTTGATATTTAAAAATAAACATTTCTTAAAGAAAGATTATATTTTCTTAGTACCAACATATTTTCTAAATTGAATCATAGATTTTAATGCAAATAATCAAAGTATCCTTACTAGAGAACAAAGAGTTGTCTTTATTGGCAATTCAAATTTAGCCAATGTTATCAATCAGACTTTGAGAAGGTAAGAAAAATGAGGGCAGGTAACTAATATGTACTGAGTGCCCACTGCATGCCAGGTCCTTTTATATACAGAGTCTCATTTAATTCTCATGCCTGTAAGCTAGATATTATTTTCTCCTCTGTAGAAAGTACTTTGACTGGAATTAAAATATACATAAGACCTGTCTAATTCTAAAACTCATGTTCTTTCTGAAATGTCAACTATCATTAAGAATTAAAATTTAAGAAGATACATGTACAAGTATTTGCATATTTGGATGCAATCATGTGAAGTAAACAGTTTTATTACTAGTAAGAAATCATAATGAAACAAATTAAAGCTTCAAAATACATTTTTCCAGCCTGCCTTAAATATTGAAAGGACTGTGAAACTAAGGGAATGTTCTTTCATTCTCTCAAGCTATGAGAAACATTAAGCAGTGATGTCCTTTCCATTTGCTTTTTTCAGAAATAAAAAACAAGCAAGAGTAGAAAAGAAACACATTTTATATGTTTAGTCAAAAGCAGAATACCTACAATATGTCAATAACTAAAGGAAAATTAATCAAATAACCATTTCCAACACTGTCATTGACCACTCCCCTCCCCCCTCCAAAAAAAAAGTGCATCAAGACTTCTCACTTTGTGTGGTAGTACCAGCACTATCACAGAATAAATTTGTCGGGGGGAGTATAGTGAGGGAATGGTGATCTTTGCCCCATCATACTACATTATACTTCCATAAATATCACTATTGATTTTTTTATATTAGATATAATTTTTAAAGTCGAAATTGGCAGGTAATCTCCAAGCAGTTGTTTTCTATTAAAAGGACAAAGTTAAGTAGTCTGCACTTTAACATTTTTAAAATTGGATATTGTTATCTCATGGATCCAGCATTGGGAGTAAGTAAGAATAAACATATTAAAGCTAGTTTTTTTATTCTTTTCAATTTAAATAAAACTTTTCATGATGGAAATTTTAATATATGCCAAAGTAGAATAAATAGAACTCTTTGTAACCATCATCCAACGTTTATAAGTTTTAACACATGAAAGCTCTTTTGGTGCTTGATACACAATAGGTTCTTGCAGTTGGTTGAATGGTAGCCACAAAACGAAATGACCATGTCCTAATTCTTGGAATCTGTGAATGTTACCTTGTTTAAGAACAAGGTCTTTGCAGATTTATGTTAAGAATCTTGAGATGAAGAAATCATCCTAGATTGTTCGAGTGGGTGGGCCCTATATCCAATGACAGTGTCCTTATAAGAGAAAGAGGATGTTGATATACAGATGTAAAAGTGAAAGCAAAGACTGGAGTGATGTGGCCACGAGCCCAGGATACCAAGGAACTCCCCAAGCTACCAGAAGCTGGAAGAAACAAGAAAAAATTCTATTCTATAGCCTCCAGAGGGAATGTGGACCTGCCTACATCTTTAAAACTGTGTGAAAGAGTGTTTGTTATTTTAAGCCACCTAATTTGTGGTTATTTATTATGGAAATAGTAGGAAACTAATATAGTTCTCACTTGGTAGTTCATAATTAAGTCAAAGTCATTGTTATGCCTTCCAGATGGTTTAATTCAATGAATCTCAACCTTCAAAGCACATTAGGATTACCTGGGAAACTCCTAAAACAGAAATGCCCAGCCCCCAGCCCCTAAAAGTATGGTTTGATAAGGAAGTGATATGATTCTTTTTGAAACCTCCCAAGTAAATATAATGTGGAGTGAATTCACTGTTAACATTACGTACTCAGAATGTCTTCCTAACCAGATTTCGAGCTCAGTCAGGATAGGCATCTATGTTTAAATTGTTGCTACCCAACATAGTGCCTAACGTATAGTAATACATTTGTTTAACAGATGCTTGAATGTATAGCCCTCTAACTTATGTTTATTCAAATGTGAAAAATAAATGAAATACGGTTCCTAACTGCAAGCATTCTTGATCATGATAGGAAGGAGAGGAAGAAAAGTTTGGATAGAGAAGAGAGGCTGTCCAGGGTTAATAATTATATCAAGTAAAATCACATTCAGCTTCAAATAATAGAAACCTTAAAATAACAACAGATTAAATAAGTAGAAGTTTCTTTCACACATAAAAGAAATCTAGTAATAGGCCAGAATTGGTAAGATAGTTGTAAATTTATCACAGACCTGAGCCTCTCTCTTGTTCCTCCTTGTTTCTTGGAATACAGCTCCTAATTCATGGGAGGCCGAATATGAATGTCTGATTTTGAGAGATGACAAGCACATTGCAGCCAGAAGGAAGGGATGAAAGACAAGCAGCCTCCCACTAAGGGTCCCTTTACTGCCCATGACATGACATTCCCATTTGTATAAACACAACTTAGTCACACAGCCATTTCTATCTACAAGAGTAGCTAAGAATATCGCTTAATTTCAGGCAGTCATATGCTCAGCTAAAAATTAGGAGTTCTATATATTATTAAAGAAAATAGATATTTAGAAGAGTAAACTAATGTCTCTGCCATAATAATTAACTCTAATAGAGCACTCTTAGATACTGTGCTGTATAATAAATGTCCACAGTACTCTGGGAGTACAGGGTAAGTAATTAAAATTTCAGCTGTTTTCATAGAAAATGTATCAGTTGAGTTGAGCCATAAAAGATAAATAGAACAATAGGCAAGGTAAAAGATGCTCCAGGCAGAGGGAACATTGTGAACAAAAGAATAGATATGGAGTAAAGGTATATATCAGAAAAAGTAAGTCTGGTAAAGAGCATAAAAGAGAAAGAGCATTCTGTTGTGTAAAGAGAACAAGAATTTTGAATCACAGAGACCAAGTTTGAATCACTACTATCACTACTTAATAGATGGGTAATGGACGTTGTTGAGATTTAGATATAAATATAAAACACAATTTGCAAATAATAAAGTTGAAAACTATATACAATAAAAGTGAAACAGAAGTCTCAATCACTGATGGAGGGACATAATTGTCATGCTAAAAACTTTGGGTTTATTCTGTTAGTAACCATGAGAAAATTAAATATGTGAATAAAAACCATGCTATTCTCTCTTTATGAAAAATTCTGTATAATCAAAATTTGGTAATTTTGATTATAAACTTTAGTGATTTTAATAATAAAAAACCATTACAATGAAGGATTCTGAATACCACCTTGGAATTCTTTCACACTATTTTATTCTTCTTTACAGCTTTCAAACCATGTAGTAGACACATGCAGAAAAATCTGTTTGAAAACGACAAGTGAAAGATGTTTTATAAACTCCAGATGGAATTTGGTCTTTACCCAGATCAAATATGAAAAGACATCCAGGCATCAGGGTGTATATATAGCAAACAAATTCTATCTGACTTTGTGAATCAAAATTTTCTGCATTTCACTAACTGAACTCTAGTGTGAAAGAGCAGCAGTTATTCTACTGTGGGTAGAGGGAAGGCAAAGTGGAAAGGATGGGGGAAGGTTACCTTTATGTAATGAGAATTGCAAGGCACCAGGCACAGTGCTAGATATTTTGTATTCAATATCTCATTAAACCCAAAACCTTCTGATCTGAATATAACTAAGTTTCAGTAAGGTTAAGTGTCTTGCCGAAGTCACTGGATGACCAAGATTCAAAATCCAAAGTCTGTCTAACTGAAAAGTCTTTGCTTTTTCCATACAGGTGCTATTCACATTTTTGTTCAACCAATCACTCACTCACAAATTCCTATTTCACTCTTAATTTTTCATTTCAAATTTATTTTATCTAACTTTGAACCAAAACTTCTCTCTTCTTGTATTTGCCCAGATGTTTCTAATATAATATTTACTGATTTTCCTCTCCATTTCCAAGTTATCTCCTTCTTGATTTATAATGTAACATATAAACATTTCAAATTTTAACAAAAAGTTTACCAATGGAGCTTACATGTACCACTTATCTTACCTTTGAAAGCTCTCCGATCTTTACTGTCATTTTCAGAAATAGTGCTGATGGATTTAAAAATTTTTTCTCTTTTCTACTTGGGGGACTGGCATATATAACAACTCTCTTTGTTCAAGAGAAAAATTCACATCAACCTAGGTGCTAAACTAAGCCAATTATATTCCACCTAATAGGAAATTTATCTATTCAAAAAGTATTTACAAGATGACCACTGTGAGTCAGGAACATATAGTATTATCACAAGTTGTCACTGATTTTTCCCACATTTCCAATCTATCTTTCCTTTTGCTTTTGCTTTCTACCTCTCAATCAAAGAAAATTGCAAATAACCATATTTGGACTATCGCCATTCTCTAAACACACTCCAGGTTTTTCTACTTTGAGATTTTTTTTATCCCTTTCTTCTTACCCATAAGTCTCTCTCATATCTCACTTTAGAGGAATTCTAGTCATCCACAGAGTTCATCACAGTTCAAAGGCCATCTCCTCCAGACCTTTCTAACTACCATAGCTGCAAGTGCCCTCTCCTTTTTCCGATTGCTATTGTATTTGTTTTGCTAATCACTTATTAAAATGATTATTAACATCTTTTAATTATATAATTATATGCAGATACAGAACATAATATAAACCAGATGTTATTTTAAAGTGAATACTACCTAGGTCAAGAAATAAAAACCCCTTCCATATATGCCATCTTAATCCTAACCACCTCTCTCTTGCCACAAATTTACATTATTCTGATAAAGTCACTTTTCACAGTCTATTTAATGTTACTGATTTGGGTATATATGTGTGTCTCCCCAATTAGAGTATAAGAATTTTCCGTGTTCTTACCTAATAATCTTTGTAAGTTCTGCAGCTATTTGATAATTTCAGATTTTAAGTGTTATAAAAAAATAAATAAGTAAGGTGACATTGACAAAGAGTAGCTGTGGTAATAAGAGGAGAGGGGATGATGGAAAAGGAATTGGCTACTGTAGGAAAGTGTCCAAGGAAAGACTTTCTGAAAGAAGAGAAAGAGATAGCTGAGACAAGAGCTGGACGAAGAATAGAACAAGTAATATATAAAAAGGAGACTCTGAGATAGGAAAGAGTTTGGCATGTTTAAGGAAGAAAAAGGTCAGTGTCACTGGAGTGCAGAGAGCAAAAGCGAGCATGGTAAAAAAGGAGGCAGGAAGCAGATAACAGAGAGCTCAATACCAATATAGAGTTTGCGTTGTCAGTGTAATAGGAAGCCATTCAAGCATTTAAATCTGGATATTGATGTGATTTGATTCACATTTTTAAAGATATGTCTCCAAGTCCTAAAAACATTCTTCTCCTTGGAGATGGTGTTGGCTTACTTCAACATCAGGAGTTCAGTCTTCCAAATTCCACCTTTATCATCAACTTCCAATCATATCTTTCTTCCTGAAAAACTCAGCTTCACCATAGACTCATAAAGCTAAGAACTTGTCTTCTTGCCAGTAACTGACTCATCTTCCTCATTTTCATTAATTTCCTGGTAACTCACGTTTGATACCTTAACAAGCCCTCCTTCGTTACCCATCAAGCTTGGGCAGGCTCCCACGTAGGAGCTTCCCTTTCATCCCCACTGCTGCCACTGGAGATCAGGACCTCACATCAAATTCAAACTTCAACTACCAGAAAGAGCAGCAAATAACTTTCCCCTTCCTTCAGGTTCCCCAGCCCCTCTTTCTTAAATCTCTTACAATAGCTGCACAATGTCATTCTCCATTCAAAAACTTGTGTCCCCTCAAAAATGTTCAAACTCTTCAATGTGGCACTTAAAACTCATCTTAGCTTTAAACCTTATCTTCTAATTCTCCTCTAACTAAATTCTTCCCTCCAGCCAATTTGGTCTACTTAAACCTTTCCTTCATCAAAAATACATTCTTTCCTTCTTTTCACTCATCAAAATTCTAAGACAAAAGCCAAGTATCTTTTCATTATCAAGCTAAATAGTGTAGTAAGATTTTATTCCCTTATTTGTTTATAGCTTCCTCTCTACATGGATTTAATAATTGCTACTCTCTTGCTTTATTGTTTTCTTTGATTACATCCAAATGTCCTATTAGACATGTCAAATGCATAAGGATTTCAAAAGAGCATCAATTCCTTTTTCCTGATAATGTCTCTTCAGAGGCCTCTAGCTGCCTACTCCTCTTTGGACTGGTTGCTTTCTAGGCCTGTGACAGAGTTGTCCTTTTGGGTCTTCCTTTTCCCTTCATCCTGATCTCCTCCTGAAAATCCCATGATAGATCACTGTTTTCTCCTTCCCACAATCTTTCTTTTACAATTTAGTATCCATCTGCCTATAGCTTTCTAATAAGAATTCATGAAAGGTAAATTTTCCAAGTATTTGAAACTAAAATTAGTTTTATTTTAAGCTCATATTTGATTAAAAACTTGATTTGTTACAGAATTCTTAGTAAGGTTATTTTTCATCAGTTTCTTGAAGGCATTGCTCCATGACTTTCTTTACCGAGTTAGTAATACTTCTAGAAGGTCCAGTTTTAATTATTTGGTATTTTTTCATACTTTAAGTATTTACAGAACATTTACTATGTAGAATCTCTTCTATTAACAAAGCAGTATGATATAGTAGTAAAACACTTAGACTGGAGTCAGTACAGTATGCGCTAAGTAAGTATTTGCTGTTATCATTAAGGTTCTACTTTGCATATGCTATAAAGTAAAAGTCACTCTTAGCTCAGGTATGTTTTAATAAGCCCCTGCTGTTTGTAGGGCGGGTTTGTTTCCCTTAGAGTCCAGTTCTGTTATTAGATTCATTATGATACTAGACTTGTATGAGGCCAATGCAAAATATTTTCAATGAGTCCCAGAGAATTAACTCCTTAGTAGCCCTAGAATTTCAGGATATGGTGCATTACTAAGTGAGACTTCATACCGTGAATTGTTTCACCTAAGTGAGTACATACTACAAACATTTCTTATTCATGGTAATGTGATGTAAAATCAAGATCTAATGCCTACTTAATATTCACTTACTATCAACAAACTCTAGGTGTCTTGCAGGCCTTAATACCTTGTCCAGGGGAATTATCATCTAAATTGGACAAAAAGAGTGCTAAAATAAGTAGGGAGAAATGCTAGCACCAGAGAGTATAGACAACATGTTACATTGAGTGCAAAATTTTCACTCTGAGCTCTTCACAATCACATTTTGGTTTCCTGTCTCTTTTCTTTGAAGAATACAGAATAAAACATATTGGATTTGAAGGGGGAAAAAACTCTAAATGTTAGCTATCCTAACTTAATAAATGCTTTGGTATTCTTGTATCACAAAAAGTAGCAAACAAGGATGCTCCATATGGAAGCAAAAAAAATTTTTAAATTTTATATGCATTCAAGAAGTGATTTGCTAAAATCTTTGTAGCATTGTGATTTCACTTGAATTATATATCAATAAACATCTGAGAAAGAAAAGCAAATTGAATTCCTGAGATTCTATTTCTTTTCATAATATTTTTCCTTATTGAAATTTACATGTTCAAAGGATTTTCACAGTCAGAGAATACTACTAAAAAAGAAGAAATCAAGAATTCCAAAAAGAAAAAGACATTTGAAAAACAGATAAAATGGGGCTGGGAGTGGAGGGAGAAAGACCAGAATAAAAATACTTAGGAAAGAAGGGTTAACATGTCATTCTTTTAGTCAATGAAGAGAAATTAATAAAAAATTTTAAAAGGAAAATATGCCAGGAAGCAGAATAAAAATAAATACTTGTCTATGAAAGACTAATTATTTTAAGATTAACTTCTAGACAATTTGCGCAAATTCCAGGTTGGCTCTTTAGGTGTTAAATATGTATGTTTGCATTTCCTTAGCTGTTCAAATGGCTTGAAGCTCATGCCCAAGGTTAAGCCAGGCCCAGAGAGTACACAAAGCAGACTCCTCTATCTTTTTTATAGGAATCTACTGCATTTTGTCTACCCATTCGCAAGCTGATGGACACTAAGATTGTTCTCAGTTTCTGGCTGTAGGAATAATGCTATAACAAGCCTTATAAACAAGCCTTGTGTGGGCAAATGTTTTCATTTCTCTTGAGTAAATACCTAGAGAGGAATTGCTGGATCATATGGTAGTCTTATGTTTAACTTTTTAAGAAACTGTCAAACTATTTTCCAAAGTGGCTGCACTATTTTACATTCTGACCAGCATTGTTTGAGAGTTCGTTTTTTCCCACAGCCCCACTAATATTTGTTATTGTCTGTCTTATTTATTATAGACATTCTGGTGGATGTAAAATAATATCTCTTTGTGGTTTGGATTTGCATTTCCCTAATCATTAACGATGCTGAGCAGTTCATAGCATTTTGAAGTCGAAAGTTTCTTATTTTACAAATTTGGAAACTGCCAGCTAAAGAAGTGATTTACTTAAGATGTTTCAAATGTTGTGGCAAAATAGAATATAAATATGTTGGCTTTTTATTAAGTGCTTATTTTTTTCTATGAAGCACAAATTATAACCATGTTATAAAGAAAGTTTAGACTCCCATCAGTAGATTATAAACTCCTGTAAAGCAATGATAAAAATTTGTATCTGTCACCACACTCAGCAGTTTTTTGTGTAATCTTTATACTTATTTCTTCTCACTGTGTATAGAATCTAGCATATGTTTGATGTTCCATAAATAGTGAAGTGAATAATTGAATGAATGAATGAATGAATGTTAATAAATGTTAAATGTACAATATGTCATAGGAAAAGTCAACAATGCTGGAATGAACTTACAAAATATGTCTGTGAAAGTATGTTATATTTCTTCAGTCAACAGGTGGAGTAATTCCCTCTTACTCCCAAATTGAATGGGTGCCCACCACTCTCACTTACCTTTCCAAGTGAAATCTTCCATCATCTCTTTATTGTACTATACCAATAGCATTAAAAGTCTTTCCTGCCACCAGTTTTCTATAACTCTTGCTCATCAGTAAAATAAATATCTGAAATCATTCCCTTGCTTTAATGCTGCCTTTGTTTAGCCAGTACTTTTTAAATACAGTCCAGTTTTTTTAACATGACACACAAGGTTTTGTCACATAATAAGTAGGGCTTAAGGACATGGTAAGTAGCCAGGAGATAATGGGTGGGGCCAGCACCATCAAGAAAATCTTTTCTGAGGTAAGTTTTCAACGTTTTCAATAGCATCACTTAAACTTTCCTGAGATATAATGCTGGATTTGCAAAGCCTTTCTAAGCCTATTTAAACAGAACAAAACAAAACAAATTAATTGCTTCTGTTTTAGTTGTTTGAGTGGAAAATGTGAATACTTTCTGACAGTGCAGTTCATTCTCCACTCCCCAGAATTGGTTATTCTATTGTCTGTCTGCAAAGGCATCTCTATTTTTTTCTTTTCCCCTTAGAACAAAACCATCACTTTAGAAAATAAGCCTTCATCCAGTGCCACTTGAATAAGCCCAGTTTTTCTGCAGTGGATAAATTGAGGCTTCAAGCTTTTCTCAGCTCGCAGAAGCAGAAATTCTGCTGATATTTTTGTTCTTGAGGAAGGTAATCCAGACTTTAGGATGACTCACTCACTGTATTCACATGCATTTTCACAAGTATTAACACAGATTAATGCATCAGCTCCCACTTGGCTTGAGTTTACAATTAGTTAAGAGCAACTGCAAATTAGATGTGACAGAGGATCTGTCTATGCAGAACACCATGCTCTTTCCAGCTTCTGGAATATGTAATACTATAGATAGGCCAAGGTCAATACCACATAAAGTAGCAGTATATTTCTGCCTACTCTTCATTTGTCAGATTTATTATAGGTGATGCCTTAAGAACGACCTCTAAATCCATTTTTGTACATATTTGATCAACAGTTTTGAGCACTTTTAGGTGTGATTTCATTTTTGTCAGAGTCAATGGCTTTTTTATGCCTTAAAATAGTCTGCAAATTTTGTGAAATATTAAATAACATAGAAATCTGGTGAAAGTTTTTAACAATACTTCTTGTTATGAAAACCTTTAGAAGTACAATCATATGTATATTTAAGTATCATGTAAACTTGAGTTATAGTTTTATATTTTTGTAGACATTCCAGATGGTAGAACACCTAAAAATCTTTAAATACTCTTTTAAACCATGGCACAAACAAGTTTTGCTGGCATTCTAGAGACCCACATATTTTATTAGCATATGCCTCCCTGTCATATTTTAACAGCCCCTAATAATAACCAAAACAGTTAGCACATAAATAGCATTGATAAACTGAGCCAAACTATAATGCAGAGAGAGATTATGGTGTGGGGACGGAAGCAAGCACTGAAAAGGTGGCAGGACATGTTGTTTTTAGTCTGGGCTTTGGCACTAATTACATGACCTTTGACAAGTTTTCTCACGTTTCTGAGCCTCTATTTCCCTGTCTCTTGGATGAGAAGTGTCACCACCACCAGGGTTTCTGAAAGCAGAATCTAAGAAAAATAATGCCTACGCACAAGCCGTTTATTTGGGAAATGATCCCAGAAAGCAGGGTGAAGGACAAGAGGATGAAAACGGGGAAGGAGAGGAAGCCAATAGAATGATCTATATGGTTTGGCCACTGCTTTGAGCTCAGAGGTGCTCAGAACCTTCTGGAAGCTTCATGAAATAAGCAGTCTTAGAGCAGTCCACCCAGGAACAAAAGGGGGAAGGAAAAAAGAGGGGATGGGAGAGTAAGTGTTTATTCATCAGCTCAGGGCCTGTCAGTCAGGCGTGGCCCCAAGAGGACTAAGACCCAAACGCAGTTTGCACTTTTGCATGAGTGTGGAGCAGGGTCCCACAGGCATTCACCCAAGATGTCAGAGTAGCCCAGGTCAGGAAATAAGAGGTGTAAAAGGAAGCCTGAAACCAGGTGCTCTTAGGTTGCACAGAAGTGGTCACTTTGGCGGTTACTCGAGTAAAAGGGAAGCCACGCGCATTTGAAATGGTGCATGACAGGTGCGTGCCAGAAACCAGTGGGTCAGCATGCTCTCAAAACCCCTCCAGTTCTACTATTATTTAATGTTAATATTTATAACTACCATATATTTTGTTTTTGCTAATGGATCGCTTTGTTTACATTGTTTGTCTAGTTTTTGTTGCACAAAAGTAGATAGTGTTATCTCCATATTAGATGAAGAAATTAAATCCAGAAAGGTTAAGTAACTTTCTGGAGCAGGGTTCCTCCACCTTCATCCATTTGACTCTCTGGGCTGGATGATTCTTTGTCAGGAATGGTGGAGGCTGTCTTATGTACTGGAGGGTGTTTAGCACCATCCTTGGCTTCCAACCACTAGATCAATAGCACCCCCACAGTCGTGAGAGTCAAAAATGTCTGACAAATGTCTCCTGGCCGGCAAATCACCCCCTCTGACCTAAAGTTACAACTGCAATAAGCAACATAAGTGCTGTTTGAATCCACAGAAATGACTGATCCCAAAATTCATTTGAAACACAGAAATGTCCTTTCGACTGTCTAGGATTAATCCAGCCATCTGTTTTAAGGGAATCAAAGCTCTATAGAAATCAAATGGTTAAAAACAAATTAGGTCTCAAAAATTGGGTTTGACCAAATGCAAAGGTAGAGACACAGAGTTAGTGATAAAAATTCTGCATGATTATCTCAACATCTAATTTAAGAATTATATTAAGTGTTTAACAATATTTATATATTTTGTTAGAGCGTAATAATAGAGTACCATAAAATAATGATTAAAGCAAATCAACTTTAATTGAATGGTTTAGGAAGAATTCATTTGTGCTCTCTTTTCTTAAAGACTATTTCCCTTTATGATATACTAATTCATTCTCTTTCACTTTATATACTTTGTTTAAAAAATTCTATTAAAAAATTTGAAGTGCTATTGCCTCTTTTTAAAAAATGAAAAAAAGATTCCTGAAGTAAGACATAGCCATTCCAGAACACTCCTGAGTGTATTCCAACACACTATAAAGTGTTCAGACTGCATCAGAATCACTCCCTAACAAACAGTAGTAACTGATTCGTATCACTTGGTAAACAAAAGGATATACAGGCTGCTATCAGAACCTTTATTCATCATTATATATGTGCATATGTGCAAAATGACTTATAAATACAGTAAATAATCAGTGTTAGTATCAGCTTTCTCCTTCATAGGCAAGGAAAAGAATGCCAATATTATATTTCTAATCCTTACTTCCTCACCTACAGCAGAAAGTAAAGTGCTTTCCAGTTCAGCAGTCCCTTCTAGGATATGCTAAGTGATCTAGAGAAAAGAAAGTAGAGGCTCTTGGTAGTATTGAAAGGAGGAAGAAGCCAGAATGAGGAGATGAAGGAGAAAAACAAGAATATCTCCTTTTCCCAAATGCAAGACAGTCTTGTCTGCTCAGAAGAGACTCTGTGGATAGGAAGATTGCAAGGATGCACTATGGGCTCAGAGAGCAAAGGCCAGGGTCTCTGGAGGAGTCACAATCAAAGCTTGATTGAGATGGGACATCCTGCCAATTAAGGTGAGTAGTAGTGAGGGGCATAAATCTGGAGTAGATTGAACATGATTCATAAATAAAAAAATAAAAAATAAATAAATAAATAGATAGATAGATAGATAGATAGATAAGTGTGACAATTTTCATACCCTCAAATTAGTGGACAAATATTCACACTTAACTACATATACATAAACTGTAAATAGTATTCATTTCAGATTAACATTCTTAACAAATCATCTGATTATCTTTATAAATTCTGAATTTAAAAGCTACTTCGTTGTTAATATCTGCTCTAATATCTATATAGTCTATTTAACCACAACAAGCAAGACTCTGAGACCTATAGGAGTAGTCAGATGAATGACCCCCTTTCTGCTTGCTGCCATACCCATGCTAATTTGTTTATCATAATTTTATTTACATTCTTTAATTCGATTTACTTCTTTAATTCAGAAAGTGTAATCATTTATTCAAGAAATATAGAGCAGCACCTGCTACGTGCCAGGCAGCAAGCTGGGATTCAATGTTGAGAAAAAAACACAAATAATTGACCTTATAAATCTTAGATAGCTAGGTGTGCTGTTGGACTCCAGTAAAGTAATAAAAAAATAAATATGAGAATTAAAATAGAAAGATTTTACTTTTTCACAAACCCAGGATTATTTGTCCCAAGACATTCCAAGCAAATGGAAGAGCCTGTGCAATCGCTGTTGAGAAGGAAAAAAATGGTAGGGATGCAAAATGAGGTCCAGAGAAATAAATAAAATGAGAATACACATTTAAGACCATGTTAAAGATGTCATCAAAAGCTAATGGGAGGAGTAGTTAGTGTACTTTGTGATACAAATTTCACTCAAGAAAAATTAGGCAAGATGCAGTTTTTTTCTGAGAATATCCCTACTCCAAATCATGAAATTTTCAGTAAGACAGATTCTGTGAAGCTGTTGACAGCACTAAGCGTAGTAAAATTGGCCTCAGCTTCTGTTGGTTCCACTCTTCCCCATCTGTACTCTCAGTTATCTCATGGTCTCCAACAACGCCAATCAATAACCTGCTGGCATCAGCTTTTTATTTCTGCCAGTGAATCTTTTCTCATACGTATCAGCCTCCTGCCGAACCTTATCTTTACCTTACTGCACTGAGGGGAAGTTGGTTCTCCTCTAAGAACACCACTTCCCTGCAGCCCTCGCAAAAGGAGGCTGGTTTTTTTCTTCTGCTTCTGAGTCTAGAGTGGGGTTAATGTCCTTCATGTTCCTCATTGCAGCTTTCAAGCATCCTCCCTGCCTTCTTCCTAAAAACCCACAGCTTTAAATCCCAGGTTACCAAATTCGCCCTCTACCCCATCATTATTGCTGTCAGCTACAGGTCCCCAGGGCATCCTTCTCACTTCTCAACTATTTTAGCCTGGCTCACTGTCACTGTCTAATGCGATTTCTTTCTCAATTTTTGGTTCTTTCAATATACATATAAATAATTCTTCCAGAACTCTAACCTCTTAGTCACTTGAATTTCTTTCTTACAATAATAATCTTCCAGTACTACCTCAGTCACTCTTTCCCATTGTCAGACGCTAGACACTGCAATCTCTCCATAATTTCAGTTTTATGCATTTCATTCTCAGTCGTCATCTTCTATCTTGCCAGCTAACTTCCTATAGTCTCCCAAAACCAATAATCCTTTGATACACTGGGACTCCTAAACCATTAATCCCACCAAGCTTCCACTCTACTTCACTCTCCTTGATGTCCTTATTCTTCTGCTCACCCTGCTCAAATTACATAGTTAATCCTGATAATTGCTCTTTGCTTAAACTCTTGACTTCCTTGTCCTTCTCTCACTGTTTTAAATTTGCTTGATGAAATTTATACTCCTGTCTATACCTAATTCTCTGCCTACTCTCAATCTGAACACGTGAAGCTGAACATGACTAGAGAAAATGCAATTCCATACATGACTGCTCTCACTCTAAAATTCAAGGCCATGAACCTCATATAGGACCTTAATATTGTCAGGCAAACATACCATAGGTCCTGATCTGCTTTTTCTCACACCACACATCCCATGTCAGAAAATCCTTTTGTTTCTACCTTCAAAATATATTCACAATAAAGTCAGCTCTCACCAATACTTCTATCATCTTATCCATTTTACCTCATAACAGGTCTTTATTACATTCTCTCCTCTCTGCCACCTATTTCCCAACAATCAGAATGAACCTTTAAATCGTAAATCACATCTTACTCTCTCATCCTTACTCCTTCAAGTCTTTGCTACAATCTTGATTTTTTTAATGACCCAGACCACCCTATTTAACATTAGAGCTTCACGTCCTAGATATATCGCCCCTCACCCTCACCCCTTTCTGCTTTTACTTAACATCTTCCAATATACTGTGTAATTTACTTAATTGTTATCTTTATTGTTTATTGTCTCTCTACCCCAATTAGCATGGTGGACTCACAAGAACAATATATTCTGTCTATTTTGATCATTGATGAGTCCAAGTACCTAAAATGGTGCCTTATACATAGTAAATGCTCGATAAATATTATTGGATGAATTAGTAAATTAATTTTATTAATTCTTACACTAATGAATAATAGTAAGCACTCAAGCAACTATTTTATAATGGTGCTTAATTAAATATTAATGCCATCATTTTTAAATGCCTACCAATACCAGGCACACTGTTGGAGAGCTTACAAATTTTATAATTCTAACAAAAATTCTGAAAGTCAGGTCTTAGTATTAATAATTTGCAGATAAAGAAATAAAGAATCTAAGAGGGTATTATGGGTCGAGGTCAGATCTCTAACTCCAAAAACTAACTCGTTTTCTGCTACAATTTACTACTTCCACTTTCAGTTTATTTGTTTCACACCCTTTCTGGAAAGCAAGATATGATGTAACCAAATATCATAAGGATGCATTTATTCTCATCTTTTGCCTGACTCCTTTTCCACCATAAAACCACAACCAAATTTTCTAAATATGTCTCCATATGTCAGAGAAAGAGGTACTAATGCACATTTTTTCATAGCACTCAAGTCAGAGGGAAATATTTAAATAAACATTAGATCAGAAAGAATAAAATTCAGTGCAGACTCTTAAACATCAGTGCAGCTGATGAAAAGCACATCTTTACAGGAGACAGATTTTCATTTCTCAATCTTGCTTCAGAATAGGAAGTCGAAACAGGGATATTTTGTCAAATTCCATAATTTCCAATAATAAAAAACTTTTCATGGTTGAAGGCTCAGCAATGTTACAAGAGTTAAAGATTTAAAGAATATTGAACAGTCTTTTAAAATGTTTAATTCCTATTATTAAATACATTTTACTTCTAATAGTCTGCAGTTAGAAATGGGATAAGGTTAAAAATCACTTCTTTATGAACTCATTTTTAGGGATTAACTAATGTTAAAGAAAATACTTTCTTGTATATTTGTGAACATTGTCACATACGACCTTATTATTCTAATCTTGTCTAGTGACAATTTTAAAAATGATTTGAGAAGGTTTTGTTTTAATTTTTAAAGTTATATTCTACATAATAAATTTAGACATTTTTTCACCTCCTTGCCAAGCTAGGCATATGAATCACTAGACAATGAGAGTATTAATTATTTTTTATCAGAGTTATAATGCGTAAAGAACTAAATTCTGGAATTCCAGTATACTGAGTTCTACCCTAGAAAGCCTCTAGGGTATATATTTTTCAAATATATATCAAATTCTTAAATATAAAAGAGATGTCAAAGAATAAAATAATTTTTCACTATAAGGAGAGAATTTAGTCCTTCAATATATTTTAAATCTATAGTCCCTCATGATTTTATATAAAAAACAATAAAATAAAAAATGTCATTAACACATTTATAACTCTCCAGGTTAACTAAATTATTTATATTCATGTTGTTCTGAATAGAATCTTCCTCTGCTCTACCCTAACCTATAATTATTAAAAATCTTAAGATTTAGCTTAAGTTCTACATTTTTCACATAAATCCTTTCTCACCCAGAATTGATCTTTCAAATTTGCGCACCCCCATAGATTTCAGATTGTTCACACTGTTCTGTATTATCTGTGTGTGTTTTTCCCTTCAATTAGATTAAAACTCCATATCTTATATATCTTTGTAACTCCCACTGTACTTACCAAGTGTTTTGCATAGTATATTAAATGCTCAAGGAATATTTAATTCACTGAATAATGTTATTTTAATCTAATAATATATTTTTTTAATTTATCAATATGTAATTTTTTCTATGTCTAAAGATTACTAAGCATTTTGTAAATTTAATTGTTTTTCAAGTGTACTCTCAGTTACTTTCATGATTCTATTCCAATTTAAAACCTTTCTCCTTGATATACTGTCTTTGTAAAAAAAAAAGAACTTTACATCCAAGTTCTAACAAATTCTCCAAAGCAGTTTTTAAATACACATAGAAATGTGTTAGGCATAGCTAAGAATTCTACCATAAAATAAATTTGAGTAAAAAACTAGAAAGAGTTGCAAATTTGAGTTTTCTTCCTTCTGTTTTTAGAGATTTATGATGTCACTCTTATGATAAAAAGGAAAACTGAGCAAAGTATATTTTTTAAATAAAAGGACATTTATTAAAAACAATAAACAAATACAGTAAAGTTTCAAGATACAAAATCAATGTACAAAAATCCATCTGGCCAACAGACAGATAAAAAGATGCTCAACCTCACTAGCTGTTAGGGAAATGCAAATCAAAACCACAATGAGATACCACCTCACACCTGTTAGAATGGCTATGATCAACAGGACAAGTAATAACAAGTGTCAGTGAGGTTGTAGGGAAAATGGAACCTTTATCCACTGCTGGTGAGAATGTAAATTGTTTCAGCTGCTTTGGAAAACATCAATCCATCTTTGGGTATTTACCCAAAAAATTGAAAAATATTTATTCATAAAAATATATGTAACCCAATGTTTGTAGTAGCATTATTCACAGTGGCCAAGACATGGAAACAACTGAAGTGTACTTCAACAGATGACTGGTGTAATGTTTAAATTGTGCGTTAATAAAAAAAATGTCCTAAAAGGTTAATAATCAATAATATAATAGACTTCAGAGCATAAAAGTAAATATTTCTCAGCCCACGCTTCATAGGTAGGTGTCTTTTAAACCAGAAGACCCTATTGGTATTTCTTATTTATATCTATAAGGAATGAGAAAGCTTTTTAAAAAACTATTAATAATAATAGCTATTAGTAATTATATACTTGCCATATACCAGGGGTTTTGTGAGACATTTCATGTCTATTATCTCCAATGTTAGTCCCATGAAAATCAATCAAATAATCCTTACTCTATACCCCAAGTCCCCAAATCACAAACATTAAAGCTATTGAAAAAAATTTGTTCCCATTGTGAAAACAGGTTACATTCATAGAACTGTGTTCATAACAGGCTTCAGAAAATCCAACCAATGAATTTTATGCTTCATCCTTTATTATTGGCTTAGAATAGGAACGAACTTAAGAGAGAGAGTTCCTTATAAATCAGACAGGCCCACACCAGTCCATGGATAGGTTCCCTTAAAATGGGTGGCTAATATATAGGAAGAATTATGAGTAATATGATCTGAGTTTTATACATAAGAGAACTTATGCAAATGGGTTAGTTTGTTTCATCCCAGACTTATGATATGCCCCCAATAAATGTTTGATAAGGACATAAATAAGTGAATAAATGAGTGACTTAGGAAACACATATGCTTTTTAAGAAACATGAAAAATAAACACTGATAACTACCCTAAGCTTTGTTATTCTTTTTAATCATCTTTTAATAACAAATAGAAGTTGTTAAAACACCTAAAAATATCATATATTCTTTGTTATTTATATTTAAAGTTTTTCCTTCTTGGTATTTCTTCTTTTATTTCCAACTAGCAACCCTCAGGATATTTTATTTGCAGAATAGAATACCATATGTTATTTTAGTTATTACAATATGCCAAATGAGGAAACATCTGAAAGTCAAATGAGGCAACATGACAATTTCAAGATCATGCAGAAAGGGTCAGAATGAAATATCAACTCTAACTATTCTTTTAGTTGTTTACTGAGTTTTGCCTCTTAGATTTTGCCTCTTAGTTTTTAGAGAAATAAAATAGTATGTACCTCAAAAGTACACATTGAGCTAACATCTATACTAGGCTGCCTCATACAAATTAAAATTTTCTGCCAATAAACTCATAGTTTTTCATATCCAAAAAAGAGATTGACATGTGCAGAGAAATTTTTGAAAACTACATAAAACGTTTGAGTAACATGCTACCAAATTGATTAGAAAATGAAGTTCTAGTTGGAAGACACTGATCCACCTAGCAGGCTATGAAAGACCCTGGTTCTGCCTCATTGCAATTAAGTGGTCTCCAAATTTCAATTACTGACATAAGCCACATATGTCTGATAGCAAGTATTCCTGCTCATAAAGGTACTTGGTTAGCTAATAATCATGACAGTAATGATGAGCAGAATCATTCCACGTATAGCATTTAGAACTGCAGTAGAAGTGTCAGGCATTATTTTGTGACTCAAACTTTAACAGACAAGGAAAAAATAATTTTGTAAAATATTCATCTTTGCCTATAGATAAAAGAACACATAAATAATTTCATAAGGTTTTGTTAGTCATATTAGAAGGCATTTATAAAAGCCTTATGAGAGAAAAGTTTCATTCTGCTTTGAAGCTCACCCAAATACTGAGGGAGATAGGGTAAGCAAGAAAGAACGAAAGATAAAAATATGCCAAAAAGCCCCCATTGAATTTAGCTATATTCTCTTCTCCAAACAAACAAATAAAAAAGCTATAAACTTAATAAATTTATTTTAAAAAATATTAAGCTGAGAATTAGAAATCACATAATAAATGCTATATTAATATTAAGCATATAATCAATAAACATTTTTGAATACATGACTGATCGAAGGCTTTAGAGATAACAAAATTTTCTAAAATGATGCCTGTGTTCAAATTTAAGTAAGTGACCAGATAAATAGTATGGTCAGGTATAATAAATGTTTTATGGGTTAATATTTTAAAGCATTATTGTTATTCATGGGATGTAATAATCATAAAATGGTTAAGTAGCTGGAGAACGCATTAGAGGTTGTAGTTTAAAAATAGATAAGAGTTAAATAGGTAAAAAGAATCACCTTAGAGAGAAAAGACTATGAGCAGAATAAGAAAATATCATTTGAGAGCAAGAGAAGCATTAATACACTGGTTTAGTTGCAGGGAAGTTGTGGGGTAGTCATCTGGAAAGTTATGTTAGGTCAGGTCACATTACTGAGACTTGAAAGAATGGAAAAAGATGACCAGGTCAGAGAATTCCTTAGGTAAAGGAAGCAACAAAAGTCAATAGTGCAAAATAAATGTAAGATAGGAGAATGAATGGTGACTGATAAGATTTTAGATTTAGTGAGTTGAAGTTACTTACCTATAACAATATGGAAATGAGAGTACTATGCTATAGCAGTTAAGAGCCTTGGCCCTGAGGCCCTGGATTCTGCAGATTAATATTATGTGACCTTAGACAGCTATTTAAACTCACAAATTAAAATAGAAATAGTAATAGTATTTGACTATGAGGTTATTTAAGGATTAAATGATTTATCATATAGAAAGAGCTTAGAATAGCTCCTGACTCATAGCATGCATTTAATTTTTTAAATTTACTTTTTACTGTTGTTCTACCAATGAGTTAGAATTTGAAAAAGACATAATTTGATATCAGAACCATAGATTTGGTTTGGTTGATGAACCCATGAAAATTAATGAGATTTCTAAGGAATGCAATACAGAAGTAAAGAACAAAAATTCACAGTAAACTGTGGAGTTTGCTTCTATCAAAGAGAAAGTAAAAGGAACAGTATGGTCAGAAAACTAAGAGGTAGTGTATTATCACGAAGAGAGGGTTTCAAGCAATGTGAAGAAATAAAGGAATATGCAAACTGAAAAATGGCCAAAGTTCTCAGTGACTGTTACGAGTGTTCTTTCTGGTAAAAGGAGTCATGGTAGGGCAAAGAGAGATAAAAACTCTGAGGAGAGAAGAGAAGGTATATACATATAGGGGGAAACTTACAAAAGATATGAGTAGGAATTAGAGCTACTGGATATAGAGCAATGAAATAAAGGAGAGAAATTGGAATGGCAATTAGCCAAGTAGCAGTTCATTCACAGAGTTTTTAAGATAAAAGAGACATATCAACTTATGTAATTAAGCATGTTGATAAAATTATATTTATTGAAATATGAATATTATGTTGAAGTTGTATTAAAATTCTTTTAAAAAGTTAAAAATCAGAATTTTTAAAGTTGCTTTAGAAATTAATGTAATTTTAGTCAAAAATATCAGATTCATTAAACCTATTCCACTTTTCAAGTTTCAGTTTCTTCATCATTAAAAATCTTTTTCTTTTACTCTTAAATTTTAACTTGTTGAAATGCATGTTACTGAACTATTAAGTATTCTGTAAAAAAGGTAAGAATAAAATAGGCAACAACTAAAAATATTTTCTATGTTTATTAATGATAAATTATTGTTTCATAGAAGACATATATAGGGACAAGGAACAATTAAAGGTTGTTTCCTCCATTAAGGAAAATTTAATAGCTGAGTATCAAAAAGGATGTGAGGGCACTTATATTCACCATTTCTTTTTATTTTAGCCCTTGAATTTTGTACCATGTCTAACTTTCTAAATTATTTTCAAAAATAAATAAAATTTTTAAATTTCAGGGTTAATATAAAAGTAAAAAGGCAAAAATAAAAAATTTAGAGTACTCTAATAGCTGATTTTTACTAACAGAAAGGGAAGTTTGAAATTTTAAATTTATTATACTTTATTTACAAAGATTTTAAATAAGGTAAGAGATAGGACATTGAATTTTTAGAATTATTTTCATAGTTTAGTTTTCAAAATTATTTTAAAACCAAGCATGCTATATTTTACTTTTTTTGCCTTATCTTTATCTTCATTTAAAAAAAAAGAAAGAAATTTAAAATTCTGACGAGAGGCTAAATTTTTGAAGAACATTTCATAGTAACTGATCTAGACAAAAGCTTTGTTTTTACTTCTTTGGCACAAAGAGAAAATGCAATGAAGAATAAGCAAAGAAGAGGAAAGAGACCTTTAAATTCCAGGAGGACACAACTATATGCCTCAAGAAGAAAAATTTTGTATGATACTTTCAAGACGTGCATTGTTCATTCTTGTATTCAGCTAACATTTATTAAACTCTTGTTATGTCAAGCATCATATTAGGCACTGAGAATACAGTAATAAACAAAATTTAAAAAATTTGCCCATGCCAAGTTTAAAATCTAGTGGAAAAAGCGCAAAGTAAACAAGATAAATAAGTAAAATACATTGTATATTGATAGTAAAGTACTGGGAAAGAAAAGATGAAAGCAGGGAAGTAGTATATAAATATTAGCAGGAAGGAAAAGCAACATTGAGAAGGTGACATCTGAGCAAAGTTCTAAGGAAGGGAGTGCAGGGAAAACTTTACATATATCTTAGGAAAAAGTATTGGGGGAGGCGGGGAGGTGGGGAAGCGGGACAAGCGAAAAGTCCCAAAGGCAGGGACATTCCTAACTACCCAGTGTGGTTTCAGCAGAATAAAAGGGAAAATAGTAGAGAAGAGTTTAAAGAATTAAGAGAGGGTCGGACCATTATATAATCCTTACACATAAAAGTAAGAATTTTTTTTCTATGAGTGAGATGGAAAGCCTTTGGAAGGTTTTGAACAAAGCTGTGATGTGCCGACATGTTTTCCAGAATCCTCTAGCTAACATGTTCACAATAGACTTAAGGGGAGCAGGTGCTAAAGCAGGAAAAAACAGTTAGGATTCTATTGCAATCACTCTGACAAGAGAAGGTAAAGCCAGCAGGATTTGCTGATGGACCAGCTGTGTGTTGTGAGAAAAAAAAGAAGTGTCAGGGATGATTCCAAGATTTTTAACCTGAGAAATTGAAAGAATGGAATAACCATTCACTGAAATGTAAAACCTTGTGGGAGGAGGAGTTTGGGGGAAAATATTCAGAGTTCAGTTTGGAGCATGTTAGGTTTGAGATGCTTATTAGACATCGCAGTAGAGATGCTGAGTAGACAATTATGACTCAAATTGAGAGAAAAGGTCTGCAAGGCTTCCTTTGTAAAAAAATTACATGTTTCTCAAAATTACAAAATTTATAAAATTACAGAAATGTTATAATTACAGAGACTTTTAGATTGTGAAGTGTTTTTTTGTTATTGTTGTTTTGGTTTTGATTTAGTTTTTTAATTTGTTTTTTGTTTGTTTGTTTTTGTTTTTTGCCAATAGGCTGGATAGGTGGAATAATTTAATGACTAATTCTTATAAATTTGCCATTATAGCATTGCCTGTGCTTAAAAAAAAATGAAATAAGATTATTTGACAAGGGTAGTTTCAAACAATGATGTATTTTACAACAAAGTGGGTAAACTATAACTTGGAACCCTCCTGATACCTTTATATTCTAGTCTCCTTAGTTCAAAAGATAACTTTTTTAAGTAGTATAAACTCTGCAATAAATTATTATGTCTATGTAAATATGTAATGTCTGTTTCCCAAAATGATGACTGACTCTATAAATATTTTATGTGACAATTTAAATAGAACTAAATAACTTCACTACATATTTTGTTTTCCATTTTGCTTAACTAAATAAGATTAAAGAGATAATACTAACTCAGAGGTTTACATAGTTAAAGTACTAACTACCAACATAACTTTTTCAAGTTGATTTAATATTAGGCTCTGCTTCTCTTCTCAGGCTCACTGTTATGCATCCAAAAGCATGTTACTTTAAACTGAAGTAACCACAAAGATTTATTCTAAAGTTGAATAAAAGCAAGTGGTTTTTTGAAGTGGTTTTTCATCCTTTGAATATTTTTTCTTCTGATCTGAAAGCATTCAACTTTTACATTTTAAGGACAAAGATACAAAGAACAAGGTGAAGGGAGGATGTTTCAATTTAAAATGTATTTTACCACATCCCCAAGTACAGCCTCTCTAAACCTGGCTATGAAGACACAAAGACATAAGAGCTAAAATGTTACCTCTCTCCCACACCCCAATTTTCTAATTCCAAAAACAAGAACTAACAGAACTAGATGGGAAGAAGAAGGTGAAATATGTTTGTGTGTGTATATGTGTGTTAGGTTAGGAGGATACTAGGGGTGGTTGAGCAATGATACTAGCAGGAACAAGTTTTGCATTGGGAAGGCATAATATTTCCTAAATTTTTATAAGGAAAGCTCTATAGATGAAAGCAGTAATGGTGCAGTGGCATTGAAAACCACTGTAAAGTATAATATGGGTTGGGAGTTTAAACCTATCACATAGTTCAGAGCATGAAAACAAAAGTAGTGGTTGTAAGTTTATATATCACAATTTTGCCCCCATAAGTATATATGAGAACAGAATTAAATATTCACACACAGCAATACACAATTCTGCTCTAGAGCCAAACACAGACTCTGAAGGAGTAAATAGAAACTAGAAAGTGAATGCAGAGAAAAATGAGAAAGAATGCTTCAGAGGAGAATGCCTCTATCCTGAAACTGACATAACTTTGTGATCCTGAAAACTTAACCATCTTCTTTGCACCTCTATTTTTTTCACTTGAAAAATAGGGGAAGTAGATTAGAACAGTGATTCATCATCTTAAGAGTCACAGATCCTTTTGAGAACCATCTAAAGGCTATCAATCTTCTCCACAAAAGCATTTTATATATGCATACATTATGAAAAATAATAAATTGACATGTTTTAAGATCACAGAAAACTTTAATGCATATATTGTTAATATAACATGAAGACATTAATAAGATATTGCATAATGTTTTAAAGTAACTAGATAATTCACACATGCACAACCTTTTCATATAATAAAGAAAGCCCAAAACTCCCAAACTGGAAGAGAGCATTTATCCAAAGAAAGATTAATAGATATAAAATGTTTTGAATTTAAGTCCAATATCTTCTTTTAAGTTCTCGTTAACACTTATTTTAGATAGGGATGAAGCTGTTTAAGCTTAGCTTTTCTTGACAAACCAATTCTGATTGGTCGACTGCATGTCTTAAGAGGTAGTACTCTTGAAATTCCATGTGAAAAATTACTACCTAAAAATATAAGACAATAAAAGCACATAAGAGCGTAAAAATTACTCATAGTTTCTAAGCTTAAAAAGTTTTGCTAACTTCTAATCATACTAACAACATTTACTGAGTCATTAAGCTAAGGGCTTTGAATGGATTAGTTTATTTAATCGTATTCTCATTTTTAAAATGTGGAAAGCTCAGCACAAAAGTTAAGTAACTTGCCCAATACAACACTGCAACTAAAAATCAGCACTTCAGTCAGGCAATCTGACTTAACAACAACAACACTATATAGGCTTTAAAGTTAATACGACACAGTGACTTTAAAGGCCATGCCCTTTTTCGATTAGAAGCTGTTAATGATTATGTTTGGCTTCTAATAGAGATTATTATCAATAATAGAGCAGACATGTATTTTGTCTGTTATGTATCAGAGGAGGGCTCTGATTTTTGTAGTTTTTATTTAACATTACATTATCATTTTCAAAGCAGTTTAAAACATTTCTTGGAGTTATATCTCTACTAAATCAGTTAACCAAATTGGATCAACTACACTTGCTAATGAAATACAAAAATACCTCTAACTTTCGAAGTGCTGAAAAAAAAAAATAAACAGTGGGGTACAAATGTAAAGCTAAAAATATATCAAGCTTCATCAATGAATTAGTATAATCTTAGTAGAAAAGCACATTATACTAAAAAAAAGTGTAATCAACCTAATCTTAAAAATGACAAAAGGTAAACAGCATGAAATGTACCAAACATGTGTTATGTATCTATGTAAACAACAATGAAATAAAATACAAAATTTAACTGGATGTAAATAGTGATAAAACAACATAAAAAGTAGCTATAAATCAGTTTATGTTATTTTATTCAACATTAAAATTATAATTATTTATGAAAATAAAGGAAAATTTTTATTGCTTGATTTTTTTTATTTTTTAAACAAAAAGGGATTGTCCAGATAAAATAAAATTGTTGGATCAAGTCCAATACCTAGATTTGGTTATAAATTAGATACCCACCAAGTTATGCTAAGTGTGCTTCGTTATGAGATTATTATTTCAGAACAAAACCATGATTAGTCTATTTGATTACTCTTTTCAAAGTATAGCTTTCTTCTTTCATACTCTAATATGATAGATACTTCTGGTAATTTTGCAATAGGAGGAAAATCACTGAACCAATTTGTATCAACAGTGGGCCTTTTGCAAAGCATATACCCTTAAACAGTCATTAAGTTGTGGTTTTGAGGATGTGCTTCTTTGTCACTTTGGTTTCTTATTTGTTATTAAATAAAATATTTTATTATCACTATGCAGCGAATTAATGTATCACTTTGTATTGTTTAAAATTCTAAATATTCAAGCATACTACCAGAAATTGTTCATTTTAAATATTAGTGTTTTAAAAAGTCATAAACCTTATTAGTCATCTTTTAAAAATAATACTAACACAATTGTTTTCTAAATCCTTGCAACTCAAAGCATAGTACACAGGCTAGCAGTGTCTGCATTTGCTAGGAGCTTGTTAGGAACGCAGAATCTTAGGGCCTGTCCCACAACAGAATCAGAATCGTTTAATAAGACACCCAGGTCATTCATGCATACTTTAAAGTCAGAGAAGAATTGGCGCTAAATGTTATACAGAGCGCCTGGCACACTGGATGGCTGGCATATAACACATGCTCAAAATAATTTTAAAACACTTGCCTTCTCCACACCACAGAGGGAGAAGAGAGAGGCAAAGAGTGACAGGATGTACTGGAGACATAAGGGTAGAAACTTTAATTGGAGGCATCATGATGACAAGTGGGTAAGTATGAAAGACATTTCAGCACATTGAGGAGTTTCCAATACTTTTAAAATCGTACTGGATAAACAAATACCCACTTCTAGGTAGGTAGTCCATTCTTATCCCCACTTCCCAGTACCTCTTAACTTTTTCTTTACATCATGGATTTTAACAAGCCTTAGTAAGATTATCACATTTTTTATGTACTTTGAAAGTGAATCCAAGACAATATATCAACATAATGTTAAATTATTCTGGCTGACCTCATATATTATTTTTCATATTTTATGACAGTAAGGTACTTTTCCTTGTGAAAGTACAATACAATATTATGGGTTTAGATATTTCCAACAAATGTAATGTTTCTTTTTCAATTTGTGCACATAATTTAATCTTCCTTATATATTCATTTCCTATCACAATTATAATCATGATGACAAATATGGGTGCATGTTCCCTAATCTTTCTCTATTCTACCTCAAAACAAATTCAATTTCTTCCTTTCTTTCTGTTCCAGAAAAACAACTCCTATCCTTTCCAGGTTAATTCTGCCACCTTGCTTTTAGTCTCATACAATATTGTGTTCCCTCAATTATTCTCTTTATTTAGGGGAGAAGAGAATACCTGTGTGCTTTTGATCTCCCAGGACTTGGATTAATTTTAAGATTTTTTTTATTGTAAACTAAGAAAAGAAGAAACACAGTTCTACTGATGAGAAGACAGAAAAAATGTTTTAAGAAATGATGTATGAAGATGTTTTGGTAAATATATTTCTCCTACATCATTATTCTTTCTAGACCTAGTCTTGTATAATAGCATCTATTTCTGACCAAATAAAGATTTAGTCATTTAGAAAACAGTTCACTAGGGTAAATCCTACCAACTCCCTCATCCCCACTGTAAGTTAGAATAGATGTTAGACTTGGTGTGTTTTATGCTGGTATTGTAGACCTCTTAGATAAATGATAAGGTTAGTTGTTTAATTATTCTTCAGTTTTATTTAATAGTAATTAAAAGTTTAAATGCCATAGTCATAAGCTATATTAACATATCTAAATGATACTAAATTTTTTAAATTACTAAATGTTCATATAAAGAACCTCATAATAATTAAAAGATAGAGAACATTGATAATAATAAAACAATTAGAAACAACATCTCATTAAAAGAAATCCAACTTAGATAAATATCTTTTTCGATTCTGCCAATTGTATATATTAGCTGTGTGTATTAGACAGGTATCACACCTATCTCATCACATAGTTATTGTAATTCATACTTGCAAACATTTAAACATAGTTTTGAAGAGCATATTTCCAAATAATACTCTAAATCTAATATTCTAAAATGGCATTTTAATCTTTAACTAATTTTTAACTATTAGAATTTGCATCAGTAAATTGTTGTTTACAAAGTAGTAAACTTTGTATTTATTTCCTAATAACCTAAATATATATCCTGCATGCTAAATATACAAGAATGCAATAATTATCTCAGAAGTTGTTGTAGAAAATAACTGAAAATCTTACCTCTCTTCAGTAAATAATTAAATTTTTCTTCCTTAAATTCATCAGAGCAAAAAGCAGATCTTTTAGGTGAAGGTTTCTCACAATCTGAAAATAAGTCAATACATTATAGCAAAAAGTAACTTTTATATAAAATGTTAATACTGTAAACAAATTATTTTCAGAAATATCTTCTCCCATTGACTCCTAAAATTTAGATAAATGAAGCTCCTTTTAAAAATGAAAATTTTATCTTTTGTTACCGTTGACTTCAGTATATTATTTAATGTTTGAACAGCCCTTTATAGGAAAACAATGTGCACCAATAAACATTGCATTATATTTTATTTTACTTTTTGCCAAAATTATACATTTGGCCTGTACAGAAAAATAAATCTTTTCTATAAAAAGGAAAAACACTTTAAAACTAGTTTTATACCTTCCTCAGAAGTAGAATAGAGTAATTCTTCCTCTGATGTTTTTGGACAGCGATATTCATTAGGAACTTCCTGTTCTCTGTTTTGGGGTACTGTTGTCCATTTAAATAAACTTTGGTGCCTTTTATGCATGTTAGGATCTGATATAGTATTATGGAGCAAAGAAGAGGAATGTATTTTGTTGACTGTATCCATTTTCAAATCTTTTTTTATCTCCATTTTTACCTCCTCAACATCATTACTGTCTCCAAAGTAATTTCCTTGCTCATTGTTTGTTTCCACAGTGCTTAGAATTTCATTTTTCTTACTAATTTCATGAAACATATGAAGTTCTTTAAGTACTAAATCAAATTTACTCTTCATCTCAAAATCTTTGGCTATTGTCAGATTTTCTGTTGATAAACAGTTGGCAGCTAACTTCTGAAAACATTCATTGTTCTCTACACTCAAATCAGTTTCAAATTGATAGTTAACACATTCTGTAGAGTCATTCTTTGGATGAAAATGCTTTGAATTAGCTAACTCACTTTCTTGCAAAATACTCTCATATTCATTTCTGTAAGCTAGATTATTTTGATTAACGTATTTAGTTTCTTCCACAGCTATTTTCTTACTCTTTAAGGAAACTGGTTGAATAGAAAACATGTCATCCATTGAATAAAAACTATTTTTCTCTTCCTTTTTAATCTTAATCTCCTTATGAACTTGGCAACTGTTTGTTAAACTTTGTGCTGTGACTTTTTCTTCCTCCTTCAAAATCAAGTCACGTTTTTTCCCTTCAGTGTTACTTCTGAGCAAACTTCTAAAATTTAACATCTGAGTTATAATCATGGAATTAGTTTGTTCACCATGTTTTGTGTTGTGGCTTGTCAATATGGCTTGTTGATTGATACTGAAGAAATTTTCAAATATGGACTTAAAATTAAAGCTACTGCGCTTATTATGCTCCTGTTTTCTTTCAGTATCAAAATCTTGGTTGTGGATATTGATTTCATAAAATTTTTCATTGATATATTCTTGGTTGTTCTGTTTAAATTGAGTAAGAGATTTTACATGTGTTTTAACAGTATTCATATTACAGTGAGCCCAATTTTCCATATCCATGATTTGTTCAGGACAGCTCTTACTCTTCTTGTAACTAATTTCTTTTGTCAGAAAAATTTCATCCATGTCATCAAAGTCCATTAAAAGAGGAATTTTTTCATATATTTCAAAAATTGGAAAATGTATATTTTTAGTTGCCATACTGAAAGAATTGATGGGTTTTTTTGTAGGCTCTTCAAAAACTTGTTCACTTTCAAATAACTTTCTTTTCTCTAACATAGGTTTTGAATTATATTTTAACAGTCTTAGAAAAGTCTTTTCTAAAGTCCTTCCTAGATAAACAATATGATTTTTCACCATAATATTTTTTGGATAATTCAAATACACCATCCAGTTAAAAATGCATCCCTCTTCTGATTTGGAATCGTATTCAATTGTGGTTAAAGAGTCAAAGTTATTGAGCAAGGAAGCTATGCTGGTTTTCAATGTGACATTTAGAGGTTCTGAAACATTGGTTTGTGAATATATGCTTAAAATGTTATTCTTTCTATTGGCATTTATGTTCCTAGTTATTAGATTTTGAACATCAATTTGCTTTATACATTTCAAAATTTCATACCAGCTTAAAATACTATGATCTTTTTCATTTCCTGAAATACTTATACAGAAATAAAAACTTTTTGTAATGAAAGGCTCAAAAATATTGCTTAAATTAAAGTCTTTTTGTGTAGCATAATACTTCAGCTGTAGCATATTATTGTTTCCTCCTTTAGCATTTAACCAGAAAGAAGTTATTAAAGCTTTTTGGCTACCAAGTGTTCCTATCATGAGAAGCTTTGATTGTTCATGCATATTCATAGCTTTTGTATTATAATAATCTTCCTGGCTTAAAAAATCTATTTCTAATAAGAGTAGCAAGTTTACACCAGTTTTTTTCATATTTTCACAGTTAGTTTTGTAATTATCCATAATCCAACTAT
Source organism: Macroglossus sobrinus (assembly GCA_004027375.1). NCBI lineage: Eukaryota > Metazoa > Chordata > Mammalia > Chiroptera > Pteropodidae > Macroglossus > Macroglossus sobrinus. Next base: position 36,419 of record PVKZ01002261.1, read on the forward strand.
TTTCTCTATTTTCTCTCAAAATGTGTCTAATATCATGGTCCCAGGTTTGAGATTTTTCTAATCTGGTAGATGTGTAACTGTCCAGGCATGTTTCTGCTTCTTCCCAATTTGCATTTTGAAGTTTTATGGTAAAATTCTTTTCAGGGTGTCTTACATCAGACTTAATACTACTGTGATTATAGTAGTGTACGCTGATCGAGTCTTTTTTTCTCACACAAATACTTCGGTTGCTGAGTGACTGATGTTTACTTTCATAACATTCAGAAAAAACATTTTCTGCTTCCACAATTTTTTTATCATCCTGTAACTTTTGCTTCTTAACATTTGGTCTATTTTGGGACCAGTAAATGTTTGTGAAATCCCTAACATATGTCTCATTTTTGTCATTCTTCTTCTTTGCTGTTTCCTTTAAATAGGCAGGGGACATTTTGCTATTTAAATCAGTTGGAAACTCAGGGATGCTTATTGTGCTGCTATCTCTAAAATAGCTGGGTTTGGCAATTTCCATGCTGGGCTGGTGTTGAGATTTTGATATTTTTAGCGTAGATGCTGAAATGTTATTTTCTTTTTTGTTTGATGGCATAACACTGTCAGCTTTACATTTGTTCTTAATTTCGTGAAGTGTCGATTTAGTTTCCTTGTAAAAGGTAACATCCAAAAATAGATTTTCCGTCTGTTTTAAATAATTATTTTTCTGAAGGTGTCTCCTTTGAACTAAATGTTGTCTTCCATCCTCGTTTTTCCCTCCATGTATTTCGTGTAAAGGGGTGTTGGGAAGAAGCTGATCGACCTCTGCTTGGGATCTATCACTGCAGCTCACGCTGAAAACCTCCCTGACAGACAGTCCTGGTTCAGAAGAACTTAGGGGAGTCCTCAAGCCAGAATCAAAACTTTGTGGTGAGGGAGACTGCACACAACTATTCATCTCATATTTGTTATTTCGGCATCCCAGACTGCGTATCTGATTCCCACTGGCTGATTTCTCTACACTCAAGTCTGTAGAGTTATCGAAAGTCACGTTGGCTGCAAGAAGGGGCGTCTTGAAGGGTCTCGGTGGCAACTCCCAGAGCCTTTCTACCTCAGACAGCCGAGGCACCAAAGGAAGCCTCCACTCCACCTCAGACACACTGCCAGGCTCTGCGAGACGGAGCCGCTTGCAACTAGGGGGCTGCGAATCAGGGTCTTGAGGAGGCAGTAAAAGGGAGGCCAGCTCCCTGAGCTCTGCAACCCGCCGCGTGGGGTGCGTGAGCGACATCACCGAGATCTGAGAGGATCTGTCCGAGGTGCCGGCAAGTTCCGGTCTTTTAAGCCTGCGCGAAGAGGCTCCGCCTTACCCCGCCTTCAGGCCGTCCAGGCCACGCCCATGACACGCCCCTTGAAGCCAAACTCAGACCCAACTTCAGGAGCAGCCCCGCCCAGGCCACGCCCCTCCGCCTCCCCGACTTAGCCCCGCCCCAGTCCTGCTGCTCTCCGCCCTCGCGAGCCCTGGGTTGTCTCTGTCTCAGGCACCGAGAGAGCGCGGCCGTTTTTTGTTACGTTGTCTACTTTTAGCACCTCTTCCTTCTGTCAGAATTTAGAAGAAAAGTCAGAATGCCTATCATTTCTTTTTAATTGGTGTACGGAAACAGCTTTATGTTCAAAATTCTAAGATTCTGTATTTTCCTCAGAAGCGGCTTCTCCACAGACACTCTCCAGCGTCTTGTCCAGTTAAATCTTGTTAGTTCTGTGAGCACCAGACCAAATCTCTCTATGTCTGGAAAAACTTTAAAATGCTCTTGATCATCCCAGTGGCATTTGAAATCAGATTTCCATCTCACTAATAAAGTGTGTTTTGGGGGAAAGAAGGCACTGGTACTGAACAATATTTCAGGAAAAAGTGTGTGGAAATTATTACCCAGATAATTATTAATCTTCACTTTGAGACTGTAGAAAAATAGTTTTCCTATGTGCTGTGGGGTTTCTTTTCTCAATATTGTAGATAAAAATACTTAAAGATAAAAAATTATATGTTGCAACTATCCCACTTACTACAAGTATAAATACTATAGTTATAACTCATACCTATAAATTTTGTAAATGTTATTTTTGTTTTTCCTCTGCTTTGAGAACAATTTATTATCTCCAGTCAATTTTGATTTTTATGAATTCCATAGTCATAAAAACTAAAATGATTTTCAAAGTATTATTGTTATATGTTTATTAAGAAAAGTGTAATTAATTATTGCTTAGTTATTAAACACCTCAGTTGCCTTGATGTTTATTTCAAAGTTAGTAAGTTTTATGTTCCCTGGTAAAAATAAAACTACAACAACGTCCTAACTTAAGAACCCATAGCAGCATCCATGGCGAGATACGAATAGCTTACTACTTTAGGCAGTAAGATATTCATCAGCCTCCTGTCTTGTTAATACTCTTAGATATACTGAGATTTCAATTCTGGGCATTTGCTATCACTTTAGCTTTTAAATTCCTCCAGAGAAATGTTTGCTTAAATTTATAATACAAGCACTTCATCAACACTATAAATGAGAATGTGGCAGTGGTTCAGATTATAAATCGGTGAGTTCTCCAAGTGCTATTTCTACTTGAAAATCCACATTTAAAAATATATTTGCACACTGATGTTCATAGCAGCACTATTCACAGTGGCCAGGACATGGAAGCAACCCAAGTGTCCTATAATAGATGACTGGCTAAAGAAGCGGTGGTACATATATATAATGGAATACTACTCAGCCATAAGGGGAGAGAAATACTGCCATTTGTGACAACATGGATAGACCTTGAGATAATCATGCTAAGCAAAATAAGCCAGACAGAAAAAGTTGAAAATCATATGATATCACTTATATGTGGGATGTAAACCTAAAAGCAACACATGAGCAGGACAAACAGGGCAGAGACTCATGGACATGAACTGTAGACTAGTGGTTACCAGAAGACTATAGACTAATGGTTACTAGTGGGGTGGGGGAGGAGGGCAGAGGTGGACAGGGTAAAGGGGGTTAAATATAGGGTTTAGGGGGAGGATGAAATGGGTAAAGGGGATCAAATATATGGTAGCTGAAGGAACCTGGACTTTAGGTGGGAAAGACACAATAGAATATACAGATGTCAAATGATAATGTATACCTAAAAATTATATAATTTTACCCCAGTGTTACCCCAATAAACTTAATAAAAAATAAATAAATAAAAGTGCTACTTCTATATATCCTAAGTTCCATTGCTTTTTTTTATCACAGAATTTCACAATTCTACATTTCATTCTAATGCTATCTATTCTATGCTTGTGATCAGCCCATAAGGACTGACTTGACTAACTAAGGTAATCATAACGGGTGCACTAACACGATATTAGGAACAAGCTTTCTCTCTGCAAAATAAATGCCATAGCTTTGTGATTCTAGATTGACTTGTAACTTGGTGTTTGATTGTCTCTTCATCTTGCCAGTTTGCCCAAGAATACACTGTTTTAGAGCTCCATCACACCATTATTTTAAAACTATGCATCATTTAAGATTAGAATTCAATTAAACCCAGAAGTATTCAATATAACTCAACAGTTGTTTGAGAACTATGTTTAAGACACTGTTAGGTGTACAGAAATGTATGGACATTATTCTGAAGCAATGAAGACAGAAAAAAGAAGTCTTTTGCACTTAGACTATTTATGTGTATTTTTTGCTTTATTTTTAAATACTACTTTAAAAATAGGCTAGTTATAAGTGAGAAATACAAAAAGTTCTAATCAAATTATCATAATCAAATATAAATTACACTTGTTCAAATCTTATTTTTTAAAGTCCGTTTCAGGTGTCAGATTTTTCTACATCACTTTACCAGTACTTCTGCTGAAAGCTACTATCTCCTTTAAAACTGAACTTTAAGCACAGCACCTGTCATTCCTTTCAGCTTGGTGTCTTATTACAGTTCAGATCATAATGAAAGACTCAATGAGTTTGTGAGATAAATCCCACAACGAAGAATATGACATTAGCTTTTGTTAAAGATATTCACTCAGTGCCTCAGGATGCTTAAAGCCCATTGTCCTTACCACGATATGGAAAATCCCCACATGTAGATCCTACCTTAACTTTTTTGGCTTCCTTTTTTTATAATTTACCCTATGCTGCCTAAGCCAAACTGTTTTCTTTCCTTTCCATGCATGTTTGCAATGTCCTCTTTTTCCACCTGACCAATTCCTACTCAGCCTTAAAGGATCCTACCAAAAGTTACCTCCACTGCAAAAGCTTCTCTACCTCATCCTTCCTTTGTCCATTCTCCAGGCAGAATGAACTGCATCCTCATCTGTGTTCCTTTGGACTTTATTTTTGACTGCATTATAATATTTAAAAAATAATATTATATTGGGTTGTTTACATCCCCTTCATTAGACTCAGGGTTAATCAGGGCAAAGGTTCATTCATTTTTATATTTCAGCGCCTCATACTAAGTACCTTAGACAATGATAAAAAAATGGAATATTACTGTTACTATACCTTTACCAATCCAAATGCATCTAGAGATGCCTTGAGTGTTTTGAGCTCCTTGTTTTGTTTTTTGTTTTAGATGTTAACCATATATTTGCTTGAGACTGTCATAAAGGCCAAAACTTGACTCTAAATATTACTGGTTTTAACATTATTTAAGTTTCATGGTAGGACTGGATATTCGAGACAGCATTTTTTTCTCATTTATGTCTTTTAATAAACAATGTAAGTGATGAATAAATATGCTAAACCTAAAATTTTTTACAAACTGATAATCAAATATATTTTAAATACTTAATAAGAACCACTAAAAATATTTAAACCAAACATAGAGCTTAAAGAGGAAAATATCACTTAGTAAAAATATTTAAAATAAACATAGCTATAAATAACACACATAGCACATTTTATCAAGTCCCTAAGAAGCACTAGGTGGGAAAATATTTCCCAAAACCATGACGCTGCCACATCCACATATGCAGTTAACCTTTCTGCAGAGCAATAACGGTAATTTATAACATGACTGTAATCTTCACTGAGACAATATGTGTATAAACACTTTCTACTGTAAACCGCCTCCTTTTCTCAGTTTTCATTGACATTATCTACCCAGTATATTAAACTAGAAACTCTGTTATTCTTAACTTTTTCTCTTTTCTACTGTCATTCCCCAACAGCCAACCCCTATCTAGATATTCATCAAATTTTGTTGATTCTGTATATAACCCTGAAATTAATCTTCCATTCTTTTTCTATAATATTTCAGCATATTTCAGGTTCTTGTCATCTCTTATGGAGAAGATTATAATAGCTGATCTTTTCACTGGGTTCCCCTCAACTTTTACCCAATACTGCTATAAGACTTTTTTTTAAAACATTATCATTTTGTTACTTCCTTACTTTAGAACTTCTTTTGACTTCTTGATACCTATAGAATAAAATACAAACTCTAATTTGACTACAAAGTTCTTCATGTGTCATCCCCAAACCGTTTTTTCAGCTTCTATATCTATTTCTGCAACACAACTTGCTTTCCGGTAGCACTAAACTCCTCTCCATTCCTAAATATATAAGGCCCTTTCAGAATTTCGGTCTTTGGCATATGCTGGTTCATTTGCTTAAATTTGAAAAACGGAATCTAGGCAGGCTTAGAAGAGTGGTTTCAACTGGAAAATATAAGTTGACCTAAGATCCAGAAAAATAGAGCTCTGTTTTCTTGGAGACAAAGAAAGTGGAGAAATAGCTCTAGCACTGGGCTGAGAGGTGTAAATAAAGATAAACTAATTATGAAAGTCATTGATCCAAAGGATCTGGTTACAGGAAGAGCTAGCCAGTCAGGATGAAAAACAAGTAGAGTCTGGAAGAAACCAAGTGATATTTTTTAAAACTAAATCTAAATAGAGACTATAATACAGTAAGTAACCTACCCATCCTGAAGGTAATATGTGCCCCACAATTTCTCTAATTGTAAAGAATGGGTTTGCTACATTCTTCATAACTGGATTCAGCATGTTTCATACATTAGTGGGTCTTATAAAAGGAGAATTATTAATATTAAAAAAAGTGACAAAGGCCATAACTACTTTGGGCAGTTTTTTGAAGAAGTCTTACAGAAAGAGCGCCAAGAATTATAGAAACTGGGAAAAAACTGTAACACTGGGGAACGGGAGAAGCCATTAGTTGCCCATTCCAATGCGTTGTCACACAATTCTATCAAAGAACAATCTTTTTTTCCTAAGTTTTATACGTTTTTCACAGATAATTATGCCCTATGAGCAAAATAAATAAATAAAAAGTTTTTAAAAGGATGAGCATGCATGTTGAGTTTTGTAATCTAATCTGACACATAAACATGATGTTTGTTGTTTTATGTGGTACTTAATCATACATAAAAAGGAAGTTGCAAAGTGTTATTTAGTTAGTAACTTCACTTGAGGCCAGTCATGCTAAATTGCCCATTGACTACAGTTGCATATTGGCTTCCGAAGTTAAACCTAGATCTCTGGAGACCACTCAGAGGGATGCTAGAGGTGACTCCTTAAAAGGTATCTAGTTCAGACCTCAAAAAAAACCCAAAAGATACAGGACATAAGCTGCTTGGTTACAATTACAATATCATATATAAGAAAATACTGAAAGAAATCTGGGTTTGAACTGTAATGTGTAGTTAAGCAGGAACAGAAGCCCAGGAATCATGCATGGTTGGGGTGAAGGTCCTCTTTCTCGCACGTGAAAAACTAAAAGGTAACAGGAAGACAGAGAGGCAGAGACAGAAGCACTGTGACCATACATTTCAAAGTGGGGCTAATTAGAATATAAAGACAAAATAGAGTGTGTTCTCCAATATAAAAATAATATAATGAATCAAAAGATTATAAATAGAATTTTAGTTTAATGTGTTCTATGACCATCAAAGTTTTGTAGCAAAGAAAATAAGTGTAAAAAGACACAAATGTTTTCTTTGTTTTGTTTTGTTTTTTTGCTTATAGAATTTCTGATGAGTGGGAACAAATACATACAAAAAAATCTTATTTCAATTTAAACAATATTTAGCATAGAATAAGTGTACTCAGCACTACTGGATGCCATGCTCCTCTGAAAAGTATCGGCTTTATAGTAATGGACACTGAAATACTTATGTGTCTCCATGTTGAATAGCCTTTTGCTTCCATAGTGATGCAATAGTAGAACCATAATTTTCACTTTCACTCTCCAAACTCCTCTCTAGTAGAATTTTTCAAAAGACAAGTATTTCAACTTCTACATGCCATTGAAGAAGAGACCTCTTCTGTCAAGTTTGATTTAGAAACTAATTGCCTTAAACCATGATTACCCATCTTTGAAGTACTGATATTAGGTCAGACTTTGTCATAGAAACAAAGTATGCCTGTTTAAACTCCAAAAAAGGAAAAGATAAAATAAGCTCTATGGCTTTAGGAGAGTTGGTACTGGGGGCTGACAAATAGAAGGCTAGAAACAGATGTGGCCTCATTCACCATTAACCCTTTCTGTAGCCCTTGATATGTAGTATAAACCTATAACAAGAGCATAGTGTTTACATATAGTCAAACTGCACTAACTACACTGCTCAGAAATGTGCCTTTACTGAATTTGTCAGAGGTCAGTAGAATTACAAAACTATTTTTATATTTTTAAATTAAAAAAAAAAGTACTTAAACTCTGGCGAGAAAATAAGCTCAAAATTTAAGATATGTTGTTTATTTATTTTTCTTTTGTCCTTTAGGAATGAACACGATAAAGCTGAATCAATGCAAACTGAAACTGCAGAACTTTAATGTGGAGCATAATGTCCAAAATTTTATTCAGAGGCAATATAGAGGAGTAATTAAGACTATAAGTACTATGGATTCTATATTCCAGAAGTCCTCCTCATGCTTTAATCCTCTACTTCTTTACCTACGTAATGTGTTCATTTTGTGATGTCATTGTGTTATACATTTATGAATAATATCTTTTTCTGTATGTATGTCTTATTTCCATTTTTAAAAAAGTATGGATTCTGGAATCAAATTGTCTGGATTTGAATCCTGTTTCCACTGTTTACTATCTGCATTATTTTGGAAAATTTCTTAACCTTTTGTGCCTCAATTTTCTCAATGTAAAATGAGAGTGATAGTAATAGTACCTGCTTCATGTGGTGGTTATAGAATTTTATGAGTTAATATATATAAACATGTAGAACAGTGCTTTACTCATAGCAAGATTTGCATAAATATTATGATTAATTGTAACACATTCACTTCTTGAACCATTCTAGAATAATATTTAGGTCATTCTTTTAAAAAATTGTTTAAGAGAATTTCCCAATCACTTCCTGACTTTTCATTGATTTTTCAAATTGCTTATTTTTTTTCCTTGTTTTATGAAGAGCCTCACAGGAAATAATTCTTTGCTATACTGGTTTTTTTTCTCTCTAAAGTTAACAAACAAACAAAAAAGAGATAAAAATATATACCATTACATATTTTTAAATATATTAAGTATCTTCACTGATATATTGTTATCACTGTTTTTCAAGTACATTATTAATTATACTTTTTAAAGTGTCTATTATACACACTTATTAATAAATCCTAATTTTAAAATAATTAACTTAGCAAATTTGTGATATATATTGATTTCTTCTGTCTCAGTTATTATAACTTACAGTTTTTTTAATGGTTTTATCAAATACAGAAATAAGAGTCTCATTGAGGAGGACTCAGAGGCATTTGCTCTGGGAACCAGTTTTTTGTTCAATGAAATAGTCTATTAAGTTCTGAATATCTATTATATAGTCAATATTGTGCCAGGTGTTTATAAGGAAGTTGTGACCCAGAGACAAGGCATTAACAATAAAAGATTTAATAATAACATAAAAGACTTTTAAAACTTTGTAATTTTAAATAGATCATATAAAGAATATATACTTGCAGTTCAAAAGCATTGCACTATTGAGAATTAAAGTAGGACTAAAATCATGATTTGAGAAAATTTATGATTTGGATATAAGCAGAACAGTAGAATATGTTCCAGATAATAACAAGAGCATGAGCAAAGGCATAGACAAAAGTGTAAAATATGTTTGGCAATAGTGTATAGACAAATGTGAGAAAGAATGTTTTCATAAGGAGATTAAAGATAGAAAAGAGACTGAGGTAGAGATATTCAAAATATTGAATGTGAGGCTAAAAAAAGTGGACTTTATGCTGTAGGAAAGACTTTATTTATAGATTTGCTTCAGGAAAAAGATATATTTAAAACTGAATTTTAGAACAATTCATTTGATGGCCACATTTAGCATGAATTCGAAACAAGTGGGAGAGAAAGCCATCTTTAGCAGAATTAGTTAAGAGGCCATTGCAGTAATATAATTAGAAATGTTAAGGACCTGAATTTGAGCATCAACTTTAGGAATGAAAAGGAAAAAAACAAATAGAAATGATATTTTTAAAAAAATTATCATTGCAATTTGATTACTGGTCCGCTGCTCTAGGGGAGAAGGAATCAGCAAGGATTCCAAGGTTTTAAGCCTAGACAATTAAGAAAATAGAAATTCCATTAATAAAAAAGGAAGTTGAGAAGTTGAGTTTGTTTGAGATTGCATCAAAGGTGAAGAGCTTGGATTTAGATATATTGCACTGAAGAAATTGATAGACTTTTTTATGGCACTAGACTGTTAGCTGGAAAAGCAGAAATGATGTTCAACTATGCATAAGAGCTACAAATATAGAAGATTTGGTCTTAGTATGTGTATTAAAATGAATTGGCATCTTTGTGAAGGACAGAAATATCAGAACTGCATAGTCCCAGTACCTTTTTGTTGCTGTTATTGTTCCAAATATAAATAGTAACAAGCAAAGCAATATAATTTATACTCTGTGCTACTTAAACATACTATCACATGACACTTATAATTCTGTATGAGCACAGAAACTTCTAAACTCTTAATGAAATTAAACTTCATTTCTTTTTACTAGCATGGTTGGCTTGGTTTTAGAAATGATTTCAAAATATGTTTACTGCTTTAATGTAGTCTAATTTTGAGAGTATTACAAGCTGTCAGAATTTTTACTGGGGTGTATCATTATCAAAATGCTTTTAAATGGTATTTTATTTGTTTAATATGATGAGTTTTAGTTTTCTGATTTTAGAGTTAATTTCACAAATATTAGTTTGAATGAGTGGCAAGGAATTTTTAAATAACATGTGGGTTTTAATGTTACCTGCATAAAGACAATCACTCTCAGAGTAAGAAAATATTTGACTTTCCTTTAGAAAGTATATAAGGGAAAATTATCTAAACTTTTATAAAGGCTTTGAAAAGCTATGATCAAGTCTGGGGAAGTTACCAAATGAACAGTTAGAGAAAAAAATGAAATCTAGCACAACCTTTATTTATCAGTAACCAAAAAAAAAAAAAAGACAAGTAACACAAAGAAGCATATAAACATATTTCTTGGCTTGTAAATGATTACACTGGTTGCCAAAAGATAGTTTGGGAGTTTTAGTATCTACTGACAATTGTAAAAACTGTCGCCTAGTCAAATACTCTTAGAAGCTCCCTTCTATTAAGTCCAATTTCCTCTTTCATTCAAAATATAATCATATGGTGTTCATGGAAATTAACTCAAACATTAAGTCACTTGTTTAAATACTTATATATTTTACCACATCTGGTACAAACCTATATTGAATAATCAGAAATATAATCACCTGCTCAAAGATATCAAAATTTCTCTTTAAAATCAGTATAAGAACACTGTTTTCCACTGTTTGGGATTCTGTAAGTGGAAAATTATTTATCATACCTACTATGCCAGTTTATTATTAGGTAATAAAAATAATCTTTTCAATTATCAGAATACCCCAACTGAATTGTAATTCTTCTATATAGTGAAGTCATAGAAAAATAACCCATCAAGAATAAAAACTAAAGACAAAGAGAAAATTAATCAACCAAATAAATGCTAGGTTTTATTACAAATCGGGAACTTGGAATTTTGAATTATACAAAGTAGAAGACACAGCTTCTGTACTAAGTAGTTTTACAACACAATGGATATTAAAATCTAAAAGAACTATATGTCATGTGATGTTTTATTTATTATTCCATTCATCTTAAGTATCTTAAGTCCACTGGCAATTGAAAAGAAGAAAATATCACTCTGGAATAGGTAATCAGGAAACTCTTTATGATATTTTAATAAGACCTTTAAGAATAAGTAATGTTAAAAAAAAAAAAAGGAATAAGTAACATTACAGCTTTCCAAAATCAGTAATGCACTATAATCTGACTCTGGTGGAAATCTGCTAATCCTTTGTAAAATTCTTCATTTGAGGGTACAAATTTGTGTGGGATTCTAGGAATACTACAGATTAGAGGTTAAGGGGATTGCTCTGGTCTGGAGATGCTCTTAGCGAATCAGGAGGTCTTCAAGAGCATCTTGCCCTGCTCAGACTCAGTTAAAGAATTCTCTTCTACTCTAACTTCAGACCTTGGAGTGGGTCAGAAATCTATTACAGCCTGTTACTTGCCCAGGTCCAGTTTACCCCACAGAAGAAGAGTACCACCATAACCACCACAGTGTACAACTATCCTTTTTCTGAAGGAAAAACATTTTCTCATTAATCTGAAGAGATACATCTTTGGCATCTTTCCACTCACTTATACTATTTAAACAAAATACACCACATACACACAAAAAAATACCATGATCCATCCTATAAAAAAGACTAAAAAGAAATATTCAGAGCATGAAATAAAAAAGCACACTCACCTAACAGCATCAGGGACACTGTGGTTTAACTGCCTTAATGTTCCTGGATAAGGCTTCCTTAATTAGTTTTAAAATGAGCATATAAGTTATTTTAGCAGCTGGTTGAAAGATACAGACTTCCTCATATGAACACTGGTAGTTTCTAAAAACGGAGTTACTGTATTCTTTCCTCTAGACCAAAGTGACAAATTGTTCACACAGCTTTTAGGATAAAAAGAGCGCATATATATATATATATATATATATATATATATATATATATATATATTCCATTCTCTTAGATTAATAGATTATTAGTCCCTAAAGAGAAAAAACTTTGATTTTTTAAAAAATAGTCTTTAGAAAGGTCTATTTTTACTGTATCCATAAAGACCAAAGAGTAAATTTTAGCTTTTTCAAAACTGACCTTCATTTACTAGATTCAAATTGCTTTCAAAATGGTCAGGATCTCAAGTTGCAATTACTTATTTTTCAAGTAGTACAATGATGTATAAAAAATTTTAATGTTTCCAGATAACAGAATTTTAATAGAATGTGGCTTTTATAGATTTAATCTTTATGCTATATCTATTTGTAAATGACCCTGAAGGTTATAATGACAGTAATATGTCATTTTGCTAAGTACGAATGTGAATCTACTTGTAACTATGTGTAACTATGTGAATCTATGTGTAATCTATGTGCAACTATGAAGCTGGTACTTGTAATTGATAACTAAATTAGTATAAATCTAGTCAACTGATCACCAGTGTATGCAGTTCGATGTAGCTTTGTTGTTCTTATTTAATTTGTTATCTTATTTAATATTCTATAAATAGGTAATATTATGGCCGTACCATTTCATTCTAACAATTTCATTCTAGAGTGATTGTTGTATATTGGAGATTCAGGAAGGTCATAGGAAACATCCATTAAAGAAACAATACAACTAATATATTATTGAGTCCTATTTTTCAGCCAATCCACAATCAACATGTTTGAACTTCTAATACTAGTTCGCACAAGCAGAATCAATGTCTACAGATAATGAATGTTTCTAAAAACATTATATGTGTTATGAAGCTAAAATTGCTTTAAAACGAAAGTTTAAAAAAAACACATTATATTGGCAAAGTGTTATATAATTCTAATTTCAAAATATTAACAGTGTTATTAATACTCAATTTTATTAGAACATCTATAAACTAGCCTGGAAAATCTTAAACAGAATTTGTATTACTTCTGGCAGTGGCACTGTGATCAATGTACCTAATCTGATTTTCATGAGCAACAATATGAAAAGTCTCTAAGGAAATTATTCTAAATGAACTCAAAACCAAAACCATGAATTTAATTTAGTTTTCAATTGGAAGAAACTGGCACAGTATCATCTTCGATGCAAATTAGCACTATTAACTTTTACTATCCAGAGTTTTGTGGATGCCTAATATTTCAAATTTTTGAATTATATAGCCCTACTTTTAGGTGGAGTTTTAATCTTTCACAATTTATAAATGAGAAAATCAAGTCATGAAGGGAATTTAAATGGTTTGACCAAGACCACATCTAATAAGTAACTGTGTTGGTTCTTGAATCTCTGTCTCTTAATTCAAAGTCCAGTGATTTTCACAGAAAAAAAGGGGGGCGGGGGGGGTTATATCTACTTGGAGAAAACTCTATTATCTCACTACTAGAATTCTCTTTATTGAAAAACTGCCAAATACTGTATTTAAATGCAATTATCCTCTGTATTAATTTCCTAAGGATGTTGTAACAAGATGGCTTAACAACAAAAATTTATTCTCCCACAGTCTGGGAGATCAGAAGTCTGAAATCGAGTCAGTAGGGCTGGTAGCTTTAGGGGGCTCTGGCAAAGAATCTGCTCCATGTTTCTCTTCTAGCTGCAGGTGATTGCTGGAAATCCCTGACATTCTTTGGCTTGTGCATAACTTAAATCTCTGCCACCATCGTCCTTAGGCATTTTCCCTTTGGGTGTCTCTTTCTGGCTCTGTGTCTTCCCTCTTATAAAAACACCACTTATTTTGGATTTAGGGCCCCGTCTAATCCATAATGACCTCATCTTAACCTGCAAAGAATGTATTTCAAATAAGGTCTGGATGAACATGAATTTTGAGGGGATACTAACTATTTAACCCAGTATATCTTCCTACCTAAATGATAATACAGGATAGTTAAAAAACATTTTTTTCTATCCTGAGTTTACTTACTCTCCTTTGGCTTATAGATTTAAAAAATATATTTCAATACCTTATGGATCATTAAAAAGGATTTTAAATTTGAAATCACTCTTCTCTCAAATATTGACCAAATCTAAGTTGTTTCAAAATTACAACATGCTTTCCTATGTATTTTGAGTTCATCATGTTAGATATGATATATTAGTTATAAACATTTAACTGAAAATTAAAATAAAGAAATTTGAATTTATTCACGTTTCTTTAAGAAAGTATTTTACAGTCATTAAAAGGTATTTAATTTTTCAGTTGCTTGATTTTCTCAACAGCAAAATTAAGCTACTAGTAATTAAACTACTTACCTCACAGAGCTAGTATAAAGATTAGATGGAGAATATTATGAGTATATTCAATATTATGAGAATATTGAAGAGTATTATGCATTATAAAAATAAAAGATGTCATTATTAATTATAACAACTTGAGTTGTGCTAAATAAGATTTGCACAGTTCTTGGCACATGGCATCAGCTTATTAACATTTGCACAACTGAAGTTGTAGGTTTAGTTTAGTCATGATCTACCTTGGGATCTCTTTCATAGTCTAGGTTCTTTGTCAAACCAATATTCTCCCCTACCTTTGTGCTTAGAATTGAATTTAGAATTTATCTAACTGTTTTGTAGTTATCTATTTACTCATTCATCTCCTGGAACAGACTGAAAACCTTTTGTAGATGGGGATTATGTTTTATTAACCTTTGAAACTTTGCTAGATGAGGATGGTAGTAATGGCTCACTAAATTTGGTTCATTTTTTTCATATTAAAGACAAATTTATCATTAATCAGGTTTTTAAAAAGCAGACAATAAACTGCCTCTTCCAGATTAACACAAAAAAGAAGAGCAATACTTAATATATTACCCACTAAAATACTCATGAGAAGTTTCCGGTCAAGATGGTGAAGAAGGTAAATGCTGTTACCTCCTCTCACAAGCACATAAAAATAACAACTAAACTACAGAACAGCCATCATTGAGAATCACCTGAAGTCTAGCTAAACAGAGGTTCTACAATTGGGGAAACATAGAAGAGGTCACCTCGAGACTGGTAAGAGGGGCAGAGCTGCAGAACAGGCCAATCTCACATCCACTTGTGGCAGCTGAGAATCAAGAGGGCTATATCAGCTGCAGAGGTTCCCCCCCCCCGCCAGAGAAGTGAGGGGTCCCAGACCCATACCAGGCTCCCCAGTCCAAGGTGCAGTGCTAGGATGAGAAGTCCCCACAACTTCTGGTGTGAAAACCAGTAGAGACTGTGGCTGAGTGAGACAAAGAGTGACTGGAGGCGCAGACGTTTTTTTTAAAGGACCCGTGCATAGACTTACTCGCTTTCCGACTCACTCCCTCTGAGCTCCAGCGCAGGGGCAGCTGCTCAAAAGGTGCCAGAAGCATACGGGGAGACATTGAGTTGATTGAATGGCTTCAGGGTGAGAGCTGGAGGGGCAGCTTTCTTCCAGACAGAAATGGTGGCAGAGGGCATTCTTTGTTGAGCCCTCCCTTACTTGACCTGCAGAAAAAAACAGCCGCCATATCTGAGTCTCCACTGGTTGCTCTGCCCTGGTGATTTCCTGAGATCCCTCTCCCTCCCAATATGTGGCCCCACCTAATCCACTTCCAGTATATTTTCCATGGCCTGTCTTGATTCATGCTACAAAGTTTCCAAAAATCTCTCAAAGGTTCTCAAAACCTAAATAAGCAGCATCTGCCCTTCATGTGCCCCATACATTTTGCTAAGCAGCCTCAAGACATTACGAGCAACAGCTGGCCTCAATTTGCAGTTTAGCCTCTCAAGGCATATCCAAGCCCAGTGTGGGTGGCAGCCATCCGTGGATTGCTTGGTGGCTCATGGGCAGAGGGCATGGCTATAGCTGAATTTGTTCTCTGTACCTGGTGGTTGGCTTTGGTCTGAGCCAGGGCACCACCTGGGGCCACATTTGAGTACAACACACTCAAAGGGCAGATTGGGCAGGTACCAGAAACCTACTACAGCAAATCCTGCTCTGTAGGATCAGCCCCTACACTGTAGCCACCAGCCAGTCTGCGTAGTCTTCAGCCCAAAAGTCAATCCCTCCCATTGACATGCATACAAACAACAACCAAGGATCAACTACATTAGGTGGGCACACACAACTCATACAAAGGACACGCCAGGAACACCCAGCTCAGTTGACCAAGGAGAATGAACAGCTGGGCCACACAAGACACCTACTACATAAGGCCACTCTACTATGACTGGAAGACGTAAGAGCCCTACCTAGTATATAGAAACACAGAGAGGCAGCCAAAATGGGGAGACAAAGAAACGTGTCCCAAATAAAAGAACAGAACAAAATGCTAGAAAAATAACTCAACAAAATAGAGAAAATCAGTCTACGAGATGTAGAGTTCAAAACATTGGTTATAAGGATGCTCAATGAACTTAGGGGAAGAGTAGATGAACTCAGTGAGAACTTTAACAAAGACATAGAACACATAAAAGTGGAGATAGAAAACATAAAAAAGAACCAGTCAGAAATGAAGAATACAATAACCAAAATAAAGAATATCACAGGAGGAATCAATAGTAGATTAGATGAAGTAGAGGATCGAATCAGCAATTTTGATGGTAAATGGATGATTAAATGCAGAAAACACTCAATCAGAACAGCAACAAGAAAAAAGAATTTAAAAAATGAGAATAGTTAAAGGGGCCTGTGGGACAACATCAAGTATACCAACATTCACATCATAGGGATACCAGAAGGAGAGGAGATAAAGGAATTGAAAATCTATTTCAAGAACTAATAACAGAAAACTTCCCTAACCTGGCTAAGGAAATAGACATACAAGCCCAGGAAGCACAGAGAGTCCCAAATAAGATGAACCCAAAGAAGTCCACACCAAGACACATTATAATTAAAATACCAAAGGTTTAAGACAAAGAGAGAATCATAAAAGCAGCAAGAAAAGCAATTACCTATCTACAAGGGAGCTCCCATAAGACTGTCAGTTGATTTCTCAACAGAAATTTTGTAGGCCAGAAGGGATTGGCAGGAAATATTCAAAGTGATGAAAAGCAAGGACCTACAACCAAGATTACTTTACCCAGCAAAGCTATCATTTACACTCAAAGGACAGATAAACAGCTAAAAGAGTTCATCACTACCAAGCCATTAGTGTAGGAAATATTGGAAGGACTTCATTAAGAAGAATAAAAAGGAAAAAAAGATTAAAAATGTGAAAAAATACAATGGCAATAACTACATATTTACCAATAATTTTCAATGTAAATGGATAATTAAAGCTCCAATCAAAAGATAGGGAGGCTGAATGAATGAGGAAACAAGATCCATATACATGCTGCCTACAAAAAATTCACTTCATTCAGATCGAAAGACACACATAGACTAAAAGTAAAGGGCTGAAAAAAGATGTTTCATGAAAATGGAAACAAACAAACAAACCATCTGGAATAGCAATACTTATACCAGACAAAATAAACTTTAAAACAAAGGTTATAATAAGATAAAGAGCATGACCCAGTTATCTCACTTCTGGGTATTGATCTGAGGAAACCCAAAACACAACTTCGAAGGTACATGTGAATCTATATATTAATTACAGCTTCGTTTACAAGAGTCAAGATATGGAGGCTACCTGGGTGTCCATCAATGGATGGAAGAATAAAGAAGTGGTAGTATATATATACAATGGAATATTACTCAGCCATTAAAAAGAATGAAATCTTGCCATTTGTAACAACATGGACCTAGAGGGTATTGTCCTGAGTGAAACAAGTCAGAGAAAGACAAATGCCACATGGTTGTGCTTACATGTAGAATCTAAAGAACAAAATAAACAAAGAAACAAAATAGAAACCAACTCATAGATACAGAGAATATTGTGACAGTTGCCAGATGAGAGGGGTTTGATGAACTGGATGAAAAAGGAGAAGGGATTAAAAAATACAAATTGGTAGTTATAAAATAGTCATGAGGATGTAATAATACATAGTAAGTAATATTGTAATAACTATGTACAGTATCAGATGGGTACTTGAGTTATCAGGGTAACCACTTTGTAAATTATATAAATGTCTAATCACTATGTTGTATACCTGAAACTGATACATTATAAATAAAAAATAGTCATGAAAATACATAAAAAGACAGAAGTCACTAACATTGTAAACTAAAACTAAGAGAATTTGATAGATAAATTTAAGGGCAATTTCAACTTGCATTATGTGAGGATGGATTAAGTAATGTTCTTGGAATGCATGCCACATATCCTACCTTTTCAACCAGCCTAGCATGAATGGCCTCAAATTTTATTCATCCTCACTATTGGCCCCATAGAAAACTTCTAGACCAAAGTCATACCCCTTATCATTAGTATAAGAAAGAATAATAATAATAATAATAATAATAATAAAAACTGTAACTCTTTACCTTAGCCAGAGGGGCTGAAATAGGAAAAATAGGTCCAACCTTAGTTCAACAGAACAAATTAGATAAATATTTACTAGGAATTACAAACTGAACTAATGGCTAGGCATATCCACTTGCCTTTTAAAGCTAGGTTTGAGAGAAGTTACTAGCACCTAAGTGAACAGTGAGAGGATCTCAAAAAATTACAAACTAAATTCTGTTGGAAAATTCTGGACCAAATAGTGCTCTGAGTAGGGATAAACAACAAAACAGCATGATACTTATGCGTTGAAAATGCAAAGCCAGAGAAGAGAGCATTACACTAGAAATTCATGAGAAAAATATACCTCTAAAACTGATATTCTATTAAAAAATAGAAGTGCATATAAGAAGACAGCTATTTTGCATCTTCAGAAAGGATAAAAGCAGAAATTTCCTCTATGGAATTAAACAGGGAGATAAACTGATATAAAGGCAGAAATGCTAAAAAGCTGATAAAGAAAACATGCACATGTGTTAGCAGAATTAAAACCTGCACTGGACATAAAAGAACAGAATTAACACTATAGAAAACTAAATCAGTGTTAAGAAAAGCAAAGTTTAGACCCTCCATAGAATATAGAGGGAATGGTCAAAGCTAATTTGATGGGAAAGTTTACATATTAAGTTTACTAGCACATGGATAATTGACACAACTCTCTATGTCAAGTGCAAATTTCCAGGAGAAAAATCCAGTTGGCCTCACTAGGTCTTGATATCCAATCAAGCCAGGGATCTATTTCTTTAGACTGGTCCAGAGGAAAGGGTTTATAGGATAGATGATGATAGATTAATCAATAAATCAATAGATATAGATGGACAGACAGATCGACATAAGTATGTAAATACATATAGATAAATTAATAATCATTAATTTGATTAAACGTTAATATTCCCTAAAACAACTCAACCAACGTGCACATATTTGAAATATATTTCTATTTTATTTATTAGATATGGACCATATTTCCTTTTAGCTGGGCTAGACACATGTATAGACTCTTGGCAATCATTATTTTAATCCCACAAGTACTTTTTTAAAGACAATATCCTAAGTGCTGCTTGAAAAATACTAAAATGAGTAAAACAGTTATTACTTTCTAGGAGTTTAAAAACAATTTAATAATGAGAATAACAAGTGCACAATAAACTCTTCCAAATTCCTTTTCTCCAAATTTAAATGATTCGTAATTTCTACCATTCTCGTACCTTCTCCCTATACCCCTCCCTTGTTGATCATATCTAGTCTCATAGCCTCAACCACTGCTGTATGTAAATAACTACCAATTCTATATTTCTAGTGCACCAAAGTTCCAGACCTGCAAGTTCTTGATGTGTGCCCGGCTTCTCCACCTGGGTGTGCCAATAATCTTTCAAATGCAAGAGCTATGTCCAGAAGTTAAGCTCATCACCTTTTCCTCCTTTCCTCTAAATCTGAATTTCAGTTTCTATGAAAGCTAATATCATTATCACAAAGACCTGATTCCAGATCTTATGACTGAGTTTCACTTTACCTTCTCTTGTGTAACAATCAAGTACCAAATTCTGTTCAGTCTACCCCCAAAATATCAAATTTGTACCCTTTAGTTCTACTGCTACTTTTCTGGGTCAAGCCCTTATTACTTCTAATGTGACTGTAAAATTTTTCTTCCACTTCTCTTTACTTCCATTTCTGCCCTTAGTGGTTTAAAACCAATTTGTCAGTGAAAATGTATCTTCAAATAAAATCATACATGGAAATTCTATTTATGTAAAACACATAAAACTGAAGCTTTTCTCATTATAAGTGATATTTTAATGGTTTTATTTTAATTTTGTTTCTTTAATTAAAATCCTAAATAGACCAAATATGTCTAAAATAATAAAGTGAACTGCATCTCAATCATCAAATATCAGTTGATTGCCTGAGAAATTCTACTATATCAAATTAACCAATAAAAATATTTCTTTATTATCTTTAAGAAGTTTGAATAAAAGAGGATTCTTTGATGGCTTTGAGGTTGGGGGCAAATTTTAAAAATAAGAAATGCTTTTAATAATCTATAATTTTCAGTTCTAGTGTAAAAAGTCCATGACGACACGTAGTCTAAGTAACAGTAAGTTACCTTTCTCCTGGATCACAATCTACTACTGCATGTTCTGTCATGCCAAGCAAGAACCTGAAACAGGAAGATGGAAACTAGTGGAGCGTTGTGTCAGTATCAGAGACTAGTTACTAAAAAAACACAGGATTAGATTACTGAGTTGTACCTAGTTTCATTTGACATTATAGCCACATAACTTCAAAGCATTATAATTTGGTCTTGCTAAGGAGTTAATCACCTCATCTGTAGAATGAGGATACTGATATGTTTAAGAATCAAATGCCATAAGGATCGTGAAATCATTTCAAAGCTAGAAATATAAGGTATTTTATTATAGTTCTGTGTTTACAATGTATGCCTGATGTCCAGAAACACAAACAAAACAGAACAATAGAATAAAAACCATTGAAAATCAATTAGTTTATGAGTATTTTTAAAGATGTTGAATGTGGATTATTTCTGTGCTAGTAATTCAACCTGCATGATAGTGATTCAACTAAGATGAAAGACATGCATAAATATTACAAAATTTCTTTATATCAGTTACAGTGTCTAAATTCAATAAAAGCCCATACATTAGTTCAAGAGTTTTTTCTTACACCAATGTAGTATATTCATTTTGCTTTTTGAATGGAAAAGCAGACAACATAAAGACTTAATAATATAGATGAATTGTCATTATAGTGTCTTAGAGAGCTTCACAGTCTGTAGACTCGGATATACTATCTCAGTTAATCTTACAAAAACACTGTAAACTATCTACTATGCGCTAGGAGGAGAAAGAGTTTTCTGCCAGGAGATTTTTCAGCTAAACTTGAAGGAAAAATAGGAATCATTCAGGGAAGGAAAACAAGGGTTAACCAAGAAGAGAGAAGGAGCATATGCAGAAGTACAAACAAGTGCAGCTGCATAGTATGGTGGTGTATATAATACACTAAGAGGTGGCAGGAGACGGGGTTGGAGGGGTACGCAAGAGCCAGGGGAAATAAAGGAGGGTCTTGTATGCTGTGCTAAGAAATTTTTCTTTTTATTTTTAAAAGTGAGAAACCATCTACTGGTTTTATTAATGGGAGTGATGTGATTTTATTGGAGTTTTTGCAATAGTTATGAGAATGAAAAAAAAAAAAAAGTCCAGGAGTGAGATGATGAAAGGCTGAACTAATACAGTGGCAGCCAGGGGTGAATTTGAGAGACAATCAGAAAATGGACTTCAAAGGATCTAAGTAATGATTTGATGGGGAATGAGAGATGGTGGAGCTGAAGGTTTTGATTTAGAGGACTGGGTTGATGGTGGGCACCTTGGAAGAGCTAAGGATCACAGGCAGATCAGTGGAGCTAGAGGGACAGGAGAATGATTTTGTAGATGTTGAATTTGAAGCATCTGTAAGAAATTCACATTAAGATGTTCTGTAAAGAAACTGGAGAGTAAGAGAAATGTCTAGATTTAAGATCATCAGTGATCAATCTTTCTCTTTTTGAACTCTCTCTCTTTAGGACAGTAAAATGAACTTAAAAGAGAAAAAAAAGTAAGAATAATAACAAAAGAGGCGGACTGGTGTTTCTTTTCTCCTTCAGGCACTAGATGAAAATGCAGGAATGCTAAGCCTATTTCCTTTCCACCCTTCCCATCCCGCCCTAAAATAGATGCTTTGTGGTTAAAGCAGGCAAGTAGCAGTTTGCCACACAGTGTAAGATTCTGAATATATACATGACTTAGGGTTTGAAATTTTCTCAGAAGGAAATGGGAGATTATTGAAGAGAAATAAGACGATCACAGTATTCATAACATTTATCTTACATAAGTATATTAGGTGGATTTTAAGAAATAGTAATGTATAGAGAGAAAATCATAATATTAATTGAAATGGTATGAAGAAGGAGAAATTCAGGCAGAAGAAGGCATCTGGAAATATTAATATTATAATACATAGATAGCCTCAATTTCCTCCTATGTAAAATGGGTTATAATAGTACCTATCTAATATGGAAATAGGGTTGTACTTGGCATAAAGTTGGTGCTCAACAGGTGTTAGATAAATTAATAATGAATAAAATCTAGAGGAATTCAACTTGTAGCTACTACTAAATACCACCATTAATTACTTGAGCAATTTTTTTCTTTTTAAAAAAAAAAATTATCACTATCCGCCCTCCTAAAGACTGTGGTACAGAGTGAACCTACATTTTGAAACACACACACACACACACACACACACACACACAAAGATCATCAGTGGTCACTCTTTTTCTTTTTGTACCTCCTTAGAATGATAAAATGAACTTTAAAGGAGAAATATGATAAGAACACTAAAAAACGAGGGAGCCCACTGTCTATCCCATTTCTCTTTCAGGCAGTCGGTGAAAATATAAACCCAAATATAAAAAATTTTTGGTAAAGGTTTTATGTTTGTTGGTTGTCTCAAAGTGTAGAATTCATTATTTTTGTTTTCTTTTAAATTTCATGCTAAGATTCTCTGTTGAGTTTAAGAGTTTTGTTAAAAATTCAAAGGAATAATATTAAGAAAAATAGAGATTGAAGGGAGAAACAAGTCAGTAAAATCTGCTTTAGGCAAGTAGGGCTTTCGAAGACTCAGGAATCAGATGGTCTTCAAAGTACAGAAGTTCCAGAATGTAAATTTTCAATGGCTATTCACACAACTGAACAACTATATCCTAGCATACAGGACTAGCTAAAATGTCATTAAAGAAAAGAAATAGAGACATGTATAGTCCAATTCTGCTATATCACTTTTTTGTGTAATCACTAAAAATAGTGGTTAAAAAAATTCCAATTTAAGAACACCGCTATGAATCTATAGGTTAGGCCTAAACGTGGATGAGAATGAAATAAAGTATCATCCATTCTTGGGGATGGAGACCACCTGCATTTGCTATGACTGTTTCTGAGACTCCCAGAAACCCAGGAAACTCAAAGCTTTGACAATTTAATGCATTCAGCAGGGACTTAAAAAACTTTTATAGTGGACTGTTCAAATATTAAGGGAAATTGGTGACCTTTCACAGCTAAGAGTGACTTTTCAAACTGAATGTAGATTTCATCATGGAGATGAAATTGGGAGTGGACTGGGGAAAAGGATCAACCAGTTCCTGAGAACCAGGACTGTTAATCCTTCATCTGTATAGACAGGCTTGGAACTCTCCCTCTAACTGCATGGGACTCTTTTGCGGTCTTGCATTTTTCTGATTATTTTAGAAAAACATGTAGAAGCATACAATTTTATAATGTAACAATTTACATGTCAGAAAAACTACTGTAATGTTTTATTCTAGGTGAGAACTTCCTGTTTGACTTTAGGAAGTCATTTGATTTTGTTGGTCTATCCATCTAATTTTAAAAATATGCTAAAAATCAGGATAAACATAATTATCTTACATGATGCATCTTCTGTATAAGGATTAATACCCTCAGCTTTTTAAAATAAGGGCACTTAACCCACACAAGAAAATTACTATCATTATTCTTCATGAATTTAAGTGAATATAAATCTGTTTTTCCAATTTCTGTCTCTTTTCATTTTAATGTTAACTTTCCAGCACTTAATTTTTCTTCCAATTTTCTCAATGCTTCCATGCCTTAAGTTCCACCCTTCTTGGCTTACATATTTCCTACACAGCACATCTAATAAATAGTGTCACCATGAGGTCACGGGACCACAAACTTAGATCTGTTATACTACTGGCACTTTGCTCTGTCACTGTCATTCTCAGTTTGCAACTTGGCCATGACAAAACTAAAGGAGATGGAAATTTAAATGAAGTTGGGTACACCTAAAAAGTTGTTCTTGGTTTTATTTTTATTTTTATTTTTTTTTGAATCTGGGAAGTAGAGAAGTGGAAAGTAAGGCTACTTCAGAAAAGAATGCCATATGCAACGGAGGGGAGAAAAAGGGCTCCTCAGTTGTTTCTGGGCGAGTGAGGATCCTACCGAGTACTCCAGATAAAACAAACAAGTTTTAGGATCCTCACTCGCCCAGATACAACTGAAGGTGCTCTCCTTAAGCACCTTCCTTCCCTCCCTTCCCCACGCCCCGATTTACCCCTCCCCCTAAAAAAATCTCCAGGGTGTGAAAGCTGACACTGCGGTGCGTCCTGCAGTGTTGAGGACCTGGCTCTAAATAATGGGCAACTGCTATGGCTGGTGGCATTCTTCACCAAACCCGGTGCAGCATTCCAGCCCCTCCGCCCCAGAGCGCGTAGGAGTGCAGGGCAGCGCACCTCTGCTCTTCCGTGATCTCCCGCGACACCCGCAAACGCCTGAAGGAAAAGAGGAACACAGAGCTCCCCTGCTTTTTCGTGTCCCCACCACGTTCCTCCCAAAGTTCATTCCTCCATCCTAAAGAGGGAAACGCTTTCTGTAATTTCAATGACATTCCTTCGGCATCAATTAGACTTGGCTTCCCTACCGTGACTTCCGCTGTCCATAAAACTCGACTAAGGGGCATCTCAGAAGAAAAAAAAAAAATTAACAATAACAAAATGTCAGTGTTTAAAAAGATGAGCCTACATAGTAGCTGGGGATTAAAAATTAAGATTGAGATATCACCAAACGACTCTTCCATGCAATCAGAACTAAAAAAAAAAACAAAACAAAACAAAACTGCTTGCACAATTAGAGCTGCACGCATCTAAATCAAATCTCCCTTCCAACAGAACAGGGTTTAAAGTATCAGTGTTCGTCCCCCGCCCCCCAACACGTGTTCAGAGTAAGTTATCTAAAACCCAGTATTGCCGCGGGAGACCTCCAGGGCGCAATAAGAGTTACATCTCCTGCAAACAGAGAAATGGCATCATGACCCCTGCGGTTGATGCAGATTGCAGTGCGGAGACTGTTCGAGAGAAACCAGAGAACCCACCGTAAAAAGCTTTAAGCGTGGAAATCGACAAAAGATGGGACATTACTTTGAAAGCTTGGGAGGTTGTCCCCATGGCCAACCGACGCGACTCATCAGGACTGACTTTTGCCCCGACTCCAAGAAGAGAAACAGAAAGAAAGCGGCCCGCGAGCCCCGCTGCGCAGTGCGCACTGCGGCCGGAAAGCGCAGGGCTGGCGCCCGCCAGACTCAAAACGTGCTTGGCTGCGGCAGCGCGCGGGGCCGCGCGCCCTGCTCCGCGCCGCTCCGCGCTCCGGGTTTCCGCGGTCACCAGCAACACGCGGGAGAGTCGAGCCGGGAGGGGAACCTTGGCGAGCTGTGTCCCAGGAGCCCCGAGAGCGTTCTTCCCCTCTGCTCAACCTTCCCGAGGCGTCTGGCCCAGGGAAGCACGTTCCTGGCCTCTGGGCCCGCCAGGTTGGCACTGGGAGAGAGGTCGTGACTTAAGCGTCACCACCCGAGGCCCTCACCTAGCTCGAGCTTTCGAGTGCCACAGACTCTTGAAGCAGAGTTTCTCCTGGTCTTGACTTAAGTAGCCTCAGGTTCTTCCAAGCTGGTCACACCCACCCCCCCACCCCCACCCCCCCGCAGGAGCAGCTTTTTCAGGGCAGCAGAGATTTGTCAGCTTAGAGTCCTTTTGCCACGGGAGATGCTCCTGGTGTCTTCAGAACCGAAAGGTTAGCTCTGCAGTTTCACTGGACATGAAGAGATGAGTGAAGGCGCTTGGCGAGTTATAAAGCTCTCTTCTTAAGGAGAACATTGATCCACACTGCCTTTCCAGAATTCCCCTTTCTTGGAAATAAAATTCCCACCTGAAAACCTCAGGAGGGGTTTTGTTCACTGCATCACCTTCAAAGCACAGAACAGCACCCAGCAATCAGTAGATGGGTGGTCAGTGAATAATTGTTGCATGAATGAAAGCGCAGACATACACACTTGAGGAAACTGATCAAGCTGGGAACATCTGTGAATTCTTGTTTTCCTGGTAGGGAAGAGACCAAACATTTACTGGACACTACTCTTTGCCAAGTCTTCTAGGCTTTGGCAGGCCAGTGGGGAGCTGAGGAGGGCTGGCAAACGTTTGCGACGTTAAAGGACACAAAAGGGGGTGTTATTAGATCGCTAGTTCAAGCCCTCAACCCTGGAGTCCAAGGATGGTTCGTTCTTTCCCCTCGCTCCTCAGTCCCAACCTCACTCAAAGTCTATTCAATAAGCATTTATTAAGTGGATACAGAAGGCGCTCATTAAATGTTTGTCGATGGTTAGCATGATTTGCCCAACGTCACACAGTGTAAGAAGCCTGGGACCTCGCTCCTTTATACACACATTTCTCCATTGCCCTTCTGAGCCAATCCTGAGCGTTTGGGGTACTACGGGCCCGGCTCCCAGTACCCCTGACATAAGACTCTTGGATGAAGTGGAGGGTTCCTTCACAGGGAGCGGGGTAGACAGGCTCGCAGCTTGCTGGGACACTTTCTTCTGGGAAAGGAATTTCGGCAGTTTTGTCCTTCATCTTACAGTGTGACAAAGGGGGGGCCTGAGGTCCTCCTGGTCTGCTCGCGGCGGGAAAAGCAGGCTCACGTGCCGCATCTCTGGCCTCAGCCTCCACCTCCAGACTCAGTAACCATGGGTCCTGCTGAAGCCAAGTCACCCGCCCTCGCGCCTGTCCATGTGTGGCTGCTCTAGTAGCCAGGCTTTCTTTTCCTATCCACTTTCCTTTTGAGTTTCTGCTAAAATCTGGAGACATGGAATCCACCCGCGGAAACTCCGAGCCCCTTCAACTGAGCATGCGCCAATGCCAGGCTGCTTCTGGTCACCGGCTCCCGAGCTCTTCAAGGCTGGGGCTGCGGAGCTGAAGGAGGCGGGGGAGGCGAACCGGGAACTGGTGCCTGGCGAGGCGGCGGCTCGCGCGCCTGCGCATCCAGCTCCAGCGACCCCAGGTTTTCTATGGGATTCCCAATCTGCAGCAGAGACTTACCGGAGCGTGTTGCGGCGGCGGCGGCTGGGCTTAAAAGGCGCGATCCAAAAGGGATTTAAGCAGCCTAGAGCTCCAGAGGAGGGGGAAAAAAAAAAGAGCGCGGGAGAACCACGCACAGAGACGGCTTAACCGTTTATCCGAATTAAATATAGAGAGAACTGTTGAGTTTTATCGTTTTCGTTAAGTGGCCGAGCGCAGCGCTATAACTGTAAGTGGAAAATACAATCTTCGTTGCATTTCTGCATGTGTAGTGCAGCCAATTGTCTGGGAGATGCTTTGGCTATTGTCACATACTTTGCATAGATGCGTCTACATGCATGGTGACAGTCGCTTTGGTTAATGCTGGGGGGTGGTGAATGTGCTGTTAGTCCACGGGGGACCTTTTGGAATAAGGGGGATGGGGAAGAGGGAATGTTTATATGCGGAGTGTTTGGAGGGGGGGTTGTCTACGGCTGGATTTAAGAAAGGTGAAACAGAGGTGCATTTTTAGTTTACGTCTATAGGAGGATTTCCTTACAGAGATTTAAGTTAACTAATTGACCGATTGTGAAGTTTTCTGGTTGCTGATCAAACTATTGAGCGGTTGCAGGCAAGTGCCAACCTGTCATTCGTGGTGCACCATTTTTTTCTCACCGTGGAAGAGCAGTGAAGGTGTGTTTGCTAAGTAGAACTGAGTGAACGAGGTGATGTGGAGACCGGGGTTGGTTTCCAAGCGGGATGTTAGTGTTTAGAACCACGGAGCCGGGCGCAAAATAAGCATCTTTCCCCCAGTATTGAGAAATGAGTAGATAATTTTTCGTTTTTGATTTCTCGTCACGGTGGCGAATGGGAAGATATTCAGAAAAAGGAAAGATACTCAGCAGCACAGTCGGCCGTCTATTTTGGACGGAGTCTGAGACACAGAGCGTCTGAATGGGGAGTCAGACCCAAACTAGTTTCCTACCTTTGCATCCCGTGTTCGCGTTCCAGAACGCGGGGCTGAGAAATGTGAGTCCAGACGTGTGACATTAGGTTGTGTTTCTTTAAAGGAGAAAAGGTCGTTTTGTGTTTTGCGTGAAAATGTGCTCTTCCTTGCCCAGAAACGGAAGGAGGGTCTTGGCAAGGTCAACCCCACTGTGGAAATCTGAGGTGCCGGCGAATGGGGGAGGGGGCGGCTGGAGAAAATGGTGATGCTGCCCGCAAATGCTGCCCGGATCAGCACCCTGCGAGACGCGAGAGTAGGAATCCATTTTTCTAGAGTTGCCCTCCTGTCCATATTTTGGGAACTAAAATAAAATGGGAATGCTGTGGGTGTAGAAAACACAAGTGAATACTATCTGTTTGTCACATCCCACTTTAAGACGAGAGGAGCAAGGGAGTTGTATTTCTACATACTAATTTTCTTTTTAATTTAAAAGAAATTTCAGGTTGAGACAAATTAAATATGAAGCTCTCGTGAAAACACATTTGATCTGCACTCCCATCTAAAGAGTGTACGTGGGTGAGTGGTGGGGAGTGGGTTCTGCATCGGTGAACACCTCACTCATGAGTGCACACACATTAAGCTTGGGTGTCTAACAAGCCCAGAAAACACTGCACTGAAGCAGGTTGGCAGAATGGCATGAGGCAGGCAGATGGGAGAAAAGCATGGCCAGTGTGTGCTGGATTTCCATGGAAAAAGCAGATAGAATTTCTGGGATGAAATGAAATAAATTTTCCCCAAAACGGTGTAGATCATTAGAGGATTCTTTGGCCCTTTAGTCAGTCCAGGTATCTGGAACCCCTCAAATGAATTAATCTTTTATTTAAGATTAAATAATTGATTCTTAGATGAAATTTGAATTAGAAAATTCGAGAATAGCCTCTCCTTGGAAACCCAAAACATAAATCATACTGCCTTCTCTGTTCCTCCCTTCCTTACTCCAGGGCAGAGGGACCAATCATTCGTCACAATTGAGCCATACCTCTTGTCACCATTGAGCACGGGAATCAGCTCCGTGAGTGGTGCAGGTGTTGCACTGCACTGGCAAGTGCGTAGTAAAGGGTGAAGGGAGAATGTGATATTAACGCTCATAGATGTTTGGTCTCAGATACCTTGGTCACAGGCTGACAGTTACAGAGGGGCGCATCCGGCAGAGACCTCTGAAAGCATCTCATCCAAACCCCTTGTTTTACAGATGAGGAATTGAGGCCCAAAGCCATGAGCTAGGAAAAAAAAGTCAATTAACTTCTAGTCTATGGAATAAACAACTAAAAAGTAATGTTGGGTGGATATGTTCCCTCGTCTCTCCACTTTTAGCATCCTTACTGCCATTGCTGAAATCTTCAAATAAATAATTCTCCGCTCCCAGCACATCTTTCGAGAGGGTCCCAAGAGTTCCTTTTAACACTTCTTCTCAGCCTTTTCTTCCTTGTAAGTTCTCTTTCTATCTCTTTCCTATATTGCCTCTCACCTTGAATAGACCCACTTCATTACAAGTTCAGTCTGGCCTTCCTGGCCTCCTCTGAACCTCAGTCAATTTCTTCAGAATCCTTGGAGTTGTTTGAGACAACTGGCTAACCAGTCAGAATCATCAGCTCCTGTTTGAGGATCACCCGGGCCCACCTCTATCCCCTCCATGCTTTATTCCCAGAATCCTTCAGGGAACCCAGCCTTCAGGGACACTGCAGGTGCCAAGTTCACTCTTCTACCGTCTTGCGTCCCCTAAACAGCTCCAGCTCCAGCTCCAGGGATTGAGACCTTGTGGAGTGAGAAAGCTGTAGCGTAAACACACTGTGGGCTCTGCCAGCTCATCTCTGGCTCCTAGAAGGCAGAACCCAAATCCAGGATGCCTGTCTCTGGCTTTCAGGGAAATCCTCCAGATGAAGCCACCTGCAGAGAAAGGGAGGGGTGCGGGTAGGAAGACTGAGGGAAGAATGCTTGACTGGTTCAGTGGGACCGGGCATTACAGAGGCAGCAGTGCTTCGCTGAAAACCTTCAGAGCTTTTAAAGCGCTGGCACAGCCCTATTCACACAGCTTTCTGGGTCTTGCTGGACAGAGACTGCAGCGCAGGCAGTAATACCTGCCTAATTAGCCCTTCTTTTTTTTCCCTCTTTTTCCTTTTCCCTCACTAGCTCTCTCTCTCTCTCCCTTTCTTTCATTAAAATTTCCTGAGTGCCTATCCCTTAAGGCTCTAGGCTTTTAAAAGATAATCCAGGCCTTCCTATTCCTTCTCCAAAAATGTAATCTCCCAAGCACTCAGAAAGATAACCAAAACCATCACAAATGTCTCCTTGAGGGAAATGCCAGGAATTCTTACCTGCAAAAGCTGAGGCTTTAGGGCAGGCTTGAGGAAGACAGGGTCTGAGTCTCTTCCTTATTTGCAAGAGTAGCTGATACCCTTGGAAGTTGTTGAGGAAGCTGAAGAAGCAAGTGGTGAGTATCTCAACACATTCACTGATTAACATTCTAATTTAACCCCTCTCCGCATGGTAAACTGTTAGTGAATTGGGATGAGGTCTGTCTTGGATAGAGTCTGTCGCTAACAAATGCTCTTGGATCGGATGTCACCTGGTCTTGCTATCCCATTCCAAAAAAAAAAAACGGGCACGTCCAGGCTTTTCTGAACACCAGGTACCCTCTTGCAGACAGCAGACTTGTAGCTTCTGAGGGCCCTGCTTTGTTTTGCTAGGCTCTGAATCTCATGCCGTAATAGGATAACTCGATTAGAAATGCTGCCCTGGGCAAGCTATAGGTTTCCTATTTGGGTTGCATGTAGGTATGGATTCCAAACATTGCTCAGGAGCTCCCTGAAGAGTTTCACGGAATGACAGAGCATCAGTAACGAATGCGTAGTTTCCTAATTTATAAGAGCAATATATTTTAGTGTCATTCTAAAGGTCTTTTTCTTTGGACTCAGTGATATCTGTGCTCTTAAGATTAGTGATTATTTAGGAAGATAGGTAGATTCTTCTTACAGAAGGATCATATAATCTAAGGCTGAAATTGACAATGTCAGTTTTATTTACACCTAGTAGATATAAGTATGTTAATTTTCCTAAAGCATCAAATGATACAGAGATAAATGAATAAGTAATTGATATTTCTACTAGTTCAGTGGTTATTCCACATAATTAATAGAGTATATGAGCTGGATGTGATTGAATACATTAAAAAAATAGTATATTAAGGAGTATTTTTATCTTAAAAATGTACCCACACTATGAAAGCATAGTCCATTAGGACAGAGATTTTAATGACCTTTTTCATATTTCCAAAACATCTGTACAATGTCTTTTATAGTAGAAACTCTATATTTGTCAATTAAATATTTCTAACAAGAATCAGTTGTTAATGATACCAAGAAATAAGTCATTTCTACTGAAAGCATGTGCACAATTAACATTGCTTTAAATATCTTCATGTTACTAAAAAGAGAATTAGACTAAAGGTTTTTTTATAATTTGACTTCAGTAAGGATATAAAAGCAGTATGTTAATACCTTTCAGAGTGCCTTTTAAGCCACTCACAAGAGCATCCTCCCTTTTATCTCTTACTAAGTAAAAATATGTTATTTTTACCTATTGTCAAGAGTTAATATTAATAATTCAAAGAAGGAATGTAAACCTAGAGATGGTAGGTAGCTATGTGTCCCACTTAAATATCACGGGTCTCTTGAGCTGTGGAATTATTTTAACATGTTCACACAGTTAAAGGACCACAACACTGCATTTGCATTCCTCATTTACAGTTTGTTTCTAAAGACGACTTATGCTCTCTTAAATGAATCAAAATAGTCTGAGTTGCTCACAGCTTGATTCATTGAGAACTTCACAAATGGGGACCTCGGGGTGCTTTAGAAACTACTTAATGAATGAAACAGAAATGGAATAGCAAATTACTGAAGAATCCTCAAAGACGTTTGACACTTTAATAATAAGGTGCCTGTGAATACATTAAAGAGATGTTCTATACCCTGATCAGCTAACTTAAAGCATGCAAGTCAGATAATTTGCCATGGTTCTTAGGCTTTTTCTGGATTTCTCCACTGCCTTACTTCACCGCAGTTCTCGCACAGATGACCTGCTGTGTATCCATCAATTGTTCATTTTTTTTACAAGACAATATACTGGATGTCTCACCATTTGTTAGATCATTTTCAGGTGAACAGTATTTCCTTTTGTTCTAAATTACAACTAAGAGTGGGAATACTCTCATTCACCAAGTGGCCTTCAAGCTCATTATATCTAATACAATAATTGCTTAACTTTTTATAGAACGCAGGTCTCTCTTAATTAAAACATATTTCATTTTTATGAAGTGTTGCTCATAAAAGGCAAAATTAACAGATCAGTTAAATCCGCTTACAATTGTTATATAGCTATAGAATGAATCTTATTTTTCTTTAGTCTCACTCATATAGGGACTTTTTTGAAAATAGAAATCTGTCACTTTAAATGTACTTTTTTCTCCTCTCTTTGGATCTTGTTTATTTTCTCTTAGGCTTTGAAAGATTGTGAACCTTTGAGGAGCTAAATGTAAATAGATATTTTGCAAGTTAATTAACATGTTAATACATGTTATATGTGCTTTGGAGCCTGGGTGAATTTTTTCTAATTTAAACAACTAGACCCTAATATTTCTGTGTTTTCATATTTCAGAATGTTTATTGCAGTTGAAGACTTCTTAAAATAGTAGACTCTGGTTCTACAGGAATCTCTGGTATTTTATATTTTGCATTGATTTTTTTTAAATTTGTGATTAGTATATTTATTTCTTATTTCTTGAAACCTAATCTTAAATTATTAGTGAAATATCCCATTGCAGGCCTATTAAGGTTATCAATAAACTTGACATGCTTAATAATATATTTTATTTTCACTATATTAAATAGTTCTATACAAGTCTGACTCAATTAGCAATTTCCGTTTATTAGAATTCTGGCATGTGATGCTATAAGATCATGGAAGACTATCAATTTTGTTTCTTGCAGAAGTTCCAGTGTTTTTGAAATTTATAAGTAAGGTGCTTGGTGTTTCCTTTCTTGCTCATAGGGGCAATTTTGTGAAAAAGAAAAAAGAAATTGTGAAATAAGTTTCAATTCTATACAAAATTGTTCATTTTACTTTTAAATGTTGATAAAGGCATTCTTTCCTCAAAGTGAGATAAAAACCATTCATTTACTCTTTTCTCATTTTTAGTTTGTGAATGGGAAAATTCTTCAGCCCTCACTAACATTTCAACTGGCTCAAAGACATGAAAAGAAATGTAAACAAGAATTTCCCAGCTAGATATAACTTAGAAAAAAAACTCCAGTTCCATAGTTTATTTGATCTATGACCTTGAATAAGATATTTAACTCTCAGCCTCAGTTTCCATTTAAAATAATAGTTCACAGGCTTCTTGAACAGAAAATAGAAGACTATATATGTAAAGAATGTAATATTGGAAATGTGCCATAAATGATAGTAATTATCATCATCAGCCCTTTCATGAGAAATCAGTGGTTCATAAACCACTTTAGTCTCTGAATTATTAGTAATCCCATTCACAGTGGAACCTCTGAATAAGGAATTAAGCTATTAAGAGCAGGGAACAGTATGCAGTGCTTAACCTACGTTATAAAACAAGTATCTATTGAGTATATGTGCCAAGCACTATGAAGTCACTGTGGAATCAACAGTAAATAAAACATAATCCCAAGTAAATCAGATGAAATAAAAAGTAGGTATAGATGTATGGAGAAATTCCAGAAGAAATACCTACACTGAGATCTCAAATGTCCCATTTCTCATTGTTTAAATGCATCTTCTTTTCCATTTTACCTTTTCTTTACCGTCATTATCCTACCATGTAAATTGGGCATAACAGGATATGGAACTAAGAGGACAATGTTAAGTTTGTTTCCTGAGTGAATACATTCTAAGGTCATCTATTGATTATTTTTCAATGTAGCTAAATAACGTGACCCTTGTCTCCCACCCAAGCCTCTACGTGGGTCACTGAACTTCAATAAAAACATGTCAAGATCCCTGACTTTTGGTTTAAATACTATATTTATAATACTTCTATCCTTTAATACCTTCCAAAAAATAGGATTGCTATCTGATATACTCTCCCCTAGGTCCTTTATTATTCCAACCAATTTCATGACTAACCTTTTAATGTTTATCTGTGGAAGGACTCTATGATCTACTCTTTTATTCTTCTTTTATTCTTTTCTCCCAGGGCTTTTATAATAAGGAAAATATACCTCCTAACTTCTCTTTCCTACGGCACTGAAAACTTATTTCCAGCTCCTACACACACACACACACACACACACACACACACACACACACACACACACACACACACAGAGTCCAAAATGGCCTTACTATCCTATCTTTGGCTCTTCTAAGAGCCTTCTCACTTCTCCTAAGCTTTTTCTCTCTTTTCTTACTATTTTCTGCCACTTTTGGGGATTTCAAGGGTGTTTCTTATCTATGATTAAAAAGAAGCATCCTTTTTGAAGTCTATAAAAATTACACCTGAATTCTGAGGTTCTTTTGTGTAGTAAGAGTCTTGGATGATTCACAGAATTGGCTAGGACTTTTCGTTCTAATTAATTTGGAGGCTTATTTTCTCACCTGTGAAATGGGGATAATATACTTATTTTATAGAATGTTGAAGACCATATAGAAATACACCACCTAAAACAGCTTAGCGGGTAGCATATACTTCTTTTTTCTCCAGACCTCTACTCTCCCTTTTGCTCCTCCTCCTCAATCTGCATTTCGCCATTTCTCCTGGTCCCCTGTTCAAAATATTCTGCTTTTTTCCAAGCATATTTGCCCTAATTTTCTGGTAGTTAAATAATAACTAATACACACACATCCCAGGTAGCATGATGAGTGTGGTCTAGAAAAGGTATACTAACTGAATCAATGCCATAGCTTAGACCTGTGTCCCTACATCTGTTTGGAAAAGCTCTTTCTTCCATTTATTTAAGACTTGCCTCCTACTAAAGTTCCCAAAGCTGTGAATGACTTACATTCAGTTGATGAACAATCCTCCCTGACTCCAGTGATTTATAGAACTCTTCATAAATAATGTCCGAGGATATCTGCCAGCCTGTGACCATCTTCCGGCCTTTATCCTCTCTCTCCTTTACCTTTTCCTTTGAAGTAACTTCAGCGCCTGTGAAACATTTTGATGACATCCTTATTTAACTTCTTTGTGTCAGGTCTAGGGCTATTATACATCCATTGTCCATCATATAAATGTTGCTCAAATAACACTAAATAAATGGCAGAAAAGGAGGCCATTGTGGTGCACACATTCCAGAATCCATGTTGCAGAACATGTCCAAGTCAGGATTAGCCTGTCAGCCTTCATTTGATGAGCATTTGTAGAAGTGTGCACTAGTGTGTATTGGCTAAGAGCAGAGAACGGATCTCACAGCTGGGTGAGGGAGAGATGCACATACGTACAGATGTATATAATGTGTGTGTGTGTGTGTGTGTGTGTGTGTGTGTGTGCATACATAAATGATATGTAAACAAGTTCAGTGTGCTAGCATAGTTTTACATTTTTTTAAGAAAATCGTTAAAAGCAAATAGCTATATTAAGAAATCAGCACTTATGAGACAGCATTAAAAAGAAGGCCTATTGAAAGTTTTCTCATTCTAGAAGAAGTGACACCGTTGAAAGGGAGAGAGTGGTCAAGTTTGATGGTAAGGATGTTTTAGCCTTGTTTCTTTAAAGAAAGATTTCCAAGACACTCATAGTTATTTCCCCTCAAAGAATTTTGTAGAAACATTTCTGAGGGAAATAGTGCTTCCTACACCCCATTCTTAGATATTCCTCCATGCACATTTTCATATTGATCATAAGTCTGAGCGGTCCTGTTGTAAACACCTCAGTATTTATTTAGCTTTGCTTAATCTTATGTTTCCAATGTTTGTTCAGGGAACTTATGTTAAAAAATAGTTATTACTGTCTCATTGTAGTCCTGAAGAACCCAGTTGGAAAAGCTGCTTTAGAAAGACCAAAGCTGAACTACATAATGAAAAGTACATAAAACTGCGAGTCATTACACGTGTTTTAGGCATCACAGCTGGGCTATAGTCATCATTAGTAAAGTCCTAGAAAAGTTACTTAACTTTTCTTACCTAACTTTTCTGAGTTTTAGTTTCCTCGTGTGAAAATAAAGATGGGATTACCTAGTTAGCAGTTATTGTGAAACTGAGGTGACTTTGAACATATTCTGTAGATTATATAGTGCCATATGGTAGTACAAAATTTATTATTAAAATTCAACTTTTGAATTTTAGTTTATCTTTGATTTAAAAAATATCTAATTTAAGAATTAAAGTAGTGGTCTTTGTAAATTATTGCATTGAGGTTATATCTGCTAAACTAAGTCCCTGTCCCCTGCCCTCCCGCACCTCAGTTCTCAGGGTAGAATGACAAACCTGTGATAACTGAGAGTTATCATAGGTCTTCACAGTTCAATTTTTAAAAAATGATTTTGAAGTAAAATAATTCTGGAGAGAAAACCTAAAATATTTAAGGTTTGAAATTCTGTATCTTCTGTTTTTCTAAGGATGTCTCATGTTGTGCTTAGAGACCTTGAGCCCACAGCCATCTCACAGTGGAGTGAGCAAGTCCCAATTTCCAGAATGACTCTTGTGGGAAAGAGGGTGACCATGGCCATGCCCATGTGTTTGTTCCAGCAGGGAAGCTTTAGAAATAAGATTTTTATCGTAGTGATGGTAGGAGGGCCTTCTATTCCTGGAATCAGCCTGCATATATAGGTCTGAGCAATGTAAGGGCAGTGGAACTGATAGAAAACAAAGAGACCATGTGTGCATGCGTCCAGAGGCAATCCATTTTGGACTAGCTCTGTGCTTGCTCACTTCAGGACAATAGGGACAATAGTTTCTCTTCAGGGAAGGTGGAAATCATTCTCTGATTGATCCAATCAGCTCTGATGATCAAAATCTGATTCTTCCTTAGGAGAATCTAGCCAAAAGTTGTCTTTCAATTCTCTTACTACAGCTAGACTCACATTCTAGTCACTCATGTGTATGCCAGCTCTCTTATAAAACTGAAAGCTCCTTGAAAGGAGATACCATGTCTGATAACATTTTAAGCACGCTTTCGGGAGGCGTACCACTGGAAGGCAGCAGCTCAGGGGTAGTAGCAAGTCAATGTACATTGTTCCATCAGTAAATTGTGAAGTTTGGAAATCCCCATTCAGGAGTTGTTGAAGAGTTTACAAACATTCTGGGATAATGAGAAATAGCATTTGGGCATCTGACTCACAGAGTCAATGGCCGAGTTACACAGCGCCAGTCAAGTAAGACTTCGTCCATTTCCTATACAACCTCGTTTTCTCACCCCTTCCCTAGAAGCAGCAGAGCAAATAATAGAGGAGGGAAACCAAGAGGACAAAAGTACAAATAACAATCACTTTTTCATTGCTTAATTCAAAACTGAGCTGAGAAAGGAGAGATTAGATTGGATATAAGTGGAAATTTATTTTTTTTTTAATACCTAGAAACAACCACTTTTCTGATACCTGAAAGTGATGTGAAAAGATATAGATCAGCCCAATATATCATCCTGGGATGGGAAAGGGGAACACAGTAGAGCACATATGAGGCAGTGATGAGAGAGTAAAGCTATATATAGCCAACTCATTCACTCAACTGGTTATTAAAAGGAAAATACAAAATGGCACATGATCCATTCATAAAACAAGAGGTGTAGGCGAAGGAGAAAATGGGAAAAAATGACATTCTTCTAGGGAGGTGATCTGTAGGATGACAATGTACACAAAAGGTTTATATCATTTATCTTTGGCTTTTAGCCAAAATCAGATTCAACTGAATATTGGAAGCTATCTCTAGGCTAAGTCTTGAGAGAGAAGAGGTGAAAACAGAGATCATTTATACTTTGTAATAACATTAACTAGCAATGTTGTAAAGTAGTTAGTGTGTATAGGACACTGTCGTGGATACTTGCTCACGATACTTCACTGAGTCCATATTACATCTCTGCCAGGTAAGTGTCTGTAAGGTGTGCTTCATCCCATGACTAAGTAACTGTGTCTCAGAAAGTGACTTGTCCGAGGTCACACCTCTACTAAGTGATAAAGGTGTTATTTAAATCCAGGACTCCCTCTGCCAATCTATACAGGCTTTACAAAAAAAAACAAAAAACCAATATGGAAAGCATACATTTTTGAAGAGAATAATGTAATATACCCATCACCCAGATTTTACTACTATTAAGGTTACTTTTTTTCACTTTTATTCCCATCTTTCTCTCTCCAATGAATTAGTGTGAACAAATTAAGACATTATGTCATTTCATCTGTAAATATTTAAATATATCTATAAGAACTTTTTAAAACATGTCTAACAATACTGTTACACACCAAAAAAAAAACTTAATATCATCAGTATTCAAATCTCATAAGGATGGTTATAATTTATCTGAATCAGAATCTACATAAGGCCTACACATCCTAGCTGGCTAATAGACAGGAGCCTATTTTATATAAGACGTTTATATAAGACATGCTTCTCACTAGAGCGAAGCATGCTATAGATAAAAGAGACATGACTTCAAAGATGAGACTAGTCACTCTAAAAAAGTTAACTTTTATAAAGTGGAAATTATCTCCCTGAGATTAATTGTGAGAATTAATAACATAATGTCTATAAAAGTGCTTAGCACAGTCTCTGGCATGTATGAGATCTTCAATGAATGTTACTTTCCTAAGAAAATTTTAAAAGGAGAAAAATAGAATAATAGGCCAAGAAGCTTGAGGAAACTTCTTGGATTGCTTTGGCTACTGATCCTTTGAGATCACTCCCATTTTGTTCCTGGATGGAAATTTTACCATGATTGTGCCAAAGTGGCTAACGACCAATGGCCCTGAATCCTCCCCACTGATATGTTTATAGTCCTGTATGATTTCCCATGTGAAAAAGAAGGGAATTTGTGACTTTAAAATAATCTCATATTTATAAAAATGATAATATTGTAAAATATTTTAAACTTCACGTTGATTAAAAATAGTGGGAAAAATTAAAATATGAAATGTTAGCAAATGTTAATGTTGCAGAAGTAACAATTTAAAAAAAAGCAATTAATCTAATTCAGATTGGAGTTTGCTTTTTTGTTCATGTGAACTTGGACAAGTCATTTCATTCTTTGGGATCTCAGTTCCTTAGGGTATAAAATAGAAGTTCTGAATAAAATAAATAATCTAAAGATTAGACATCAGCAACATGGGAAAATGGCAATAAAACTAGACCATAAGTCAGAACCAAATTCAAATTCTGACTCCAGCACTTAAAGGCTGTGAGGCCTTAGGAAAATAATTTAATCACCCCGAGACTCAGTCTTCTCATTTATTAAACAAATTATAACCTGTCTCACAAAATTATTGTGAAAACTAGAGATAAAATATATTAAAGGCCTAGCAGAACACTAGCATTTAATCGACATTTAATTTTAAATCATGAAGTGGTATTTGCTGTTCTCAAAGAGCTTTTAATTTAAATTGAGAAAGTAAATGAATTTATAAACAAGACGTACACAGCTGAGTATAGCAGACGTGCTATCTCCTGCACTGGGTACATCTAAAACCATTTGTGAAGTTAATGGGTACTTTATCTAGAACATAAATGTTTGAATTCAGAACATTGTATTGATAAAGGCTCTTAGCACAATGACAGTAACGTAATGTTCTTGTGCTACTTGTGCCTGCTTCTTTAGAAAATCTGAAGTGAGCAGTTTCTACTGTGTTATGTAGGAATCACTTCTTAAATGCCAACTCTTCATCCCTTTAAAATTTGCATCCTACTTTTTTCCCTTAATGGGACCCTTGCCATAATAGCCCTTCACAAATGCCATTTTAAGAAATTTCACTCCACTCTACATACGGACAAGGTTTGCCTCACTATTCTCTTGTTATTGTACATTTTAACCTTTTAAATGCCACTGAGGGGAACATCTTTGTGCATGTAGCTCACTGCCAAGTTGAGGATGGATAGCCTGGACAACATCCTAGCTGTAGGTTTCTGGCCATCTCTGCAGAGTGAGTAATTGCTTTGAACCTGGCTGGCTGCTTAGTGACAGAGGGCGGGATTCTAGAGAATAGTGGGCCTGAAGAGTCACAACATTTAGTACTTTGCAGAAAATGTATCTAAACTAGTTAGTAATTTCCAGGGCCGACTTTCTGAACAGATGGCTGCATCCCTTTTGGAAGCTCTGAAAGTCTCTTCTGATCAAAACCTATCTGCAATTGCTGAAATTCCATCACTTCTGTCACTTTGTTTTGGAGCAGGAAAGAGGAAAGAGAGCCAAATCTAGGCTGAGATCCCAGAACACTGGTTTATACAGTTCTAATGGCATGCTTCGCTTTTATTATCAGAATTACTATTACTACTGCCACTATCACCGTCCTTGGCATCATCATTTCTGGCAGTTTTCTTCCTAACCAGTCTGACTTCCTCAAAAACAGATCCAAGGCATTATTAATCCCTGGAGCTCTCTCATAGATATAAAGGGCCTATGTGTTGAAGGACTGTTAAAATGATGGTATTTTGACTAAGCGGAACACCTGCCTAGTCTCTTCGCCTTTTAAAACATGGCATCAAGTGAACTGGCCAATACAAACACATCCATGGTCCTATGTGGTTCAGGATCCATGAATTCAACACTCTTCGTCTGAAAGAAAAATTCCTGGATCCTGACTTTTGCTTCCATTTTATAGTTAGTTTTTCAAAGATTTCTGTACCAAACATAGACAGTGTCCATGCACCAATGAAAACCCAGCATTTACGAACCCATATCTTTATATCCGTTATTATAAGAACCATATTTATTAAATTGAACAGTCATAAATGGGTACAGCCTAATAAAAAGAGACAAATTCTAAAATAATGCCAATTCATCAATTAGACCGTTGAAGTGATTGGCTGGCAGACATCATGGCTGTTTCCTTGCCTGAAAATGAAAACCGTGAAGTCTGTCTTGCATAGTCCTTGTAAAGATTAAATAAGACTGTGAATAAGGCATACCTAGGACAGAGCTGGGGACAGGGTGAATACATAATGGCACCTAGGGTTTTTTTAGAATTTATTTAAATGTTAACAACACTCTTAGACTGAACATCTATATAATTCACCAGTGTATTCCCAGGACCACATCCAATACATAGAATACCATAGAGATGCTCAGTAAATATGCACTGAATACCGAATGGTCTCAAATGCTTGTCCAGGAGATGGAGTAGGAAGCTGGGAGTTTCTGGCCACATGAGGAAGATAATTCACTGGCAA
Source organism: Macroglossus sobrinus (assembly GCA_004027375.1). NCBI lineage: Eukaryota > Metazoa > Chordata > Mammalia > Chiroptera > Pteropodidae > Macroglossus > Macroglossus sobrinus. The sequence continues at coordinate 78,122 of PVKZ01002261.1, forward strand.
AATGACCTTATATCTGCCTAAGTTTACTCATCTAAGTAATTTCCACTTTTGACAGGTTTTTTATACTTTATGATGTTCAGATGTCCCAAAATTCTCCACAATTAATTAAGCGAAGAAGGGGAAAAGAGGAAGAGATGCTTTTTGAAGTGTGCAATGTTTGTAAACACTCACGGCACATACCATTCCTCTGTGCTAAGGACTCTACTGGGTGCTTTGCCTTATATACATGTTACCCCACTCATTTCCACAACAATTCAAAGAGATAATATTCTTCCTGTCATTATTCTCATCATATTTCATTCTTCTTATTATATTTAAATGAAAAAATTGATATAGAAATCAAGTAATCTGCCTAAAGTTATGAAGTTTGTAAGTAATGGCTCTAAGATCCAAAACAAATCTGAGCTCTTTTTACTTACTTCATCTTATTGCTTTTATAGTCACTATGTTGCTTTCATATGAGCTGTTGCCGCTGTTTCATCAATTCATTCATTCTGTTAACAAATACATATTGATTGTCTATCATTTGACTATTACTACAGATACGGGGTGAACTAAAACAGCCCTAATCCCTGCCCTCACAGAGATCAGAATGTAGTTAGAGAAAAAGATATTAAACAAGTAATCTCAAAAGAGCATAAAGTTACAAATAAGATTAAGTGCCGTGGAAGGAAAACACATGGTCTTGAAGGAGTGTGTTAACCGGGAGACCTATTTTGAACTGTTTGAAGTAATAGATTCCAGGGAAATCCTCTGAGGTCTAGGTTTCCAACTCGGCCTCCGGGGATGGCTGCAAACATGTGTTTATTGTTACTGGGCCTCGAGAAAGAGACGGTTGCTGAATTTCCCTTTGAGGAGAATGAGCCCTCTCCCAGGTTTTAGCATTTCTCACTTTACCCATTACTTTACAAGACCTCAGAAACAAAGACAACAACAGAGCTTTTGCTGTCAGGACATTTCCAAGAGGACCACATTCTTTGATGCTTAGTTCCCTGGGACAGTTTCCAGGTAAAGAAATCTGCAAGCACCTGTCTATCAGGTATTCTTCCCCAAAACCCTTGGTTGCTTTCATGTGATGCAGACATGTGGGTCTTTGAACATGCCTCCTTAATCCTATTAAGTTAAAAGTGGTTTTAATTTATTCGACAAGTGTTTATTAAGTACTTACTGTGTATTCTGAGGTACATGCCATTGTTTATACCCTCTTGAAACTTACATTTCAGGTATAGAGATAGGTAATTGATAGTCTGTTAAGAACAATCACGAAAGAAGCTGAGATACTGTGTGGGTGCGTCTGGGGCACATGGAACCCAAACTTCCATAGGATGAGGATTGGAGGTGGGATAATTTTGAGGAGGACAAGACTAGAAATTAGCTAGACAGTGGGCAAGGAAAAGCAAGCTGTTACTGACAGAGGGAGCAGGGACCAAAATATACGATAATGGCAAGAAAATCCTTTCAACTGCATGTGTCTGATATAATAGTTGAAAGGATTTAAGATTCTTAATCAAATAAGATAAGCATGATGTCATGGAAAGAAATGTGGATTTTGTAATCAAGCCTTGTCACAAAATATTTCGAGTTTATGAATCCTTTTATCTATGAAATTTAGATAATGATACCTATGTGACAGTATTATGGTGATTGTTATAAATACTGCCACATAGGTATCGATTGATGCCTAGACTTTAGAGATGGTAGTAATGGTGGTTTTAATGATAAGATCAATGGATAATTTATATTGATGTAGACTCTAATCTGACTTAAGACTGTTTATTACAGTTCTTCCCTGAAGTTGACAATAATTAAGAAATCTACTACCTGTTCCATATCTCTATTGAGCTCACAAGCAGGTAGATAGAGGAACTTAAAGCTGAACTTCCTTTCAAACAATCTAATGGAGACAACCTCTCTTCATTAACATATGAAACAAGCATATTCATGTATTTAAATATCAATAGTTGTCACTCTCAAGAAACGTAGTTTGTATTTAAAAATTTTAGAAAGTTAAGATACTTATTTTATAAATATTAAGTGCCTACTCAGTACCGGGGACATGTTTAGATACAAAGAGTGATAAACAAAACAGGTCAGATTCCTGCCCTCTTGGAGCTGACATTCTAGAGAAAGAAGACATCTAATAAATAATCATATAAACTAAGAAATACATTAGCTAAGTTAAGATAGTCTTAAGGCTACAAAGGATATAAACCCTAAGATAATCACTAGGAATGTGTTGGGGGAGAGGCAAGTTTTAATAATTTAAACAGAAAGCCCTAAAAGATAACATTTAAACAGTAACTTGAAGGATGAGAAATCAACCATGAGAGATTTTTGGAGAAGAGAATGCTAAGGAGAAATAAAAAAGAATGGAAAGGACCTAACGTGAGAATAAACTCAGCGTGTTAGAGAGTGAATGGTTGCAGCATAGAAAATAAGGGAGAATGATAGGAGATGAAGTTGGAGAGATAGGGTGACCATACACCCCAGTTTGCTTAGGATAGTCCTACACAATGCCCGTTGTTTTGGTATAAACAATAGCACCTTCTTTCACTCTTAAACTGTGCTCTTTGAACAATAAATAAGATGACCTCCATACTGAGAGTTAAATATGGATATTATTTAGACATAGAGAGCAAATAAATAAAAATTTCCGAAACTGGCTAGCAGATTAATACGTTCTTGTTCTATTTGCCCTTCCTACTTTAATCTGAGTTGGAGCCAAAACGTTTTTATTTTGAATTAGTCTGATGCATACAGTGGGATAAATGAGATATGTAGGTAAGAACTGCTTGTCCACAGAGCATCTTGTAGGGAAGTTTTTAGATTTAGATCCTGAAAGAGGCCCCTAGTCCTATGTAGTGACTGGAGCAGCCCAAAATGCTTGTGCCAAACCAAGCAACACTAAGAAGAGGAGGAAAAAAACAAGAAAGAAAGATGAAATCTCCTGTTCTATGCCATGCAATATTCAGTATTCTATATTCTCTCATCTTTAACCTTCACATTTATTTTAAGAGGAGGAGATGAGAGCTACAAGAGGTTTAATAGCTCGATTAAGGTCGTACAGAGAATGAGAATTAACTCTGGGATTTGAATCTAACTCTATCTAATCCTTTCCATTGGGTTACCCTGCCCACCTCATGTTTTCCAGCTATAGTCTGTTAATCATTGATCTTTGAACATATCATGCTTTTTTTTAATCTCATTGTGTCTATAATTTCTACCTGACAATCTTTATTCACTCATTGCAAAAGATTTCTTCTCATGTGAAGCTTTCCTTAATTCCCACAAATATGGTTGATTGTTTCCTCTGCCCTTCCATGTAGCCTTACAAATCTGTTAAAAGTTTTATTCATTCATCCACCCATTCATTTATTTATTCAACTGTTAATTACTGGACATAAAACAATGAACAAGACAGACATAGAACCCATTGTCATGGAGTTTATGGCTAGAGAAGATTAATTAGCCGAAACATCAATGTCATTAACAAATGACTTTATTAAATCTCCTTTATCTCATTTTTCATTCATTTGTCCATTTAATAAGTGCCTACTTGCTAACAGAGGACTGATAAAATATTGAGACATTTTTGAAAATTAAAATTCAGTGTGACCATGAGACTGAGAATATGAGGTAGTAGGAATAAGAGATGAAACTGAAGAAAAAGACATGGGCAGCATCATGGTGGCTCCAATGGAGCTTATGAAGAAATTTAGACTTTTTCTTCAGGCAACAAGGAGGCATGAGATGGTCAGATAATTATTTTAGTAAACTCAATATGGTAGCAACGTTAAGAACAAATTTGAGGGATAGAGACTGCAAACAGGAAGATTAATTACATAGTTGTAGTTGTTGCAAAAAAAAAAAAAGTAACAAGAAGAGCATCCATAGTAAGGTAAAGCAAATGGGATGGAGAGCAGAAGACAAATTCATGGTCATGTTTAGACATGGCAGAATTTCTGACTAATTGGAACTAGGGAACGGGAAATGGAGAAGCATATGCTGACTCCTAAGTTTCTGAGTCGGCTTTGCCAACTCATGACTGTTCCCTGAGTTAGTGAGACAGAGATGAGGTTCTACCCACTGTATTCTTCATTGCCTTATGCTTCTCTAGCAAATGAAGAAACCCATTTCTTCTGTCCCCTGCTTGCTGTTTCTGTTGATGGACTTTGGGTGAAAGATGCCTTTGAAGAGAACGCTGGGCTTGCTAGCAGAAGACAGGGCTCTGGAACTAGACCTTCTACAGACATTCTCTACACTCTTAGAAAAAGCCGTGTCTTCTGTAGGCTTCCATTTCTCATCCACAAAAGGAAAGCATTGATCTAAATTAGAATCTATTTATTTAGTCTCTCTGGACTTCAGCCTTCTCAGTTTTATAATAGGGAAGGTTAACTAGATAGTACAAAGTTTTTTTTTAATTCTCCTATTTTAATGTTAATATGGTAACCTATAGGAGATCTATCACCATTTAACACTTATGTGTTATGATAGAATTTGTACATTATAGGAATGTCCTTATCACACATGGTATACATTGAAGCTAAATCTTTACATATTATCTATCTCTCCCATTGAGTCATTGGTTCCTACAGAAAATAAGCAGCTTCTCATTTATGCTACCCTGATACGTAGCATGGTTTCTGAACATAGTCTGTACTTTTTATTAATTTGTAAGGAAGATGAGAGGAAAAGATTGACTTCATTTTTTTGCAATAAAGAGTTGCAATTATAATGAATACTCAGTATTATATGTCTGCTTTTTCTACCTAGCATATCATAAGTAATTTGCCATGTCTCAAAGTAGTACTCACAATTTTATATTCCACTGAGTTACCACCATGCCTTAATTTACTATCCATTTCTATAATAGGGAATGGTTTTAGTTCTAGAGTTTTTACCATTATTAAAGAAAGCTGCATTAAATAGCTCCCTGTGTATAACTTTTTTCTCTTAGATTATTTCTTTAAGATAATTTTTCATCAAAAGTTAATATTTAATGCTTCTTGATTTCAACTATTTTTTAGAAGGTTGTACCAACATACAATTTTACCATGTATGATTATTTGTAGAACTGAACTTGGCTGTTTATATTTCTTCTTTTGTTCATATTCTGTTCATGTCCATTGCCCAGCTTTTGATCATGTCCTCTTCCCATTTATTTGTAAGTATCTTTAATACCTAAAAGACATTTTTGTTGCATTTTTTGACTCATTTTGATATTTACTTTTTTTCCTGGTGTTTGTAGACTCCCTACACTTTGAATCGTTATGTAGTTATATCTCTCACTCTTATCTTTTACAGTTTCTGCTATCGCTTTATGTTTAGACAGTCTAGTTTAACCTTAATAAATAGATTAAGCATGTTTCTCTGGGTTTGTTTGTCATTTGTGCTTACTCTGGTATGAATTATCTGTTCACACTGATCATCTCTTCTGATTCTAATAGTTTCCTTAATCACTGATATTTGCTTTATATAAAAGCTTTGTACATACCCATACATCTGTCTGTCCATACACAATAGCTACTAACATTTGTCTAACATATTTTCAGTTTCTAATTATTTTCATCGACTTAATTTTTATATTAAACTGTTATATTAAACTGTTTGTTCTAAATGTTAATGATTGTTTAAAAAGTGTATGTAGTGTAGTTCTGACTTAACTTTTTCATCAAATTTCTATCAAGTGTTGATGATGGCATCAACTTACAAAATTAGAATTTCTTTCTCTCTTGTTCTGAAAAGCTTCCTTGATCATATATTAAGTAATTATGTATAGTTGGATCCATTTCTAGACTCTCTTCCTTTATGCTGATCTATAGGTCTATTTTTATGCCACTAAACCCTTCACTTATTTGAAAAGAGCTCATATTTCCTCTTTTGAGTCCTTGCTTCTTCAGGCTAAAAATTCTTAATTTCTTCCATCTCTGCTTTTGTATTTAGCATCCAAGCTCCTCCCCAACTCCCAGGGGCTGGAAGCAAGCATGTGTTAGATAACAGACCTAGCCTCACTGTACCTGTAAGGTGACTTCTTTGGGGAAAGAAATGCATAGATCAGGGCAGCACCCAAGCCATAAAAAAGAATGATGAATGCTTACATTGAAATAACTGTTTTTACCCTGGAAAGTATTTTCTTGTTTCTCAACTCCTTTAATAAGGCAGAGTAGCTAACAGTAAGAGCCTTCCAGGGTTAAAATCCTAAATTCCACTGTTTTCTTGCTTTGTGACCTTTCGCCAATTCCTTAAATTCTCTAAATTTTATTTTTCTTGATCGTAAAATGAAGACATAGTGGTATCTACTTCATACAATTATTATAAAATTGGAATGTATAATCCATGAACATATAGTAAGTACTTAATGAGATAAGCTATGATTATTACAGTTAACATATCAGTTATTTAGATTTTTTATTTCATTTAATATTTTGAGCTACTTGTTAACACTCACAATTTAAAGTTCAATGAACAGGGTACGAAAGGTTCAGTAACTTTCCCAAAGGCCCCATCTAGTAGAAGTGCTGGAGCTGGAGATCTCACCTTGTCTGTCTATCTTTGAGGCCAGTGCTCTTTCCTATAAATGAACTACTGCTCAGCATGATGTAAGGTTCTTCTACTTGGTTCTTTGGGTTCTGCAATGGTGACATAAGTGAAGCTGTAAATTCTTAGGTAAAGGTAAATAGAAGGTTCAAATATATGATTGTCTTGAGATTTCTTTTTGATTTCAATATAGAAACATATTATATTAATGGGAAGGAGAGATATGGTTTTATCCTAATCTGCAAATTGGCTGAAGAGGAAACATAATCCCTTCAAACTGAGTATTACTCAGCATACTGCTCTAAGTGTCAGTGACACAGGCCCAGAAACATTTGTCATCTCCACAGGGTGGCAGAGGAAGCAGCACTTCCTTTCATTCAGCACATGTCACCTGTGCTCTCAGAAGGCTCACAGCTGGGAGGGAGGTGGGTAGAGAATGCCACCTTAGCAGCCTGTGCACACAACTGCCAAGTCAAACAGAACCAGAAGGTCTAATTTTAGCCCTCTTAGCCTTGGCATTGTCCCTTTCGGCCAAGTATTTTTCATACACCATAATAAAGTGCTTTGTTCCAGCCTTGTTGGATTCCTTACAAAGGCTCAGCAAGGACAGGGTGAGCATGTATCAGAGCCAGAAACACATCAGAGACAGGAACCTCGCCGGAGAGGGTGCGCACTCCTCCAGCAGACTTCAGTAAATATGCCCTTTCCATCTACCTCCCAAAGCTCCCAGAAGGGGCACACGGTTGACTCATCTCCCTCCATCTTCTTCGTGGACCTTCTGTTAGCTGCTCATCAGCAGGTGTCTTTGTTCCTTCACACACGAGATTTGCAGTTTACTCGCTCTGTGCATCCCTGCCTAACAAAGCCCACTTCTTTCCACATATCTGGGTTTCTTTCTTCCCCGAGATGACCTCGAAAGTGCACTAAGTTAAGAGTGAGAAACAATTTTACAATTTACAAACTGCCTCCGTGGGTTGTTCCCTATCATGACCTGATGAATTAGGTGAGGTGGAAGCTTTCATAGAACTTTTAGAGAGGAGAAAACTGAAGCTCAAAGAGGATGCTGACTTTTGGTAAGGACAACACTGGAAGAGTTGGAACTGAAACCTAGCTCTGGTGTTTTAAGGAAAGGTGTCCTACGAGGCCCCTGGAAAACTTTTCCTGAGGACATCAGCTGGCTTCATGGCCAACAGTTCCAGGTTCAGGACCCAGAGTGGTGGATTTTACCTTCAGGTAAAGCACCACATCCTGAAAAGGGCATGGAAGATTGATCCACAGACATATCTGGAGGTAACTACTGTTTCTGAAAGAGAAAATATAATTTCCCATCTACCCTTCTAGGCTCTTGGCTAAGAACCCCCTGTAATCAAAGGCAGATTAACAGGAGAAAAACAAGCAGAAGTTTAATAACATGTATGTCCTGTGTACATGGGAGATACCCAGGAAAACTGAGTAATTCTTCAAAATGGCTCAAGCCACAACCTTAAACACCATTTTCAGCTAAAGACAAAAGAAGATGTTGTTTCAGAGGGAAGCCAGTTCTGGAAGGCTATCAGGCAAAGTGCAGCCATCGAGGGTATGGCTGTCACACAGATTTAAGTTAGTTGCCTTCTCCATTGATAAGAGTTTTCTAGAGGATTAATTATCTCTCTCTTCCTGGTACAGAGGGAAACAACCTTACAAATAGAGATTTCCCTTATAAATGTCTCTTTCAGAAAGGAAACTTATACTCAGTTTTCAGATATTCTCCTGTGTCTATTATTTCCCAAAATAATCAACCATAAAAGAATCTTTATGCCAAAGAGACTTATTTTGGAGCAGAACATCCTGCTCCCCTTCACTTTCTTGATTCTTTCCTTTGACCTTTAAGTAGATTCCTGTCTGGACCTCAGGCACCTATCATTTCTTCATCGGCTGATGATCTATGGGATCATCATCTTTTTGTACCTTTGAATTTTTCACCTTTCAAATTTAAATTTCAATTATTACAATGAATGTGGGAGAGCTCTTTCCATTCTTACGTCTCATTTCATCCATGCGATGACACAAGACATTGGCGTTGTTACCACCAGTGACACAGAAGGCAGAACTGAGTCTCAGGGAGGTTTTCTGATGTGGTTATCTTCAGGGTCCAGGACTCTGATCCAGGGAACACCCCACAACACTGTGTCTCCCCATCATTGCTTCTCTGGCACTGAGATGGGTAAGAAGGTGACAGACTTACGATTCTTCTGCTTTTCCTCTATATTCATTGCTTAACCCACAGCCAACCAGGATTAAAGGTCTTTGGTCTACAAGTGACCCCTCGAATATTGCTGTGATATTGTTGTTTCCAAAGGGAGTGGATTTCATTGAAAGCACCAAAAAATTGTCTTTCCAGGATCCCTAAGATTGATTGTTTTGTAAACAAAAGACTTTTATTTGTCTATTGAAATTATTATATACATTTTTTCTGATTATGAAAGTTTTATGTGCTCATTATAAAAAGTTAAGAAAGATATTGAGGTGTGAAATATGACCATGATAACACCTGCAGTTGTAACCCCTAGTAAGATTTTGATTTGAATTATGTGCTACCAAGACTTCCTGAGCACATGAGCTTGAGCGTGTGTATACATAAAGCAAAAGCACGGTGATACTACACGTAATATTTTTGTTTGTTTGTTTTTGTTTTAAATTTATTTATTTAAATTAGTTTCAAGTATACAGTACATTTGTTAGTCATCTATATAGTTCATAAAATGATATCCCCAATTGCTCCCTGCCTCCCCTGGCCCTCCACCTAGCCATCATATTAATGCTGACTGCATTCCCTGTCCCATGCTCCCCATCCCTGTGTCCAGCTATCAACTACTAATTTGTACTTCTTTAACCCTTCACCCCATTCTTCCAGCCCCTCAATCCCCTTCCCTCTGTCCATCATCAAATTGTCCACTATATTTGTGAGTCTGTTTTTGATTAGTTTGTCCATTTTGTTCCTGAAATCATATGCTGAGTGAAATAAGTCAGACAGAGAAAGATAAATAGCATACACATAATATTTTGTGACTTGTTTTTTAAATTTAACAATGCATCTCAATGTCTTCTCTCCTTTTTTTCTTCCTTTTTTTGTGGGGGGACCTCAAAACTCGAAATAAGCACACTTATGTTAAGCATACTCCTTCATTCATGACATACTATCATCATTTGACTATATAAAGCCCCTCTTGTGTTTTATTATATATATTTTATCTTCTGTACTCACTTCTGTTCTCTATTCTATTGCATTTCATACATGTCCTCAGGTAAGTGTTTGTACTTGAAAATACAGAGCTGTTTTGCATATTTTGTGTTTAATTTAAATAAGTTACATTGAGTTAATACCAATCCATGTCAATCAGTAGAGCTACGTTACCACTTTTGATATTTCCATTGTGTAGTTCTACCAAAATCTATTTAGTCAATTTTTCTATGATGAACGTTTAGGTCATTTTTTTAAAGCTTTTATTTTTATTGTTTTAAATAACGCTGAGGTAAACATTTTTATATAAAAGTCCCTGCAGATTTGTGTGGTTACATTCTTGAGGTCATTTTGAAGGACCACTTTATAAAAACTTCTTCACAAAATTTTTCAGCTCTAACGTCATTTCGTTATTGATTTTTTGACTTTCTTTCCTCCTCTCTGTTTTCCTCTTATCTCTCTGTTCTCTCTCTCTCTCTTTCTCTCTCTATCTTTCTCTTTCTCCCTGTTTTTCTCTCTCTCCCTCCCTCCCTCCCTCCCCACCCCCGACCAACTCTATTGGTCTCTCCATAATGGCACTTAGCACAGTCATCTTGGATCTCAGTTTCATAGTTCCTTCTTATCATTCAGTGACAAACTCCAGTGCCTCGCTGACAGGAATCACACTGTAATTAACTGATTTAACATTTCCTGGGCACCTGTTCAGTGGTAGGCTCAGAATTGGCTGCTGAGGCAAACCTGACAATCACTCTGCCCTTGAGGAAGCCCGAGTCTTGCAAGATGGCAGACATACCTTAGGGTGACCTCTGTGTCAGGTGGCAGGGTGTCAGCAGTGTGTACAAGGTTCAGGGTGTGAAAAAGGAAGCCAGAAAACGAAGTCACCAAAGATGAGTTGCCTCACTCTGTCTGGATAAGGATAGGAGTTTACTGGAAGGCCAAAGGGGAGCGAACAGGAACTGCCCTTAAAGTAAAAGAAACAGGTACACACAGCAGGGAGGGTAGTGGTGATGTAGCAAGCTGGAGCATCGGGTGGGAGCATGGGGAGGGATGAGATGAAAGAGGTCCCGGGTCGGGGGCAGAGCAGGCCTGGTTGAGAGGTCCTGCCAAAGACTAGACTTAGAGCAGGGATTAAGGTCATTCTGGCTAGAGTGTGGAAGGTGGATCTAAGGAGGGCAAGACTGTAGACAGGAAAGCAAGTCAGGAGACTGTCGTAATAATTAAAGTGACAGATGAGATGATGATGGCCTGACCTAAGGTAGTGGCAACGGAGTAGATGGAATTGGAGAGTTAGAAAGTGTAATGTGCAGATGACTTGACTTGTGATTAGATGCAGGAGCATGAAGCGGAGGCCAGAGTCTTGGGTAACCCCAAGCTCTGACCAGCTTCTTGGCAGTTGGTGGGACCATTTACCCAGAGAGGAGCATGGAGAGACAATGTGTTGGGTTCGATATGGTTATAGAATACAAAGGTGCAAATGTCTAGCTGGCAGACAGATATATATTATCCAGTATTCAGGAAAGCTTTGCCCCAGAGAGAGACTTGGGAACCACATTTGTAATATATGGTAATAATGAGTAAAAGTTTGTTGAACAAGTTTAATATCATGCTTTCTTCAAGTAGAACATTCTACTTTTATAAAGCCACTTTTATAGGAGAATTTCAAAGTTCTCTTTATTTAAAACCTACCCACATGAGTTATAGTATTTTTTGGGAATTACTGTCTACAAAAAGATTCAGGAACATGGTAGGTGCAAATGGCTCTCAGAGGGGAAAGAGCCTACAAGCCAGAAATTTGAACGACTCTGCCACTATTGGTAGACAGACATGTCACTCACGCCCTCACTTAGAGCAAGGAGGGACTTGCACTGCTGATGCGCAAGGCTGCTCCCCGCCCTGTGATGGGGACGTGCAGGTGACCAGGCATCCCTGCTCTGCGCTTCTCTGTCACAGCTCCCTGCTGCTCTGAGATAAGGGCCACGGTCCTCCCCCACTGGGACCTGGCAGCATAACCCAGAACACAATCTGTTGGACAGAAGGCCATGATTATTAATGAAAGCATTTCCTCTGCTACCTCGCAGCACCAAACGAGGTGCTGACACTGCCAGAGTCGGCCCGTTTCCTTTCATAGAAACCGATTCTCAGAAACACAGAGAATAGTCGCAAACAAGACGCACAGGGAAGTAAAAATAAGATGCAAAAATGTGGGCGGCTGATTGAAACACTCCCAGATGAAAGGTTACCAGCTATTCATCAGCTCACACTTCTGTTCGGTGGCTGAGCAAGGAACTGGATGGAAACTTCACTCAACAGTGGATGCTTAGTCAGGGCTGTGGGGTCCTCAGATGACTTTCCTCTGTCAAGTCAGACACGGAGCACTTTTACCTGAAGGAAGGAGAGTAAATAGAACCGCGAAATTCTCCACGTCTCACAGTTTGCATACTTTCGTTTCCATGGACTGGGCCCGGGGTAGGTTTCAAGGTCAGGATGACTACTGGATGTCTAGACCTGATTCTTGAAATGTCCGCCTCACTGTTTTCTGGAGCCGCCCAATTTGTGGGGTCCCGTGATAAGGATAATAATAGCTACTGTTTATTGAATACCTGCCACATGGAGGGCACTATCAGAAGGAATTCAATGTGTTATCTCATTAATTCTCATAACAACCCCAGTGAGTAGATTTTATTAACACCATTTGACAGATGAGGAAACTGAGGCTTCAGTGGGCTAAGTCACTTATCAAAAGTCATGCTCCTTGTATGTGACAGGAGCACCACTTGATCCCAGGTCTGTCCCCAGCACACATTTTTCTCCACTAAACTAAGTTCAAGTGAAAAATAAAAGAGGTGGGAACCCACAAGATGGGGTTCGAAGTCATAGCCTAGCACCTGGGCGTCGAGCGTGGCTTTGCTCTATGTCATACTTCCCAGGTGCTTGGGAAATGTTCTTTGTGCCTGTGAAAGGAGGAGGAAGCTGGCAGTTGAGTCTGACCCCATCCCCCGCAAGGCCGATTGGGCCACTTGACCCCTTGCAGATCAGAGCCCCTGAGCAGCTGGCCACCTAGTTACCAGGTGGGTTTAGTTTGAAAAACCACTTAGTCAGATTGGAGGACTAATGTCCGTCCACTGGTAGCTCCCGTCCTAGAGTCAGGGATGTCCCATCCAGTAAAGTGAAGGCTCTAGGGCCTCTGTCCTGTGGAGGGACACCCTAGGGAGGGAGGCCACAGCCTGGTCACAAGAACATGGATTAGCTCTTCCCAGCCCAGCCTAGTACCTTCAACCCCTCTCAGTGCCCAAGGCTTGGGCCTTGTAGCAGCCTCTGAGTCTTATTGCCAGGACCCAGTAGCCAGGGCTCTGCTAGGCTGTTATCAACTCCTGTGTTCCCTGGCATAAGTCCCCTAGCCTCCCCAGGAATCCTCTAGAAAACAAAGGAGCTGCATCAGATGATGGATCCCACAGGCCCAGTTCTGCTTTTACCTTTGTGTATTTATTATACTTTCTGAAATAAAACTCCTATCGCTTGCTTTAATAGCACCACTGCCATAAAAAGTTTTTCCTCATTTATTATAAATCACATAAGTACTCCCTCACCTTGAGTCCCCAAAGTCTCACTTGTGCCCCCTTCCTGTTTCATGCTTGTGGGCCAGGACCTCCACTATAATCTCATGAAGTTCAGGGTTTGAGGTAAAGTCACCAGAGAATACTGTGAGAAAAGGATGTCTCCTCTTTTCTGAAGCTGCCCTGGTCCCCAGAGACAGAACAAAAGGCCAACCCATGATCAGCACTCTCCCTATCCCTTGACAAATGCTGCTGGGGGCTTGTGAGCACTCGACTTTGGAAGGATGAAGGGGAGAGGAACAGAAAGAGCCAGAGCATCATATATTTGCCTTTATCAGAAAGGAAAACCCCACAGAGTGTGCTGGGCCATTCTGAGGCTTGCTTTTCACGGTTGTTTCAATAGTCTCTGGAAACAAGCAACCTAATGTCACTTGTTTACAGGATCCAACAGGGGTGGTGATGGGGATTGTTTCAGTGTTCTGGTGCAGAGATAAACATGCCTCCTGGCTTACAGGCTTTGATCATTTGCCCTGGAGACAGCAAGCTAAGTGTAGGGGGAAGGTGGGAACACCCAGCCAGGTAAGGAGACGCAGCTGGCCATCCCAACTCCGCTACCAGTTGCCCATGGGATCTCGGAGAACCTCACGCTCTCCAACCTAAAACCAAAGGACATAAAACAGAAGAGCCCCAAAGCGAATCTTTTTAAGCTTTGGTCTTCCCTAGTTCTGCCATTTCTAAATTCTTAATGCTGGTCCCCATTATAGCATCTTGAAAGCCATCTTTGGGATGCCAGGTGGAGAGAGTAAGGCGGAATCAGGGAGAACTTGGATTAAATCTGCTGCTTTGGGTGTTTGCTCCTTAGATCATCTACTTTGATTTTTATTCATGTTTTCATCAGTGCTTCCCAAACTGACTGAGGACCATAGTGACCAGAGTTGCTTATTAAAAGTATAGATTTCTCTCTAAGGGACGGTCTCATGAAGCCGTGTTTTTAACAAGACAACCAAGCATGATGCGTGTGCTCAGGCAAGTTTGGGAAACACTGTTTTAGAGTTTTCACCTAAGCATCAGTTACAGGTCAAGGTGCCCGATCTGGTGAGAAGGTGTCTCTCTGTCCCTCGTGCTCTTTAGCTCTGTGCTGTGAGCAGTTATTTCACTGTACCCCATATTACAAGAGGTATGAATGTCTCCTGCATTCAGTTCTGAGCCCTTTAATATCAGACCATGTCCTCTCTTTATATTCCACTGTGCCCAGTACAGGGCCTTACTCATGGACAATGCCTATAAATGTGTGCCAAACTGAATGTGTGCCCAGAGTTGACCAGGCCATGGATCATTATTGATATGAAACCATGCCATCAAGATCGAGGAGGAGAGAAGATTAGAGCTTGTCGAAAGTGTCATTGAGAAGAGAGCATTGGCACCAAGCCTGGCATAAGGAGTAAGATTTAGAGAGGTGGCAAGGAAATGAAAGGGTGACCTGGGAAGGCATCTAAGGGTGAGCAAGGCTGGTCTTTTCCAGTTATTTCTATGTTCAGGTGAAGTCCCCAAGGCCTGACCTATTAAAGGCTGACCCAGGTATCTTTATGTTAGAACCAGCCCAACTTCATTCGGGACTCCTTCCCTGCCTGGCACTGTCAGGGGTTCCATAGGCTTTTGGCTGATCCCCTAAAGCTCTTTCTTTCTTCCTCAGCTCTGAGCCCTACTTCCAGGGCTGTTCCCCAATGAATGTGCTCATCCTGCTGTGAGTCTGCACCTGCGGCTGGTCTGCTCCAGCTCAGCGCCCCATGAATCTCGCCCAGATTCAGCCAGGCTGACGGCCAGCTTCCTTGGGGGAAGCTGGACCTGCTGTTTCATGCGCCTCGTCACACGCAGCAGGCCCTGCTGTGTCCTGGGGAGCTGGGCTTAGTATCAGCGTGGGTAAGGGACAAGCTCCGGGCAACACACGCACACGGATTCTATTTGAATTCTTTTTAAGACCAAAGGTTTTATGGAGGGCAGGTGCAAGACATAGTAGGGAGTGGATGAGAAGTGGGTGAAACTCTAGACAGAAAGATCAGTCACGAGGTGGTAGCAGAATCCAGGTAAGAGAGGCCTGTATTAGATTCCAGTGGGGCACGTCGTCCGTTCTCCAGGAAGCACTGTACTAGCTGGCTGGGCTGGGGTAAATCACTTAATCTCTCTGAGCTTCTAGCTCCTCTTCAGTGGAGATGGTAATTACCTCTTTGCTACGGCATCGTTATATGGGTAAACGCTGCACAAAAGCCTTTTGTAAACTGCGGTGTATAAAAGTGGGGTCCTCCCTGGATGTCACTTGCAATTAAGAGCTCCTGGCCTTTCTTTTCACCCCAGGGCCCATCCCTGCTGGGGTTCTCTTGCCCATCAGAACCCCTACGCCAGCCCTATTCTGTGCTTAGCACTGAGTTTCTGTTCGTTGCAACTCAAGTGAGAAATTATTTGGTTTGAGGCTGGGTTGGTTTTTACATTATAGCTTGAAAATAATACACTCTAGTTTCTGTCCCCTCCCTTCTAAGGTAACAAACACTCAAGTACTGACAGGTTCCCTGTCAAGAATGCACATGGGCTGACTCTTTTGAGACCAACCTATTTGAAGTCTGCCACCCAGATTTCCATATTTACAAAACGTATGTTGCAAATTATGAGTGGCAGGGTTGAAATGACCTTAAAGATTATCTGGTCCAACTCCCTCATTTTTCAGAAGGGGAAACTGAGCAATGGGGAAAGAAAAAGATCTGATCCAGAATCGCTAGAAACAGAGCTGGGATCGATCTGCCTCATTATGTCATGGAATATTTTCATTGAGAATATGATAAGGTTTAGTGTCATTTTTACCCTTCCTGTTGTCCTGGTCCTATGATAAAAGATACAATTTGTCTCATATCACTGCAACCCCAGAACAGAAGGATATAAATGGAGAACATTAACCCATGGATGCTTTTTCATTCATTTATCAAAAATTACCAAGCACCACCTTTATGCCAGGTACTCAGGGTACTGAGATAAAAGACAGGGGTCACACCTTCAAGGTGTTCAAAATTGCATGACGAGGACAGACAAGGAAACAGCCTCAGGAGAGCAGGCCATTTTCTATACAGTTAGATGAAACGTTCCTGCCATCTGCTACCTGTACTTTATGTTTATACTTATGATTACATTGGCTCTCCTCACATACAGATCATTATGAGACTGGTTTTCCCAGACAGAATCATACCAACAGCGTAACTTGATGAAGATCAACGACCAAGTCCTTGAGCACCTTCTTCCGTCCCCCTCATCCATTCATTCATGCCCTCAAAAATATTTGTTGAGCACCTACTATGAGGTACCAAGGATGCAAAGATAAATAAAAGACAGTCCTCTCTCTCTCTCTCAAGAAACAAACAACCCAGTAGAGACGTAAATAACGATCGTGGGAGCTTTCACAATGGAAGGGGGGTACCTAGGAGAAAGGGTGCCTATGCTGGCCTTCGAAAAGTCCACAAAGCAGTCCCAGAGGAGGCGGCCTGGGAGCTGAGGCACTTAAAGAAGAAAACGTCTGTTGAGCCGACAAAGGGAGGTGTTATTCCAAGAAAAGAGAGCAGCATGAACAAAACACGAGCCTGTAGAAGCACGTCAGCCCTGGGACCTGTAACGGTTGGTTATTGCCTGGCTTATGAAGTGAAAAGACAGTGGCAGAGGAGTAGGCTGCGAGGAGGGAAGACCTGTGCCGTAGTGGGGAGATGGGGCTACATCCTGTAGGCAATGGAGAACTGCTGAGGGTTCTAGGGAGAGGATAAGATGGTGCGGTTTATAATTCAGAAATTAATTTAAGCAGCCATGCAGAAGAGGGCAGGCTGAAGTCAGAGAGCCCAGCGAGGAGGCTGCTCGTGAACCCAGGCAAGGCCTGGCGAGGGCATCGGGAGTGCCACCCCGAGCCAGGTTACAACTTGATTTTCTGCATGAGTCACCCATTGCCAGGCACCCCTGAATGATGGTGCTGACCATGAACTGGGACTCTGAAGCGTGAAGTTAAGCATTTGAGTCTCCAGAACTATGTGATTCATGGTCCCAACGCTGTTCCCTGTGTGTGTAAGAGACCACCCTCTCCCCAGGCAGCTGGAACTGTTGAAGGCATCAGAAATGATCCATGGAGAATCCAAGCTTTCTTGCCTAAGAGAGAAGATGACACATTAACCTTCAAAAGGCATTTTAGGGAGGTGGTTTTTAATAACCCTTAATCCATTTCCCCCTCATTAATACAAACTTACTTCTGAGCTTGTGGTTTTGGTAAATCTAACAGTATTTTCCAAAAAGTAACTGATCCCTCTCTCATCCTTTTTCAGTGTCAAGAGATACTGATTCAGCCTCTTGAACCTTCTTGCTTTTGCTCCTCCTCTTCCTTCTTCTAAAATGCCCTCCATCTGTCTGTCTGTGACCGTGCATAGACATCTTGCAGATCCAGATTCAAATTCTAGTTTGGCCACACATTGCTTGTATGAGCTTGAGAGAGCCGCCCTAATCCTTACTGCTGAGTTGTCACAGGGCTAGAGACCAAGGTCATGAAGTGTCTACACCGTGCCTACCTCTGGCCTCCACTCAGTACTCAGTACCTGTCATGATCAGGTGAGATTCTAGTCAGTAATGAAAATTTGTAATTCTCGACTAAAAAGAACAAAGTGAAGTGGCGAAAGGCTTGGTAACACATCTTTTGATGATCAGGATAACCACGAATTACAGTTTTCTCACCCAAACTAATTAAACCTGACACCTGAGTCCCCACTTGATTTCCCTCTCCAGCTGTGGAGTCCCACAGTAACTTGTAATTAAGAGACAGTTGCTAATAAAAGACTTGGGACTTGAAATTAAGAGCAAAAATAAGTAGAGAAGCTTTATGATAACGGGCAGAGTTGCTGATCCTTGGGTTCATTTCTCAGACGGAAGAACCTAAACACAAATGGCCATCCTCATGGTGTCCTCTCCCCGTCTCGCAGGCTGTTACGACGGTGCTGAGGACGAAGGCTTCCTTGGAGGTAGTGGTTTGGTTTCATTTCAGTGAAAGAATTGTTCAGTGTCAGGGCAGGTTACTGACAATGGGTGTGGAATGCGTTTTAGGAGAAGGTAAAACAAAATAATGACAAGTATGTGATGAGATTACCGTTTCTGGGCTGGTGCAAGCGTAGACCTGCCTAGAGGCTGGGAGAGAGTTTGTCTCAAGCACAGTGAAGGACTAGGTCCACTTGGGTAAATTCTGCAAACCCTAATTCAGTTTCTCCTAACAGGATCTTAAAGATTTTATGACATTTTTCCTTATTCTGGTGGTCTCTCAGATTTTCAAGTTTACTTTAATGTTTTAAATCAATCTGTGGTTAATTTGTTTTGTTTTTATTCTTTTTTTTAATTGTAAAACAACTACATTAAAGGAATTTTTTTAATTGCCCTTAATTTTCCTGCACAAATACAAGTATTTTAATTTTGGAGTATTTTTTTATCTTTATTAACTTACTTATTTTTTAATTAGCCATCACAGTAAATCTGAGAGTTTTGTGTTTGTATGTGCTTTATTAAGGAAGAAATTGAAAATAAAGCGGTTTATTAATGTTGCCCTAAGTAGCACACATAGTAAATGGCTAGATCAGGAGTAAAAGTCAGGAATGGCTCCAAGCCATGCTCTGTTCACCTACACTGTCCTAATATAATGACCACACAAGCTGGCACGTAATCGATATAAGTTCACATTATTTTATGTGCTATTATTTGTACTTGCTAGCAGTAGTAATAAAAGACTGGAATTATGTCAACTGAAACTCACCACCCAATCTTTCAAAAAGTTCACCAAGGGTTGATCAACTCTGAAAGTAATGTTGTAGGAAGTCTCTGAAGATGAAAAGAGTAATAATAGAGAATTAATGGGACTAATAAAAAAGAGCGGTTTCCATTGCTACAACTTTAGAACTAGAACAACCGAGACTCCCCACCATGGCTGATTAGATTTTCCAAGCTGCCTTTTGATCATTTGGCTATAAAGCCTTCTTATTGTTCTTATCAATAATCCCACTTAATATCCCCACCAACTAAATGTAGAATGAGGTACCTGGGCAGCAAATGCTAATAAACTTAGTACATAGAAGGAGACTATAAGCAGTTCCCATATACTTTACATGAGTAGCATAAAAAGGGACGGTCGCCTTCCATTTGGTAATCGATGCCTTGTAGAAGGTGACACATGATGGAGGAGGACAAGGTCTACAGCCTTTTGAACTGAGAAGAGACTTTTGTTCTCATCTCCTTTCTAGATGACCAAATAGAAGGAAATAGACTTGGGGAGACTTCTGTTCAGACGCCCTGGAGGGCGTTCTCACCAAGAAACTGCTTGGAACTCCAGCCTGTCTCCTAATCAAGTCTGAAATAATCACAACCATGACGCTAATTGCATTGATTTGCTTTTCTTCAGGCAGAATGGGGAAACAGAATAGCAAACTGGCCCCTGAAGTGATGGAGGACCTGGTGAAGAGCACAGAGTTTAACGAGCATGAGCTCAAACAGTGGTACAAAGGGTTCCTCAAGGACTGTCCGAGCGGGAGGCTGAACCTCGAGGAATTTCAGCAGCTCTACGTGAAGGTAAGTTGCTTTTCAACCTCTTTTTTATTTTTTTATTTTTTTTAATTTTTTTTTTACTTCAGGCCAGAAAACATTGTCTTCATGTAATGTAGCTTCAGGTGGGATTCTAACTCAAAGGAGCCAGTTTGTTTCACCCAAAAAGAAAAAGGAACAATTTTAAAAAATGCAAAGGGATGTCTTTTATCCCAGAGATAAGTCAAGCAATTTCTGAACAAGAAGAGTAATTGTTCAATCAAAACACCAAGAAGAATTTAGAGGGTGACAGAGGATGAAAGAACAGCGCTGATAAAAGAACAGTAAAAATTTCAGATCATAGTGCTTGCCGGTGATTATTGGCAGGCTCCTAATTACGCTATTGTTTTGCTGGTGAGAGAAAGTACATGGGAGGGATATTGAACCAAGAAAGGTCCTCCTCTGTGCAGATTAAAAAAAAAAAGTTTTCCTCAACATCACATTTAATAGGGGGTGGGGAGTCTGGTGTGCACCGATGTCTGTAGCATGGACCCCTAACTCAGCTTTTGTACTATTTAGAAGCTAATCTTTCCCTGGACATACGATAAAACCAGGCCATACAAGATATACTTTCTACTGCAGTGGTAGTGTTTTGGTTTGTCTGCGTTTATCGGTTATATCGGTCTAGGTTTGTCACGATCTAAGACATTTCATTTTGTGTCTACTTACGTAACGCTAGGCTTGTGGAAGAAATGCATTGTTTTTCTTTAACTTTTTTTTCTGACTAAACTACCGAATAGAAAATACTGATTTTATCACGTAAGTGTAGCAGGTGTCCACTGGAGCAACGTGAAATGTCCACATGTATATATATGTGGGGGCCGGTTGCATAAACTATGAAACGTCATCAATATTTCCTGAAGCTGAACGTTTTTCACCCAGCCCGTGCTCTAAAATTCCATCCTTGCACATGTACAAGAAGGGACATGTGTAAGAATGCTCGTAGCTGCACTGGTCACAGTAGCGAAGCTGGGAAACAGCCCAAATGCCTATCAAACAGAGAGCAGAATAAACTGGTCAAACCATAGCAACACTGAAACATTAAGTGCAAAAAGTCTCGAAATAGTCTAAATTAAACATACATAAGATAAAAATATACTTTATAAGATAATAAATAAATATAATAAAATCATATAAAAAGGAAAGCCAGAGGGTGATGACCACGGGATCAGACTGATGAATATATTCAGTAGGGAAGAGGCAAGGGTCGGGATGGGGACATGGCCACGTGTTTAGATATAGACTGTGCCAGTCATACCTACGGTTTTGGGAGATGAGTTTGCAAGTGTTTCTGTCATTATTAAAAGCTCACTAACCCTGCGTGGCCTACCGATGAGTGTCAGGGACCCAGAATTATCATTAATCCGAAGCTGAACACCTGAGGGCATAAGGTATATACAGAACTACTCCTTATATGTATGTAGTAAGGTACACATATATACTAGCAGGTATGCGTGTAACATTTCTGAAAAGATCTGAATAATCTGTTTTTAGCCTGTAAAGATCTGTTATATAGAAGAGCTGAGAGATGCATTTATTATTCCACTGATATAAATTGCTTTTGCAGAGAAGCGTGATGGCATGCACATTCCTAGATTAGTTTACAGACCACTCTCCGTAGTTTCCAAAGTCACATGTTCTACTATTTTATCACCCAGAAGTCAGCCTGAGCCTCAGAACTGTCTTTGCTCTCAGCCTCCAGGAAAGTACAGACAAACGAGATTTGTCAAAGCCACTTCCATATCACTAAAGGTCATGCGAGCTGTCACTCTGTGTTCAAGAGAGCTCTGTGTGCCATGTTCCTCACTATTTGTTTAAAATGAGAGGGGTTCTGTCTTTGAAGAAATTGTTGACATGCAGGAAATAGAGTATTTTATTTATTTACTGGAAGTACTCAGCATTGAAAAAGCATCAGCCTCAAGGTGGGGTGCCCCAGAGTGGATTTTGTTGCTGTTGCTGTTGCTGTTGCTGTTGTTGTTGTTGTTGTTGTTGTTGTTGTTGTTGTTGTTGTTGTTGTTTTTGTTCCAAGAAGAAATATATGACTTTCTGGGTAGAGTTTAGATTCTTTGAAGCCTCTTAACAGCCGTATTCAAACTCAGTCTGTATTCTTATATCAAATAGTCATAAAAGAGCAAAGTCTTCCTCTCATTCCAGAGTTTTCCAAGGACATAATACAAAAAAGAATCACAGAGGAAATATGCACATGCATAGAAAAAAGAAAGGCAGATCTGATAGGCTAGAAAGAGAGAAGCACAGAAAAAAGAAGTGAATTATATAATAAGGCCCAGGAGAGCGGCTAAAAAGAAAACCCATCCTTTTAGGCTGCCAAAAAGTGCAAATATTCAACAAAACACAGCCCTAATCTTGGTGAATAGGCACTTTTCAGTAGTTCCTTCTAGCTCAGGGTGGACACGGAGACATCCTAGAATCTGGCTGAATGAGCAAAACTGCCTGCAGTCTCTGCCCTCCTGTCTCTGGGGCCAGCCTGGCACGTCTGTTGTCGCCGGCCCGCCATTTCAGGCTCCAGGAGAGTCACATCAGTGATGTGGAACAAATTCTGCTGGGGGTGTGGGGAGCAGCAGGATAACGCGAGAGTTCCTTCTGCAAGGTCAGGAGCTGCAAACCCCCAACTTTAGAAGCCTTCATATCCAAAATATAAAGAAACTTTTTCATTAAGCCTACATTGAATAATGTTTAAAACTGAGGTTCAGAAATATGAGGCAATTTGCCCAGTGTCACAAAGAGACTGGAGGCAAGACGGACATTAAAAACAGGTGTGCTGACTCACACCGCAGCACGCACCCCTACCTGTCCACTCCCTCCATTCCCCACCCCCACACATCTGCTGGAGTGAGCTTTGAAAAGCACAGACCTGGGCACAGTCCTTCCTAGTTTGGTACGGGTTTCATTCTTTAGTCATATCGACCAAAGTCACCTCATTGCAGTCAACATAAGACCCAGTAACTAGCACAGAGCCTGCCACAGAGCAAGCATCAGTGTTTGTGGAGTGAATTATATTAAATCCTGGCTGTGTTATCTTGTCGGGAAGCCTTGTAGTGGAGGCATACAGAAGTATCTACAGGATAGTCCTGCCCGCCCTTAGGATCTCACGGGCTAATGGAGAAGACAGTTGACCAGCGTACAAGGCAGAAGGACATAGATGCTTATTGACAGGACAGGAGTAGGGAGAAGACGTTAATTTCAAAATGGGGTAGTAAAATGAGAAGTTAATTAGTGCAATGATGGAGGACCCTCCTCTTAGCTTTATAGAAGATAAGACATCTCCGAGTAGATGTTTTTTTTAGCTTTTTCAAGCTTAGTACCTGAGATAGGATGAACAGTGATTCCCCAAATTTCAGATGTTGAAGTTTTACCTGCAGTACCTCAAAATGTGACTGTATTTAGACATAGGGTCATTAAAGAGGTGATTTTTAATTAAAGGAAGTCATTAGAATGGAACTTAATCCATTATGACTGGTGTCCTCAGAAGAGGCGATTAGGACACGATCACGCACAAAGCAAAGGCTATATGAAGGCACAGGTGGGAGACGGCCATCAACAAACCAAGGAGAGAGGCCTCAGAAGAAACCAACCTTTCCAAAGACCTTGATCTTGGACTTCCACCCTCTAGCAATGTGAGAACATATATTCGTATTGTTTAAGCCCCCAGTCTAGGGTACTGTAATGGCTGCCCTATCAAACTAATACAGTACCTGCTTCTTCTCTGTTACAAACTTCTCATGTGCAAACCCAGAGCTCTCTAGATCTGATATAAAGATGCCTTCTGTTAGGAATGCACTTGCCCTCCTATCACACTCAGGAATGTCTGTGTTCCTGCCATAAAAGTTGTAGGAGATGTTTCGTCATCCCCACTGCGGCACTGCTGTGAGAACTTGGGAAGGGAGATTTGCAACTTGTCACGAAGAGCCACGTACCTAACTTTTACCCTCATGGAGAATTTCCTGTTTCCAACAGTCATAACGATTGCCAAGTTGAGATCGCAAATTAAGATTGAGAGTCTGCGATTTTAACTATATTTTCGGAGAAATGGACACAGTTTCAAAAGCAAACCAACCCTGGGGAAGATCAAGCAATGCGTGAGGGAGGACGTGTCGCTGTCCCAGCTCCTCTTTCTTAGAAGGCAGATGCCAGTCTGTTTTGTTTAGTCACTGACATCAAAGCCAAAGAAACTGCGTGACAAAGCCCCAGATGGATTCCGACGTTTGGTTGGAGTTTGACTGTCAGATTGTTTTCATCAGGACTGTTTGGGAGGACTCAGGCTGAGTAGAAAAGGCGGTCGGGGCGTAGTTGAATAAGACCATGGGATTTGTAATCTGACAGACCTGAGAGTCAATCCTCACTGTGCTACGTTTGCCAGAGCTCTGCCTCTCTGAATCCATTTTCTTACTTTGAACTTGGAAATAATGAACCCGGTCCTATCACCTCAGTGTTAGAGTCCCAAAGGAAAAAGGGAAATAATAACGATTTGCAACCTCTACCAAGATGCTTTTGCCATCATGGCGGAGGGTCTACTCATTTACTCTCAGAGAAACAAGATTAAAAAAATAGGTTTTATTTTACATGCCAAAGCCAGGGGCTGAGTAAATAATCTGCAGAGGAAGATGTGAGGAACTATTGAATGTGATAGGAAAATGTGCCATAATCAAGTAGTCTTCTGTGTCTACCATGGTTCGGGGTGGGGTGGGGCCGCAACCATGGCGGGACCCACCACCGGGCCATGCTGACCTCACTCCCTTCGTAGATTCTCAGACACTGAGCTCTGCGTCCTCCCCAGCCCCCTGCTACCAGATGGGGTGAAGCGTGGCATTCAAGCCTTCTTTATTCAGTCTCACCAATCACTTGGTGTCCCTCACACACTTCCACCTCCTTAATTCCTGCTGCTTATCATTTTGCAGATGAAGAAAGAGATACATTTTCAGACACAATAGCCAAAGGTGGTTCTTCTTGACACTAGTTCAATTCTCCTAAGCCTCTACCTTTCCACCAAACAAAAACCTATCGCACCACAAGTTCTTCTCAAGTGTTCGGTGTTACGTAGCTTGGAGGGGTACCTGAGGCAGGTGGGGTGGGGGGCTAGAGGACAATGTCATCGTCCCTGATTCAGTGGTTTGAATTTTAGTAAAATTTCTTTGCATGTAATGAAATAGTTCCTGCCAAGTTATCCCATGTCCTTCCAAGTGCTCATTTTCTGAAAAGTTTCTATAGTTTCGTCGTTAGAAAATGTACTTCCAGCTTATCCATAGACGAGTGGATTTATTCATTCATTCATTCATGCATGCATTCATTCATTCATTCAAGACACATTTCCCCTGTGCTGTCCATAGACATTGCCTGACAGAGCTGGAATATCACCTTAGTTTTGTAAAATGCTTTTCACTTCTCAACACCTAGGCACGAATTCCACGATTTCCCCATTCGAGAAAGAAGGGTTTCTTCTTTTTCTGTGTTCCTATGGCTTTGGTCCTCCACCTTCTTTCAGAAGGATGTTATGGTTTTACCACACAATTCTGTGAGCTTTTCTCACCTTCTCATTAGTTAGAGCCCTTCTCATTCCCCAGAGCCTATACTGCTATTGGTGTTTTGCCTGAATACACATCAATGTGGTGTGGTTTAATCAGAAGGCTGAGGTGTACCTGGCTCTGGCACACCCAGGCTGGGTGAGCTTGGGAAAGTCTTACGCTTAAAGGTTTGTTGACTCAATCAACAAACAACTTTGGCCCTCAGCCTCCTTGTCTGTCAAATAGAGATACTACTATGAACTCTGCTTACTTCATATGTTTTGTAAACAGTGAATCACCTTACCCAGGTATGACTGATCAGTAACTAGATTAGGCACCTGGGCATGGGAGGACTCCAGGTGCCAAATAGCACAGCCTCTGGAGTCTGGGAGAGGGAGTTTCCCCTTCTGCCATTCTGAGTTCTTGCAACTAGGCTGTTAATAAAATTGATACGAGACAAAATAACAGGAGAAAATCCCAAATTTCATTTTGCATACACAAAGAGAATTAAAAGAATAATTCTCTGAGAGACAAGCGGAGCAGGCCATTTATATATCCTTTACATAAAGAAACAATAAATTGGTGGGGATTTTGTTGAGACAAAGGAGCATAGGTGTTGGGGTATATATATTTAGTAAGGAATTTAAATAGAATCGGGCGTAGGGCACTATATTAGTAAAGTTGACAGGCACCTGTTTTTATAAGCGTCTCAGCTCTGGATTCTCTATCACTAGTGATGACATTGATCCTCAGCACAACTGTTCTGCACCTTAGCCTTTTTCTAGCAGGGTGGGCACTTTCCACAGGGAGGTTTATTTCCTGCATTTCCAGAGACAAAAGAGGGTCAGATAGCCCCTCCTGCCCCTACTGTTTCTCAAATGATTTTACTTCAAAATACTTAATTTGTTATCGTGGGATATTTTGGAGGTGGCCTGCTCCAGGCCCTGACAGCATCAAGAACTGGCTCTTGCTTCAGATACTTCATCAAAAGAAAATGTGACAGAGATAGCGACTATGGCTTTCCAACAGCAGATTCAAAGCCATTTTGAAAATACAAGTCTTGGCTCAAAAATGATTTTTGAAAGATCGATTTTCAGGGATTCAGATTCTGCTTGTTTGTAAGTGATAATGAAGAGTAAGCTTTATTAAAACTGTGTAGGGCAGAGCTATATACAGAAGCATTTTCATTCCTTTGGGAAGTAGACATTCCGAAGACACAAAATGTCATTCGGATTGGACTAGTGAGGTCGCTGAGATTTTTAAGTGAGAACCTGGGGACTTCATTTCCATTTGGAATGTTTGCCAGTATCACCGAGGCTGTCCTTCAACTTGAATTAATGTGGAAAACAGGAGATGGGGTCCAAAATGCCAAGGAAGAGATGACAATAAAGTTACAGTTCAGGAAAAACGAGGTCTCGTGTGAGGCTCCAAAGGCATTTTATTGCAAGCAGATTGTCTCGGGGGATAGCGAGCTACCCATGTGTCTTGCATTAGAGAGAGCGTTCATCTCAGAGGGGTGGCCGTGATAACCTTCTCCTGTCTCGAAGGGTGTGAAATTCCTTTGGATGGCTTCTACACCTTGGGCTTGCTTTCCTGTGATAGGGCAGGTGTCAGTTAGAGAGATATCAATGGCCGTTGCAGCCATAATATCCAAAGGAATGCTCTTAAATGATACCTCAATTTCTCTGTTCTCAGGATAAGGCTGGAAAGAGTCCTTTAGAGTCCCTCACCCCACCCCCATGTCCCCCCCACCTATCCTAGCCCCCCAAGCCTTTGGGAAGGGGAGGGGTGGTCCAAGATGGAACAGTTTCTTAATGCTTTACTTCACATCAGAACGAATGTGTCTCTAATCCAGCCTGATTATGGAGGTTTTAAGCCAAAAAGACTTGTTCTCCTCTTAATGATTAACTATTATCTGCAGCTATTTGTGAAAGGATGTTCCATTTCCCATTGGAAATAAAGCCACGGTTATTACATTGCACTTACAGATACAAAATCGTGTTTGGATCTCTCACTGTAAAGCTGCTTTACCTTATTGGATTTTTCTGACCCTTTGAAAGGGTGACGGGGACTTATATTTGGTACCATTGACCCATGTTGATGTGAATCATCTCCTCCCTCCCCTCTTGTGGCCCATCGAGCACCTGTTGAAAGAGAGCACCCCTTCTTATTGATTATTTGCTCTAATATCTCCACTTGGAATGGTTCTTGGACCTTTGACTGTTTCTCTCTAAGGGTTGTTATGGAGCTTGAGGTCCCATCCTGTGACTACTCTGAGGTCACTGTGAATCATTCCTGTGCTATGTCAGCTTCAACCCTCCCAGATGATATGCAGCCCTGCCATAGCTGTGGGAGAGAGAGGAGCAGTCAGCTGTAAAATACTCCTGAAT
The DNA here is from genome assembly GCA_004027375.1 of Macroglossus sobrinus. Lineage (NCBI taxonomy): Eukaryota > Metazoa > Chordata > Mammalia > Chiroptera > Pteropodidae > Macroglossus > Macroglossus sobrinus. Next base: position 105,972 of record PVKZ01002261.1, read on the forward strand.
CCATCTATGAAATGTCCGGGGGCCTCGTGAGCTCTGTCTGAGGGGACTCCCCTTGTAGATGGTAATGCAGAGAAGCTACCAGCAGTCATCCACCTGCAGCAAACACTGCTAGTGGTGTCTGTGACAAATCTACAGCCACGGACTGTGGGGAATGAAGATTCCAGTCAGGCCGCCTCACTCATTTCAAGGGCTTGCAGTTGAGTGGAATGATCTATATATAGATAACTAAGAGATAATAGAGAAAGTGATTATTTTTTCCAAAACTAGTGCAGATATTCTAGTCTGGAGCATTTCTAAATAAAGATCTTCACTGAAGATTTCAAGATACCTTGAGGTATAGGTAAAGTTGCAGTTGCTAGGGTGACATTCCTAAGACAAGGGACAGCCTAAGCCAGGGCATGGAGACAGGGAGACAGGGGGATGGTGCGGGGAATAACAAGCAGCTGTTATGTTGGCTAAAATGTCAGATGACCAAAGAGGCAGGAAGGGGACAGTGAGGCTGGAGATGTGAGTGGGACCCCCGCCTCCCTACTGCACCCACAGAGAACATCGAGTGCCGGGAAAGCTCGGGCGTCCTGACGTTGTGGGCAAAGCAGGGAGATGGTTTCCTGCCAGGACCTGTCAGGTGACCATGGAAATTCTGGTGACCTGGTGTTTCATTCTTCTTCCAATAACATGATGACAGTACCAAGAATGAGAAGTTTTTTCTCATTTCCCTTGTGAATGTTCCCAGTGACTCGGTGAGTGAAGCTGCAGGAGCTCTCAGAGGTAACTGAGTTATTCACCAAGTGTGTGTGGTCTGTACCTTGTGTGTGATACACTAGACTAAACTCTGAGGGGATCCTCAGGTAGGACACCTGTGTCATCTGGAGGGAAAAATAAAACTAGACAAGCGCAGGGACAACCCGAGAACTATGAGGTTATGGGTCAGTCAGAGCTTTGGGAGCTCGGGAGGGGGAAGGGAGACAGAAGGCCATTTTTTGAGCTACATCTCCTACTTTTTTCTAGAGACATAGAAATGAAAAAAAATATTATACTAAAGCAGAGATGGGAGTGAACTCCATGTTCCATGGACAGAAAGAAGATCTATATGTCTGAGCAAAGGAGGTGAGGGAGCAAGAGAGAGAAGGTTAGAGACAGGCATTCTCTTCGAATGCCAAGTGGAGCTGTCACTGGACCTCTGCTGATATGTGTGTCACTGTACCACAGGTCACCTGGCGTCACTCCAGTTTTCCTGTCCACAGGAGTGGGGACTCGGTCTTATTTATCTCTGTATCTCCAGCTCCCAGTAACAAAAATTAGTTGGTTGATAGAACTAATTAAGAAATGAGTAAAGGACTCTGTCTTACAGCTTAACTGAAGTTCAGTCTTAAAAATAAATGAAAGGAATGGAACCTGCTATATTGTATTATCTGGAATAACAAACCTACAGAGATTCATAATGAGTCATTTTGATATAGAATGTTTAAATAAATAGAATGCAACATAACAAGATAACACAGCATCCCCATCCTCAGAATCAAGTGGATAGCTAGCTAAGTTCTTTATAAATACATGAGGCACTTGCCAGCAAAAAGATTAGTCAATGAACTTCCTTAAATACTATTTTCCCAAAGGGGAAATGAACAGATAAAACATAAAACTCAAGATGTCTAATATAAAAAAGCTAATCTGCACACTTGAAAATTAGACTGCTTCTGTTAGAGTTCGTAATGAGATTGTTAGGGAAAAATGTGAAAACCAAAAGGATTTTCTTTTAGAAGAAATGTGAGGGAGACCATAAAAGACAGAGATGAAAATAGATAGCTGTGTCTGCTTTCTAAGTAAATCTCACTGCATAGTCAAGGTAGGACTTATTTTTATCTAGGTTCTTATAAAAAAAAAAGTGACATGTCTACCAGGAGCACGATAAATGAGGACATCGTGTTAGCGCTAATATGTTGTGGCTTTGCAGCTCGGCCCCAGTCAAATCTCTTGCAGACTCAGGAGCTGGTGCCTGGAGACATCTTTCAAGATGACACAGCTGGGTTGCCAGGGTAACTCCCTGGATGAGGATCTAGCTGCCTTTGGGAGAGATTACATAAGACAAACTGGGAAGAGTCAATGGATGTCCCAAAGTCAAGGGGTGAAATGAGTTGGATGAAATATTGCCTGTTCAGCTTTCAGGATGAGGACAAGGTGGGGACATTTGAAACCGTACAGCTTTAGACACCTGGATCAACCACCTATATAGAAAAATCTTAGTGGTCAGACTGATAAGGAAAGCTCTGGGTAACTAAGAATTTCAGTCGATAGAGAATTAATATAACAGTGTATATCAAGCAAGGGTAACTGTTTTCCTAAGAACCAGTCTCGGCATTTAAGATTTCAAATATATTGAAAATGCTGTTATTTTGTTTTAGGGACATATGTTAATATGTTTTATTGTTTAAGTGGATGAATGACTTCCTTGAAGGACCAAAACCCTATTGAATTTATAACTGTTAAGGGAAGAAACATGAAGATCCTCAAGAGTGTGTAATTACACACACACACACAAACACATGTGCACACAGGCACACACACTCGATTCATTTATGTGGGTGCCTTAGTTAGGATAAAACTTCAACCGCGTGCAACGGAGACTCAAACGTGGTTTCCACAAGGCTGAAGAATGTTTTTCTCCCTCATAGAAAGTTCTAGCTGCACTGGCAGCTCTGCTCCATAAGCTTTAAAGGGACTCAGTCCCCTCCTCTCCTGATTCTTCTTTCTAGGGTGTTGTTCTGATTTTGCCTTACCCCAAGTGGTCCGCCACAATACCACTTTCTAGCTAGTGGGAAGCAGAAGACAGAAGGGATGGAAGAATATACTTTTATCTTTAAGGGCAAGACCCAGAAATTACACACATCACCTTAGCCCATATCCAGAGGTGGACTCAGTGAGGGAGACCGTCAAGTAAACTGACGGTGACGATATGATGACATAAATGTTGTGCCAGATGCCATACAAAGAAACGGGTGGTGCTGGGAAGAGGCTCTGGGAGGTACTTTCCAGAAGAAATAATAACTGAGCCACATCTTAACATAGTGAACCAGGTGGCAATGAAAAGAAGGAGCTTCTGACAGCAGCAAGCATTTGCAATCTCTCTCTTTTTTTTTTTTTTGGCCAAGATTTTTTTTCCTAGTCCTAGTCCACAGAATCGTTTTTGCAAGGCAAGATCCTAGAGATTTCTCAGCCACACTAAAAATACACTCATAATCTAATGGAAACAAACACGCTAGCAAAATGTTCCCCTTCCTGCCCATTAGTCAGCCCTTTATCAGAACAGCCCTGTCGGGGACCGAGAACATGACGTTGGATCACAATGTGTCAGTGATATGGGACTGGAAGCATCCGGATGACAGGGCCTTGGCTCCCCATCTCCACTGTGCATTTCCAAGGAGTCTTCCTCTGAACTCTCGCCAGGCAAGGGCCACGGCTCGAGGCCCCGAATTCCAGTCGCTTTGATCCAGTGGTGCCAGTATTGGCTCCTGTTCCCGGGGGACATGAAAATCTTTGTTCCATTAAACAAGCAGTTGTGACAATTTTTTTTGGTCCTGAAGGCTTTCAGAAAGACAAAGGCAAGAGAGAAGGAAGGAAGCCAATGTCGATTGAGTCCCTACTATGTGTCCAGCAGACAGGATGAGAGAAACAGAGAAGATGGGATTCCTCGGAAGCAATTTCAAATAGTGAGAATAACAGTAAGAATAATAGCGAACACTTATGTAGCCTTTAGTATGCACCAGGCACTATTCTATGTATTAATTCTTTTAGTGAGTGCAGCAGGCTTTTATACCGGGTACCATCACTATCTTTATTTTGCAGAGGGGACGAGTGAGCACAAAGACAGAAAAGTGACACGTCTAAGGCCACAGAGCTAATGAGTAGCTGAGCAATGTGGAGACTTAACTTTTGAACTTCCAGCTCTGACCTCACTGTGTGACCTCGGACAGATTATGTAAACTCTCTGATCCTCAGTTTCTTCACCTAAATGATGGACATAGCAATGTCTCACACGCAACTCTGTTGTGAGGATGTCAATGGTGCTCAGAGACCAAGAAATAAAATTCAGGGTGACAATGCCATATAACACATGCGCAGTGGTATGCTCACATATGGCTGCTTTGGGGCAGGCTTCATCCAGGAAGTAGGGCTTGAACTGGGCCAAAGGTAGACTTTTTTTAGCTTAGGAAGAAGTTTGGATGATTATTCTGAAGAGGACAGTGGTGGTTCCAAATGTGAAATGAGCCAGCGTCTCCAGGCGCCCCACTTTTATTTGTTGTGCCTTCTTTCTGCTTTTTTTATGCCTACCCTCTCCACCCTGGCCTTCCCCTCACCCGAAGCTGCTCCCCCAAATGTTTCTAATCCATTTACTTATACTAACATATCAAAGACCAATCAGACTTAATGTTTATGCCGTGCTGAGAGATTTATAGTTTATCAGGAGAGCCATGGTAATAATGGTGAGATTTTGGGGCCTATGGAGGGGACCTTCTTTATGTGCCAGAATTCACATCACATCACTTGGGTGGGCAAGGCAGAGCTCTAGCTGTCATCAGGGGTGGGAATTTGACAAGCCATGCTCTTCGTTCCAGGTGTGGGGTGTGTGTGTGTGTGTGTATGTGTGTGCATGTGTGTGTGTGCACGTGCTTGTGTGCACACACGTGTGCATGCTAGGGGCAGGGAAGAAATGGGTGTTCTGAAAGTTTTTTGAAAGTTTTCACCTTGCTTGATGTTGGCTGCTTTGGCAAAAGAATCTCTTTGCAGTGTGGTTCTTTGCTAGGGCTGCAGTCTCAGCCCTGAGGAGAGAAGCAGAGGGTGGCCTCAGAAGGGGCCGGACACCGGTGTGGTCCCGGTAGCTGGTGTGGGGGCCGGACCAGCGAAGAGCTCCCCTCCAAAAGTGTTCCTAGCATAAAGGCCCCCCTCTTCCTCCACAAACATTTCCTTGGTCTTTCTTCAGAGAATCCGGTGCAGAGGTGGAGGCGAAGGTGTGACACTGAGTAATAGTTCCTGTGGTTGGGGAAATCCAGGTGGACATTCGGCCCCACCATACTGTCCTGAATGGGTCACCCCAAACATGCCACCAGAGATTAACCTATGGCACTGCCAGGCCGTCTCCAAAAGAGGCCAGGAGAGCTGGAAGAATCTAAAAGAGTGGTAAAAGAGTGTTCTCTAACCTCAAGAGTATGCATTTTTTATATCTACATGCATACCCCGGGATCAGTATCAGTATAAAGGAGGTGAGATGGACATCTATACCTCAAGAACGCTCCGCGATGACTCGAAAATGCATCCGAAGTTACCGCTGGGCTCTGATATGATGCTAAGTGGGGGCAGACAACCCAGAGGGACAACAATTGCTTCATTTCCCAGAAAGTGGATTTGCCCGTTCTGCAGTTCATTCATTCACTCGACAAAGAGGGTCCAAAGTCCCACTTGAAGCCAGGCCCAGGCTCCGTCCTCACTGGGGACCCATAGATGAATGACATCCAGCCCTGACTCAAGGCACTCACAGAACCCCACCCCTCCACACCCCACCTTCCCCTTTCCTTCCCTTTCTTCCATAGGCCACCCCCTTCTTTATGTTCACCCCCAAATCCACCACCATCACTGTTCCCATCTTTCCCTCTCTTCTCTCACTTTTGGGAGATCAGACTAAACTGCAGCATCCTTCCCCCATGGTCCATCACGGTGCAAGGATGACCAAGGGTTCCACTTTAAGTGAAAAAAGGAAAGAAAAAGAAATGGCTATCTGTGTGAAGGTAGAGACTGCAGGAGTGACCTCTTGAATCTACCGTGGGGTTATTTAGTGAGTGTACAGAAAAAATTACCTGAGGTAAGAAATAGGAATTGTAGAACATGATTAAAGAAATCGGTTGAAAAATACAGTGAAATTCTTAGAAAACATTTGATGAGTTATACATGTGTTTACATTCCTGAGATAATTATGGCCAAATTCAGATGATGGCCACAGGATGGTAACAGAAGCAGCCTGGGCAGTGAATGAGCTCTGGGCTCTTCAACATTAGCAGACAGAGGGCAAGGGGTAATTTCTGCTCCCTCATCATGAAAGGCATCAGTAGATAACCTCTAAGGACTTTCCTTGGGACAAAGTCACCCCAATGTTTCCTGCATGTTGAACACTGCTCACCTTCTCACTTTCCATCCTATTGCCCAGAAGCAAAGGCTACATCTCTACCCTACCAGTTATTCATTCATTCATTCATTCATTCATTATTCATTCCAAAGAAACATAAGTAGCACCTGGCATTTTAGGGTGATCAAGAATAGAAATCAATCAGACAAGATTCTACCCCAACAGAGCTCCCAGTTTAGCGGGGGAGAGATAAAGAGTTAACTCTATAAGGCAAAACGAGCTCGGTTTCCTTCAAAAGGAAAGTCGTGAAAGTGGGGGAAGTGGGGTGGGATCTGGGACACAAGATGGGAGGAGCTGGCAGAGGCCATCTCCTGGAAGACGTCAGATTAGAGCTGAGCTTGAAATGGGGGTAGGTTCCCCAGGGCTGTGTTCAGGAGAACATTGTACCAGAACATTCTATACGGGCAAAGCCCCTGGACCATCGCTGAGGGCTTGGTTTCTCCTCCCACCACTCTGCTTTTGGAGGAGCACGGGAGGGGGTGTCGAAACCACTCTTCCTGTTGTCAGACTTCCCAGTTGGGGAAAACATGAGCTTAGCAGTGTTCAGCGAATGACACATTCACAATGAATCCTGTTGGCAGATCTTCCCAACCCTGAGCACCCGAGCTTCTGACACCATAATTACCCTCACTTTGAGTTCTGCCAGTTGTCATTTTCCCAGGAGATTTGCTTAACTGTCAGCAGGGAAGCCAGCCTGATGGGCTCCACTCGGCGCTTCCTTTGGCTTTCTCATCCGGTCCCCCTTTTGCTCCAAACCCACACGAGTTCGCCCCTGCCTCGCTTGCTCAGCTTTGGCCAGCACCAAAGGGGGCACTTATGCCTCAGGATCGGGCCCAGAACATCTTGCCTTCTTAGCATGAACCCACCGGGAAGAGGCTCTGGGTGCTCATTTTGCATTTTGCCTCCCCATCGAGGCAATTCAAATATTTGCATTGGGCAGTGTAGAGCATGGGGGCAGTGTGGTGGGCCCACCTATGGAACAAGGTAAACCCGCTCATTGGAAGCACAGAGGAAGCAGGGGCTCCAGTTCTGAGGGAAACGACTCCTCTGTCTTCTCATCTGTAAAATGGGCATAATCTCACCGAGGAGCTGGGCTTAAGGGAAAACACCTAGCACGGTGCCTGCACCGAGGAAGCCACCGACACACCTCCGTTTCCCATTTTTCTTTGTAGAGGCAGAGAGGGTTGGTCTGTTTTTGTAGGCTCTGTATGTAGATTACCGAATCATATCAACTTCATCTTCCTTAAGTACAGCTGACACAATACCCTACCTCTCTTCAGAAACCACCGGAATCCATGCTGTATTATCGGATGATAAAAGCAAATTGCAAAACACGGTATAGCATGATCTTGTTTTTGCAGAATATACACGCATCTCTCCTCACATGTGTGTGTACCCTCAAGAAGGCTTGGTTTGAGGGGGCCCTTCACTCATTTTATATACTTTTCTGTTTCCTGAAAGTTTGCATAACACACATGTATTACTTCTCATTTTAAACTCATCTTAAACAACAACAACAAAAGTACTTCTATGGCTCCCATTGCCTACGGGAAAAAGTACAAATTTCATTTCCTTGTGTTGGACCTGTCTCAGTTACTAGGTTATGAGGAACCCCAAACCCAACAATCAGTGGCTAAAACAGACAGGAGAACATTCCTGGGATTCTCTCGACCTCATGGAGGCAAGCTGATTGCTGCAGTTCCAGGCATCACATCATCGAAGTCTGCCAGAGAAAGGGAAAGGTCGCCAGCTGCACCAGTCTCTTATATCAGGGAAAAAAAAAAAGATCCCAGAAATGCCTTCTACCTACCACCTTTAGCAGACTGATTCTTTTGTCTCATTGGCCTAAACTATATTATATATACATATATAATTAAAAAGCAAGAAATGAGATGGTCATGATTGGTTTTATTCCAGTCATCACCATCTCCTCAGCCTGGAAACACTGATGCCTTGAACAAAAGCCAAGCTAACAAAAATCGAGGAAGGGAGAGAAGGCAGTTGGCTTTGATGATCTGCCAGAGGGTCTGATAATCTTACTTCACTGCTCCATGCACGGGCAGAGCACAGTCAGCAAATGTTCTTCAATGCTGCGCCTCCAGCCCTGGACTCGAACTATTCTCTTGGCCTGTGACATGCTCCCTTGGGATGTCATGATGAAGGGAATAAAGTGCTCATGCTGTGAACGTCATCGCAGAGTGCAGCTCAGCATGCCACCCACTGTTTGACTCCCGGTGGCCCTGCAGCCACCTCTGTGGCTTCTGTTGAGCTCTCATATCTAATTGATGAATTCCAATTTATCACGAAGCGCTATGAAATGTCATAGAGTAGCCTTGCCCCGTCCGCCCTGCTAGCTCCCTGGACCCTCTCTGCAGCATTGTGGCAGGTCCCCAAAGGCAGAGAAGGACTGAGTGGACATGGACTTCCAAAATACCTTGTTGCTAATGGTGCTGCAGGGGTGGGTGCCACGGGCTCAGGAAGTGAAGGGAATTTCCTTTCCGAGCAAGCCAGGTTGGCCAAGGTAAGCTCTGTGTAGACCCTGGCTTGCAGTCACTGCTAGACTGTAGCTCTTGGAGGTCAGAAGCTGGTTGAGCATCCTTAGAAAAGTTAACTGGTTAAACAGATTGGTTTGAAGGGTCCTTCCTGCCTTGTTTAATCTATGCCCCAAGGTCCATCCTGGCCAGTGACATGGCTTAAGAGCTGTGACGTGGTCGCTGAGGACTATTATAGGAAGCAAGACTCTCAGAGCTTAGCAGTAGGGGGGTCCTCTGAAGGACAGGCCAAAGAGGGGTGGATTCATTGCTCATGCTCCTACCGCATGTACTGTAGAATGGGATGCTCCTCTGAGGAAGATGGACACTGTGGATGACGCTGAGAACAGCTCTCTTCACCACATCGCTGCCCCTTGGGGCTTTTCTCTCCAGTGGGAAAGGCTACGTTTCAGGAACACAGAAAATGGCCATCATCCTGACCATTTTTTAGTTCTATTCTTGTTCCTCAGTCTAAGTTTACCATCTCCCCATAAACTTTAATCCACAACTGTTAGAGGTCTGACTCTCAGGGGTCATCATGGCCAACCCCTTGTTCATTGTACAAAAGTGGAATTGGGGTTCAGAAGAGGGAAAGGACTTCAACAAGATCTTACATCCAGGACTCTGCATCAGGGCAGCCAGCAGCCTCTCCTCTCAGTCCTCACACCAATTTCCTGGCGTCTAGAATCCAGGCAGTTCATTCAGAGGCAATCTGGCCTCAAGGTGGGCAGACCCTGCCATGGTGCAGAGCTGCCAAGCGCTGACTGGTAACTGGATTGTGCCCTGGCAGAGCTGTGCTAAGGAGGCAGCAAGCCAAAGCCAAGGGATGTGGTTTCCATGGCAACTGCCTCATCCTGGGCTGGCCAGGTTGGGCCTTCTAGAGCTGAACAGGGCTGGATTACTGCCCCCATCCTGTGGCACCATTTTCAGTTTCAAAATGCCTTCATCTACATCCACTCGTGCAGAGACACGCGCACATCCCTGCAACATTTCCTCTACCTTTTCCCAGAGAAGAAGCGTGGCTCCCAGTGGCACATTTTAAACCTGGCAGCACCTTCTCAGACAGCTTCGGTGACCTACCAAAGGGATGTGTGGGGCAAAGGCAAATGAGGGAGGCGTCAGAGGGACGAGCTATTGTTATGCTTCCTCCAAATCCGAGGAGTTTGGTGGTCATTTTTGCTGTCTGCATTCAAGGACGCCGTTATGTGGTCTATCAGCTTCCTACTGCTGCTCTAACAAGTCACTGGAGAGGGACTTAAGATGACACAAATTTACAGTCTTACTCTTCCAGAGGTCAGAAGGCTGACATGGTTCCACTGGGCTAAAGTCAGGGTGTCGGCAGGGTCGTGCTGCTCCTGGAGGCTCTGGGCTGGGTTCTAGCCCTTGCCTCTCCTGCTTCCCAGGGCTGTGAGTCTTCCTTGGCTCGTGGCCCTCCTTCCATCCCCACATGCAACAGTGTAGCATCTTCAGATGTCAGTTCAGGGTACGTTGTTGCATCTCCTCTTCTGACTCTCTTAAGAACCGTTTATGATTGTATTGGGTCCATCAGGAGAATCCAGAAATAATTCCTTCATCTCAAGGTCCTTCATTTAATCACCTCTGCAAAGCCCCTTTTGCGATGTAAAGTGACATATTCACAGATTTCAGAAGTTAGAATGTAGACACCTTAGCAGGGAGCATTATTCTGTCTACTACATCCGGGTCCTGTGAATACGGGTCCTCAATAACCCATTATTGTGTGAATGATAATGTTTACCATATATTGACTACCCAACCAACATGTGGTGAGCACTCTGCCAAATTTTTACACATATTAGCTCATTAAATCCTCACGAAAGCTCTACAAAGATGCTATAATTATCCTAATTTACACGTGAGGAAATGGACATGAGAACCTCAGTGAATTGGCCCAGTGAGTTTAGGTGAGAGAGGAGAGAAGGAATCCCCCAGATTTATGTAAATGTTTCCCATTTACATAAATGGGAAGAAGGGCGGTCGGAAGAATCTGACGGTCGGGGATGAAGAAAGAGAACTAACACCAAACACCCACTGTGTGACCACACTGTGCCGCGTGCTCTCCCAGGCTGTCCCACTGGCTCCTCTCCAGACCCTGGAACATTGCTGTCACCCCAGTTTTATAGAGGCGACCACTCATGCCCAGAGAGGTTAGGCACCTTGCTCGGACTAGCACAACTAATACGTAATGTACGTGGAATCAGATCCAGGCCTGTCTGGATCCAGAACCAATATTCTTTCCTCCTCTCTGATGGCTTATCCATCCACGTCGAAGTAACCTGGGCACAGGTAGAGAGTAGTCGGGTGCATCTTCTAGGTCCGCTTATATTACTTGAGGATAACTAACTGTAGGTATTGTAAACATGTTTTAATTTTTGCTCTCAGCTTTAATGAGGTATAATTGATGTACGAAAACCTGCATATGTTTAATGTATACAATTTGATGAGTTTGGGTATATGCATATACCTATGACACCATTGCCACAATCTCCAGAAGATTCCCTGTGTCCCTTTGCTATTTTGTGTGTGTGCATGGGAAGGGCACGCCCGATGCGATCCACCCACCTTGACGAGTGTTTATGTGCCCAAACCATACTGTTACCTATAGTCACTGTGCTGTAAGCACATCCCTAGAACCTATAATTCTTGTAAAGCTTTCTTTATACCCATTGAAAAAAATTCTCTATTGCCTCCTCCCACATTCCCTGGCAATCACCTTTCTAGCTTCTGCTCCAATGGGTTTGACCATTTTAGATCCCTCATATAAGTGGACTCATTTAGTATTTGTTCTTCTGTAACTGACTTCACTTAGCATAATACCTGTCAGGTTCCTCCACACGGTCACATGGGGCAGGATTTCAGTCTTTTTTTTAAGGCTGAATAATACTCTAATTTATGTATATGCCACCTCTTTATCCATTCTTCTGTGGATGGACATTTGGTTTACATGGTTCAAATTTTAAAAAGGAGACATTTTAGGGACTATAATGCAAATTTCATGTGAGTGATAAATAAAATGTGAAACTTCAAACTCAGCAGCTCGAGTCTGCTGAGACTCAAGTATTCTCAGTACTCTTAAGGCTACACGGATGGGAACACTGGGGTATCGGATCTCAGTGTGCTCAGTCAGGTAGATTCTCTCATGTTCATCTTTTTTTTAAAGGCCCCTCTTAGGCAGGAAAGTAGAGTCGCCAGGTCATTGAGTCACCAGAACGCCCTGTCCTCACTCTCATCCGTTGTTTCTTTTACGGCCGTTCTTCACCTGGAAAATGAGGGTGACTCCTTCATTCACTGACTAAAGATTTACTGGGTACCCACTATGACCAGGAACTGTCCTCCACACCAAGGATTCAAAGATGAGCCAATGTCAATCTTAAAAAAAAAAAAAAATAGATGCAGCCCCTACTCGCAAGACCGTCCAGGACGTTACAGGCCTATTTGCTAAGCGATTACATGGTTCGTGCGGTGCTGGAGTTCTGTTTAGGGTTTTAGGGTGTTAACAGGCGTGGAGGAAGGCGCTCAACCTAGCTTTGCCGTTCAAGCTTCCTATATGAGCTGAGTCCTAGGGGATGTGTAGGAGAATGCCAGAGGATAGGAAAGCATCAGAGGGGGCGCTATTCAAGCATCCATGTCCGAGGAAAAGCTATCCTTTTCCTTCAAGGTGAAAGCATAAAGGGAAGAAAGTACCAGTCATCCATTGCGAGGTACATTGGGACGTTCAGAAGTTCATTTTGCTAGAGGTGAAGTTGTTGATCAGGCAGTGGGGGCACCGCCATATGAATGGGAAGAATTCTGGAAGGGTCAGCGAGGCCCCTTTTTAAGTAGTCTGTTCTGGCAGCAGCCTGGACAAGGGATTAGCAAAATGAGAGGGTCAAGCTAGAGGTCCCAAGGCCAGTAGACACTTGCCAGGTGATTCAGATGGGGTGCGGGTAGCCCTGCCTCCTCCCTCAGGGAAGATAAACAAGCCCTTGTGGATCGCCCTGCATGGAAGGTTTTCAAGATGTGGGACACTCGCTGACTCCAGCCTATCACCCCTTGTCCACGAGTCAAGCCTCTAATTCAAACCAAGGGGCCACCAGAGAAGGCAGTCATCTCTGCTCCCCTGGAAAAGTGAACACCATGCTAGTTGTGACATTATCTTTTGAGAAAAAAAAAAAAGATTTCACACCCACCATTGTCTTTTCTCTAGTGACATTACAAATAGATTCCAAGCCTCAGAAATCAAAGAAGGTGTAGAGTAAAAAAAAAAAATAAAATAAAATAGCAAAGATCACACAATCTTCACTTGCTTGTATAAAAAAAGCACAGGGAGTAACCCCGAATAAATTCAGAAAAAAAAAAAAAGTAGAGCGAAACATCTCTATTTAAACTCACTGGGGAAGGCTCATTTGAATTTTACATTGTTTCTATGGAATGCAATTATAATTCCCTCACATCTAAGCAGAATAGAACCATAAAAGAATCTGCATGTAATCAAATGCTAATAAGGAGAATAAGGCGAGTTCCTATGAAAATTATAATAGACTTATGTTACATAATGGTGAGTCATGAGCAGTCTGGTCAATTGTATCTACAAGAATGAACGGGATGAAGGATAGCGATATTAAAACAATATACAGCATCTCACTTAGGAAATTTCACTTAAGCTCCATAAAAACCAGCAGTTTCTGGGGAAGCTACTGAGTTTTAGATTGGATTCTCCTGGATGGCTGGGAAGACTGGGCAAAGTCAGAAAGCAAGAAGGTGATCCAAGCAGGTGGAGTTTGCCTCATGCTTCATTCACTCTCCTCAGTTCTTCTGGTTCCCTTTCTTGCCTTCTTCTTCCCCACATCCTTCCCAGAAGTCAAACTCAGAGGCATCCCAAAGCAATCAACCTTCGCCCAGTTCATCTGTTAATTAGCACCAATCTTAGCTCTTCCGATGCATAGAAAACTCTTCAGTGAGTCCTGGTAATCCATATTGAAAGCATATTAAAATAATCACTCACCACAATCAACTAAGTTCCTTCCCAAGAAGTTTAAGAATACGTTATCATTAGAAAAATTATAAATACTTTATAATTATACCAATTTTTAAAAAAAAATCATTTGGATGGATTCCTTTAAAAATAATGACATCTTCTAAAAGAGAAAACATTTTAATACCTAATAATAGAGGGAATTTTTTCATTTGAGGAAGATTTGTTATCTTAAATGTATACTGGCATCACCATCCTTAACAATAAACAACTATGAAAATCAGGATGGAAATAGGGACACCCTTGGTCTTTGACCACTGTCATTTAATTTTGTTATAGAAATTCTCCTCCATCCAGTATGTTAGGAGCTCAGCATTAGTATCAGAAATTAAGAGATATATTTATCATTATTGAGGGACCACGTACTCCCCCACAAAAAAAAAAATCCGTGAGAATCAACAGAAAAAATTAGATTCATGATGATTAATTTATAATGATCATTATCTTTTCTAGATACCATCAATAATTAATCAGAAAACATATTAGACAAAGGTAACACATAATAGCAATAAAATAAAACACCTAGAAGCAGCCTTTAGAAAAAAATATGGGACTCATATGAAGAAAACTTCGAGAGGCAGAAAAGAATGTTCCTGGATAACAAAATTACATATTATAAAGATGTCGATTATTCTGTAAATAGTTTTAGGTGTCATTAAATGTCAATTTTAGATATTTCCTAGGCCCCTTGGAAAAATAAACATCCGAGAGCAGCTGACTTTTAAGTAAGTGGGAGAGCTGCTCTGTCAAATAGGAAAACGTGTTTTATAACTTCAGAAATTGAAACGGTATACTCCTGGTACCACAACCGAAAACCGGCACAGACAATTAGGTCAGAAACGACCCCTGCTATATAGAAGAAGTAGTATATAATCAGATGCCAACACAGACTGATGACTGCTGGGATGTCTGGTTGGTTTCTTGCCGGGGAAAGAATAGAAAAGACATTCAGATTCTCTCCTTCCAACAGGCACTACATTCTCAGTACATTAAACAGTTGATTTTTGAAGATTAAATAATAAACTCTCAGGTAAGAGAAGTAGCTGTTGATTGTCTGCTTAAGTTGATGGGTGATTGGACTCAGGACTGGTCTTGAATTAGCACCTTTTAATAAACCCCATCAGCATATGGCTGACTCCGGCTGCCAGCAGTTCTCTGAAGTTAGGAGGGCAGGTGCTGAGCACTGCTGATTCCCAGTTTTTGGTGATGGCCACAATTCCAGGACATCAAGGAAAAAAATCTGTCACTTCACTAGGATTTTCAGAAGAGGCACTGGGAAGAGTCATTCATTTACTCACATGATGAAGAATGATGGCCACTTTCCCCTGGGGCGAGCTGCCCATGGTCAGGGCCTCCTGGTCTGACATGCCTGTCATAGAGAGATGCAGGTTGGGGTCACCCTGAGGAAGATTTAAGAACTGTTTTGTCCAAGGCCCACGGTTCCAGGCCAGCAGCTCCCCCTCATGTCAACATCACAGCATCCAGACGCCTCAGGGACAGACTGCAAGCCCAGGCCCCAGCGACACCACACTCGGCCCCCTTCCACTGCCCAGCTTCTGGGCGGAAGCCTCTGCATTGCCCAGATGAGACGAGGACACCTCGAACACTCAGACATCTTTACATGCTAACGAGCCTGGGGTTTCTTCTAGGGCTTGTTCAGTTATTCATCATTTCAAGGAGACACCTATTTGTGCCCCATTCTGGATTTCGAGGGGGTCACAGATAGACAAGAGATGGGCTTTTCTCTTTAGTGGTGTACCTGAGTCTAGCGGGGCAGACACGGACACGCAGCTATAAAATAAGACACGATCGGAGAAGCACCCTGAGAGAAGCATACATAAAAGGATGCATGAGCACAAAGCCAGGACGGAGGGTTCTAGCCCAAGCAGCAAAGCGTGACAGGGCGTGAGCTGCTGAGGGGCAGCAGCTGTGCCTTCTCTGCCTCTGCCTTCGTCTGGGTCTAGTGCCATGTCTGACACATACTGGATAGCTAACATTTGTTAAATTAGCCTAGCGTCAGAGGCATATGGAGAGTTTGAACAGAAACAATTTGGCGTGTCTGGTGTCCCTCATAGGGAGGAGGGAGGGTGATGAGATCAGTATCCCGTTTTGAAGGCTCAGAGTCTGCACTGTCTCTTCTGGGCAAGAAGGGACAAGAAAGTTGTTAAAGAGAAAAGTGGTGCCGTGAAATATGTGTTTTAGAAAAATAGTCGTCAGTGCCCTGGACGGTGATGAAAGGCGGGAGGGGTGGGGAAGCACTTTGTTCTGGGGAAGAAGAGATTGTGTCAGGATGTGGGTTCCACGTGTGGGAACATCTCCCTTTAAGTGGCGTTAAAAGACCGCTAGTGTCTGAGGAACCAGCCTCTCTCTCTCTGTCTACCTCCCTCTGCCTCTCTGTCTCTCTGTCTCTGTCTCTATGTCTCTCTCTGTCTCTCTCTTTGTCTCTCTGTCTCCCTCCCTCCCTCTCCCTGTCTTTCTCTGTCTCTGTCTGTCTCTGTATCTCTATCTCTCTCCCTCCCTCCCTCCCTCCTTGTCTCTCTGTCTCTCTTTTTGTCTTTCTGTCTTTATCTCTCCTTCTCTCTCTCTCTCTCTGTCTCTCTCTGTCTCTCTATTTCTGTCTCTCTCCCTCCCTCCTTCTCTTTCTGTCTCTCTCTGTCTCTCTCTGTCTGTCTCTGTCTTTGTCTCTCTCTGTCTCCTCCCCAACCCTCCACCCACCCCCATGTCTGGCATCCTCATTCCCTCCCCTGCCCCACCGCTTTTGACCCTGCGACAGTCACATGGCCTTGCTCTTTCTTGTCCGCACTTCAAAACTCCTGGTTCCTGCTGAACTAAGAGAAGAGTGCAGGCCTCAGAGCCAGGGGAAGCGTCAGAGCACCAGCCCGTGTCCTGTGTCTGCATTTCCCCTGAGCGCCAGCCTGCAGCTCTGGAGCCATCTCCCCAGTCTCCTCCCACACCCCCGTCTGGGTTTTCAGGCTGTTACTAGGTCCTTCGATACTCATGGTGCTTTAGTGAAAGGCTTGGAGGCGGACAGATCTAGGATCCAACTCTAGGGCAGGTCAGCAACGTCTCAGCTGCTTCCTGCTACACAGACACCACCACCCGACACCAGGGTGTGAGTGGGGTGGATGTGTTGCAAAGAGAAGCTGACATAAAGCACACACCAAGGAGGTGCGCCAGAATTAGCAGCCCTTCATCTCACTCAGGAAAGGACTTTAGGGGTACCCAGACTGAGAGCTGAGCTGTGGCAATTTCTCCAGAGAAAGATACATTTACTTCCAGGGCAGAATTTTCCTAAATTCTTTCTCTGCATACGCCCCTTGGAGTCCAGCAGACTTGACTTACCTCGAAGTGGGTTCTAACTACCACTGGGATGTCCAATCCAGAGTCCTTCTTGGGTCATTCTGAGAGCTCAGAGCGTCCACCCAGAGCTTCAAGCCGCTGAGCCCTGTGAGGAAGGAAAATGGCTCTTTCCAGTCCATAAGCCCGGTCAGGTGGGCAGATGTAAGAAAGCAACGGACGCTCCTAGTTCTTGGATAGGACGAGTCAGTATTACAGAGACTCAGCTCGAAGCAACCTCTGTTGAGATCTCATCTGGGTTTTGCTTTGTTTGGTTGTTTTGCAACTTGACCTAATTATCGTGAAGTTCCTCTGGGAGACTATATTTTCAATAATAACAATCAAAAGAAGAGTGAAGGGAATGCTTGCCACATTCTCAAATATATTGTAAGCTTGCAGTAATTAAGGTACTACATTGTTGACAGAGGAATAGACTGGCTGACAGCTAAAGAAAGAGAATCACAAATTTAAACATAGGCCCCCAGTAAATGGCATAAAGGTGGCATTTCAAATCAGTAATGAAGACTCTTCATTAATTCATATAGCAGTTGTCTATCCATTGTATTCACAAAATGCGTGTGAATATTCAAAGGTAAATGAGAGATGGGGGGACGTGGAGAGAAAAGGGGAGGGAAAGAGGAGGAAATAATAGGGAAATATTCTGAATCTTAGTGTGGAGAAGGCCTTTCAACATATGACACCAAGACCAGAAGCTATTTGGAAAAATACTGATGGGCTTTACCTAAAAATTTAAACCTCTGTGCAGAAAAAAGTTACAATCAAGCTTACTTATGATTTCCCCAAAAGAACTACAAAAGATATTCAACCTCACTGAAACTTAGAGAGATGAAAAAACGCTTGAATAATAATGTGGCATTATTTTTCTTCTATCAGAGGAGAGATTAGGGAAAGTGCTAACACCCAACATTGTCAAAGATGTAGGACAAATGGACACTGATTGTCGGTGTCATTTGGCAATATGCATCAGATTGTGTACGCTTCACCTACAATCTATTTTAGGAGAGAACCAGACCATTTTATAAATAAAAATAATTTCACTAAGGTATTGATACCAGTGAAATTTTAAATAATTATCTAAGAGTTAATATTTGATTAAACAAATTATAGAAAATATCAAGTCATAAAAAAGAGAGTCAAACGTTGAAAGCCAGTGGCATGACAAATTTTCATGTCATATTACTAAATAAATCAATCTAGTTGGAAATTGTAAACACATACATGCATGTGTGAGCATGTGCACACATGTAATCAGTAGGCACATACATAATCAGTGACTAGAATGAAGGAAAGCCATCACTGGTATATCCCCAATGCATGAAACATAGTCAGTGCTCAGTAAATATTTGTTGAGTCAACGCATGAACAACGTTACTGTAAGTAATGGCTGTCTCTATCTAGTGGTTTGGGGTAATTATTCCTTAATTGCTATGTTTTAAATATTTTCTTTATAAATGGGTTTATCTTTATAGTCAGAAAAATATATTGCTATTTTCATGAAATGAAAAGGAAAGTGCTTATCACAAAATATCAACTCTAAAGTTCCTTCAGCTATACGTCAAAGCGATCATCCTTTGGAGGAGAATTATGGAAGGAATGTGGAAACCGACATGTAAAAGAATCTTGATTAATTTAATGTAAAATAAGGAAAGAACTGTACGTGACAGATCCGGTAGATGGCTGCCTTCACTGAGGATGTTGATTAGGAGCTGTCGGTTGAGTTACCTACTGTGCGCCCAGCACTGGGGACACATAAATGGTCGGGCATGACCCTTCTCTCGAGGACCTCATGGCAGAGTTGGGGACAGGCATACAAACCGATCTGCACAGTGATGAGAGGTCAGTGTCCTGAACCCATCAATCCAGGCAGGGCTCTCTTGTCTCTCAGAAGACAAGCTTAGGTGTGGGAGGATGTGGGCGCTGGGGCTAAGAGGAAAGAGCAGTCTGGGAAGAAAGCTCCGAGGAGGTGACCCTTGAGCTGAGTGACAAAGGCCCAATGGGAAGTGGCCAGGAGGGAGAGAGGAAGAGTGTGGGCGCAGGCCAGGCATGAAGGAGCACTGTGGATGGATTGACAGCGGATCAGCTCAGGCACGAAGTCCCTGAGCGGCGGGCTGGGAAACGAAGCTGGAGAAATTTGCAAGCCCAGGTCCAGAGGGCCTTGTGCGGCTGGGCTAAGCAGGGTGGCTTTCACCCAGGGCTGCGGGAGGCCCGGAGGGGAGGCGCTCAAAGAGTCATTGGTAGAGAAGCAAAGGACTCGGCCAGCATACGTACTGCTTGCTCTGATGGCGGCAGTGTGGGGGGCTTCGTGGCTCGTCACCTGTGTGGCCACACTCAGCCACGCTCAGCCACACTCAGCCACACTCAGCCACACTCAAGAGGGCCTCGCACTTGGCTGGATGCTCTGCTGCTGCTGCCTTGAAATTCTTTTTTTTTTTTAAATTTATTCATTTAAATTAGTTTCAAGTATACAGTACATTGGTTAGACATCTATATGGTTCATAAAACGATTTCCCCAATTGCTTCCTCCCTCCCCTAGCCCTCCATTGAGCCACCATATTAATGCTGACTGAATTCTATCTTCCATGCTCCCCGTGCCCAGCTGTCAACTACTAATTTGTACTTCTTTTACCCTTCACCCCATTCTCCCAGCTCCCCAATCCCCCTCCCCTCTGGCCATCACCAAATTGTTCACTATATTTGTGAGTCTATTTTTGATTAGTTTGTTCTTTTTGTTCCTTAAATTCTGCAAATAAGTGTAATCATATGGTATTTATCTTTCTCTGTCTGACTTATTTCACTCAGCATAATACCCTCTAGGTCCATCCATGTCTTTGCAAATGGTAGGATTTCATTTTTTAATAGCTGAGTAATATTCCATTGTATATATAAAGAAGTTATAAGTATAATCGTCTGTTGGTGGACATTTAGGTTGCTTCCATACCTTGGCTATTGCGAATTGTGCTGCCACGAATATTGGAGTGCATAGACCTTTACAAATTATTGTTTTGGTTTCCTTTGGATAAATACGCAGAAGTGTACTTGCTGGGTCAGAAGGTAGATTTATTTTTAATTTTTTGAGGAGCCTCCGTACTGTTTTTCATAGCGACTGTACCAATTTGCAGTCCCACCAACACTGTATGAAGGTTCATTTTTCTCCACATCCTCACCAACACTTGCTGTTTTTTGATTTATTGATGATGGCCATTCTGACAGGTGTGAGGTGATACCTCACTGTGGTTTTAATTTGCATTTCTCTGATAATTAGCGACCTTGAGCATTTTTTCATATGTCTGTGGGCCATCTGTATTTCCTCTTTGGAGAAGTATCTGTTCAGGTCTTCTGCCCATTTCTTAACTGGATTGTTTGTTTTGTGGTTGTTGAGTTGCGGGGGAGTCCACCTGGAAATTCTTGATAATGGTTTAACAAGGGGCCCACATGTGCATTTTGCACCAGGCCCCACGGATTATTGAAAGGGTCTTGGCAAGACCAGAGGCCGGCTTTGTATCACAGTTGACCCGGAGAGTGGGCAGCCCACACTTCCGTCTCTCCCTGTCCCAGCCTTTGCATTTGGGGACTTCTCCAGGGAAGGAACAACAGATCAGATGACAACGTGTGGCATTGCCCAGGCCAGGGAAGAGGCCTCCAATGCATATGTGGGAAAAATGAGTCCGCAGCAAAGACCTCCTTGGGTCCCCCCTTGTCCCCCTCGTTTCTCCTATGCTTGGAAATTGGCATCGGCCGAGCAGGAATGAGGTTCTCGGGTAGGAGCTGTGAGAGGAAGAAGATGGCTGTTTCTGTGTATTTGTTTTGGTTTGTCTGGGAGCACAGCTACCAAGGAGGAGGACATGGTTTTACCTCCCTGCTTCGAGTCATGTGGCTCCCTCCATCCTCTCCCCATCTCTGTGCTTCACTCTTCCTCTGTGGTCCTGGGGTCCTGCTGGAGGGACAAGGGAGTTCTGGCTGGCAGCTGGGCCTGAGAGGGAGGGAGATGCAGCCCCCAGCTCCTTCACACACACACACACACACACACACACACACACACACACACACGTGCATGCAGCTCCCGGCACATGAGAGTTTGTTTTTGTCACCAGGAGGGTTTCCTTCCACACCTCTCATCGTACACCAGCTGCTTAGCAACAAGCTGTGGGGCAGAGCTGGGAATTAAATGCCTCTGGCTGCTGCACCCGCAGGTGCCCCGCGGGAGGCGAAGGGGCCACGAGAGGGACTTGAGCTGAAGAGCTGTCTGTGCAGCTGCCGGAGAGACACTCCAGAGCCCGCAGTCAGGACGCTGGGGCTGCGCCAGGAATCCCGGGGCCTGCTGGGAGAGATGCTCCGGCAAGCAGACTCCCGACAGAAAGCCGTGGGCGACGGGGAAGCTGCCGGGACTGCCGATAACAGGTGGCTGGCAGAACGTGGAAATTCATAAATGTCTGCTGATGGGGGCTGCCATGGCAGGATCTGGGTTCGAGTCTTCATTAGGGCTAAAAGCTTCCACCCTGGTCTGCAGCTCCTGTCTTCGGAGCTTAAGGTCAAGTCCCCTCCGCTGGGAGTCCTGCCTCGGGCGTGAGGGCGAGCCCACGCGTCATCCCCGAGGCTCTGCGGGCAGATTTCCCAGGTTCCCATCGCTGCCACTTCCTGTGTGGCTCTGAGAACGTTGCTTTACCTCTCTGTGACTCAGCCTCCTCACCTGTGAGCCCTACCTGATAGGACCGTTGTAGGAATTAAGTTCAAACAGTAAAGGGACTTAGAACGATGTCTTAGAACGATGTCTTAGGGACTTAGAAGCACATGGGTGCAATTCGACGTGTGGTCAGTTACTCTTCTGTGGGATGGAGATTGTTCCTCGTCGTTACAGACGGATCGATTGTAACGTAGACTCCAACACACGGATGTCCACAGTCCTGGGCAAGAGGAGGAGGTAAAAGCTACATTTTTGTTTGTTTGTTTGAGTGTCTTCTGTGAGCCCGGCACTGCACAAAATGCTTACGTAAGCCATGACCTTCGCCTCTCCTGGGACCAGTCCTTTCACACCCAGTGCCCTGCTCAAGGCCACAGGACACTTCGGAAGTGGAGCCAGGGTTTGGTGCCACCGTCACCCCAGCTCCAGAGCCCTCGTCCATTCTCTAAGCCAGACTGTCTCCCTGATGGCGCCTCAGAGGAGGAAAACGTGCACCAATTTCTCTCTGGGCTGGGGGTCGGGAGCTGCTGGGGAGAGCCCCTCCCGGGGCAACATGTCAGAAATATTGTATCAAGCCAGGGTGGGCACCACACCCTGCCTGGCGTGTGTGGTACCCGGGATGCAGATGCATAGGCCAGGGTCTGGGGAGACAGAAGATGTTGATGGAAGATGTTAGCTAAGCGTGAAGGGTGCTCGACACCCAGATTTGGAATGGGGGCGCGGCTCCATGCTGCTGTTCCGAGCCCCACACGCAAGCCGGAGGCCAGACCGTTAGGCCACTCACTGGCCTGGAAGCCCGGTGTGTCCGAGGGCGAGGGCGAGGGCGAGGGCAGGAAGAAGAACGAGTGTCTAGCGCTGAGAGGTGCAGCCTCTTCCCAGAGGCACAGACCGTCCCGGCTAACACCCAAGCTGCCCTGACCACGCAGACACTTGCTCTGTGGCGCGTCCATATTCCCCAAGTTCACTGAGAGCGATAACCTGTGTTTCTAGAATTCGGGTGATGAAAACACTCTTTGCGTTCTACACATGGTCCAGAGCTGCACACCGCCACAGCCACGGGCCATGAGCACTCAGGATGTGGCCGGTGGGAGCTGAGATGTGCCGTCAGTATGACGTTTACACACAGATTTTAACGACTTAGTCCGAGAAAAGGTGGAATAGTTCATTAATAAGTTTCACATTGATTCCGTGTTAGATGGTAGCATGGGATGTGTTTTGAATGTAGTGGGTTAGATGAAATGAGACTTACCAAAATAAATTCCACTTGTTTTTTCTTACCTTTTTTTGAAATACAGTTATTAGAAGATTCCAGATGACTGTGTGGCTCTCCTTTGGGGCTCCCAGGGTCCTTCTGTCGGACGGGGCCCCTGTCCGGGGAGGTCAGACGCTGCCTTGCAGGGGGAGCGTGCTTCCGCAGTCCTAATGCGTCTGCCTTGCTAGCGGTAGAACCACAGAACGCGAAACCTGGAATGAGGAGCTTTAAGCCGTTTTGTTTGATCTCCCCCTTTACAGGCAGAGAAACTGAGGCATTGGGAGGAGAAATGATTCTGGTGCTCGAGGCATCACCTGTAGACCCTGACCGCGGACCCCACGCCCTCGCCCCTACCTGGGGCTGGATACCTGATCTTTTCATCACCCGCTTTAGAAATCTTTCAGTATGAGGATGATTTGGGTTTTTTTCTTGTTTTTTTTTTTTTTAATTTTATTTTTATTATTCAGTTGGAGTGGACATTCAGTATTATTTTATATTAGTTTCAGGTGTACAGCGCAGTGATGAGACATTGATATGATTTACGAAGCGATCCCCTGGGTTAGTCTAGCACCCACCTGGCACTAGACATAGTTATTACGACATTATTGACTGTATCCCCTATGCTGTCCTTCACATCCCCGCGGCTATCTTGTAAGTACCAATTGGTACCTCTGCGCCTCCCGCCCTGTGTGGCCTCCCCGCCCCTCCCCTCCCCTTTGCTCTGGGGAAGGCCTGGAGGAGGGAGCTCAGCTTCTTTATTCCTGAGCCGGTGGAGGGAGCCCCCGGGAGCGTGTCCCAAGGCTGCCCTCTGCTTTCTCTGCAGAGCGATGACACATATGGACACGTGAGAGGACAGCTTAGTCAAGACTGCCACCTCACCTGGTGTATAAACCACCGGCCCCCTCTGCCCTGCCCCTCGCTCCCCACCCCCGGGCAGCATCACCCCAGGCAGGCTCGGCAGACCCACTGGCCATCTCCCCAGCTGGCCCTGTTTGGTTTTTGTTTCTATGCCACCTCGTGCCAGCTGCCCCCCAACACCCTACAAACGCACCGCGCCTCCTTACCACCTGCCCCACTGGCTCCAACGGGCCTGCTTGGCTTCCTCCTTCCAATCTCAGATGCCTGGGTGCATATTGCTGCTTCCTGAGCTGTGGTCCACGGACCAGCATCTTCCGCATCCCGACGGGGTGGCTTAGAGACCCCGCGGCCCCATCCCAAACCTGCTGAACCAGAATGTGCGTTTTAGCAAGACCCCCAGGAGCTCGTCTGGCACGGAAGCCGAGTCGGGTCGGGCTCCCACTGTGAGTGACAGCAGGACAGCGATGCCCCTGTGGTGTCTGGCCTGGAGCCGAGCTCACGGTGACTCTAAGCTTTGGAAGAATGTCCTTTGTGGTCCTTATGGTTGATGTACCACCTTCACAGGTGGTGTCCCACATAATCACCCACCACCCTGGTCCATGCTGAGCGGTTAAGTCGAGAAGCCTCGGCTCTGGCCAAAGCCCACGGCCGCTAAGCAATCGCTGAGTGCCTTGGCCCAGCGGGAGCGTCTGGAGAACCGCCGACCTCACCCGCCGGCTTCTTTGCCACCTCTGTCTGACGAGGTGGTCTCATGTTAGTGTGTGGCGCAGGTTAGAGGCAGAATTGGGGGTCAGCCCTTTCTGGTGTCCTGGTTCCTGGATCAGAGGTGTGTAGCTGGGTGGTTCAGTGTGTGGCCTGTAGCTCCAAACGAGCTCAGACTCTGCCACTGGCCGGGTATGTGACCCTGGACAAAATGGCCTGTATGATGGGGCTGGCAGCGGCGCCAGGGTCAGAGGATTGTGATGGGCGAGAGGAGGGCTCCTCTAGGGACCATGTGGAAGGTTCCGTCTGAGGTTCTGCAGGGAGGGTGAGAAATGCTCGGGTCTGATTCCTGGGTTGGCGCCATTCGTGTGGGTTTTATGGTCTTGCTCTTTGTGCTCCTGAGTTCTGACTCTTGGCCCTTCCCAGATAAACCCTCACCCTCCCACAGGCAGGGCCCAGACCCTAGGTCACAGTTCCCTTCTGGATCAGCCTCTGGAGCCTGGCAAGGTCCAGCACAGGGAGCTGGGCATTTTCTGCACGTATCTGCTTCAGAGGTCCGGTCTGGTCTTTCCGTTCTTCCTGATCTTTCCACCCAACCGCTAAGAGCTGGTTGGCTGAGGGGAGGAGGATATACCATCTCCGCTGCCCTGGATGGGGAAGGGGGGCCCCAAATTTGACCAAATTTGGGCTCCAGTTGACCTGGGTTCTATATGGGCTTGAAGATAATACAAGGAAGAGATAGATACACCCGGATGCATCCTACATATCCTGCAAGGTGGGACCAGCACGCCCATCCCTGGCTGCCTTGCACTGCTAATTAACCTTGGGGGCGCCTCTGTGTCTCCTCCCTAACCAGACTGAAATCCTGGGCCAAGTTTATGCTTTTCTGCATCTCTCTCAGCACCTAGCCCAACATCTGGCACATAGTGGGTGCACATCATAGCTAATTATTAATTGATTGCTTGACATATTTTTTCCATAAAAAAATTAAATAAAATCATTTCCTTTATTTTATTTTTTTAGTGTTCTACCATTTTTATATTCCTGGCACATAGAATGCAGCCTTGCTGAAGCACAAAATAATAACCATAATAATATAGTCTTTCATTTGCCAAGTACCTACTATGAGCCAAGCACATGCGGGAGTTCATTCCATGCACCATGCTAACCCTCACGGCACCGCCACCAGGTCCAGCCAGAGGAGGGAGCCCACTGCCCCTATGGACACCCTCCTCTCCGCTAGAAGAATGGTACCCAATCCCAGGCTTCCTGACTCAATTCCCGTGTCCTCCCCAAAGATGTCCAGCCCAGCAGCCAGTTGTCGCCCTGCCCATTTTTTCATATAAACAAAATAAGTCTTTGAAAAAAAATTAAAAACCATTTGCCCCAGGTCCCACGTGAATGAACTGCAGAGCTGGCGTCTGCTCCCAGGCACATCCCTCCACAGCGCTCACCGCTCACCACGGGCCACAGCACCCTTACATCTCTACACGACCTGTTCCCTTTGTTCCTTGGTCTGCAGCCAAACCTTTCCCTATACCGCTGGTGACAAAGGTGGGACGACGTGGGCCTGGAACCATTTAGGTAGAAGTTATGGATGTGTCAGTAGTGTGGACGGTCACAAATTTGTGGAGAAGACGTTTTAGAGTTGTTGGGAAGAGTCCTCCTTTCCAGGAAACGGAGGGCTCGTTGTCTGGGGCCATGTCGCTGAAGATGTTCATTTGTTACAAACGCGGACAGGACTCCCCTAGCTCAGGACGTGTCATCGCTGTCGCCACCGCCCGCTGTGCGGTCCAGTGCTCCAGAGTTGGCAGACCCGGTGGCCAGTGGCATGGCAGGAGGATTCTGATTGGAATGCGGCCAGGCTGCACGTTCTCATTGTTGTTTCTGTGATACTATGAAATGAGCCGGTTGTAGAGGTGGAAAGGGAACCGACCTTGAATAGACCTTTTTATTCTAGGAGAAGTGCGGGGATGAAATAAATAACTAGTTTTGGAATCTGCCATTCTACCCACTTCAGTTGAAATAACCGGAGAGAATACCAGGTGAGGAGGCCTCTTCCAGGTCCCCCCAAGGCCACGAGCCTTCTACCAAGCACCTTCAAGGTCCTCGTCCCTTCTCTGGTTTCAAAAATGAGTTCCTTTTTAAACTGATAAAGCAATCCTGTTTCTATTTTAGCAGATTGGCTTTAAAACAGAACCTTATGACAACTGCCAGAGTGTGGTTTACTCTGGTGACCTCCTACCTTGTAATAAGTGCTAACAATGGATTGATTTATGTTGGTGGCTCAAGATTAGTCAGAGAGAGAAGTACTGGAGGGAGCCACCTGTCCCGTATCAAGATGCCATGGATTCGATTTGTAATGTGAATTGGGTATTAGACAGAAGTAGAGAGAGTTCATTTGATTTTAAAGTCTGAGTAACCAAGGAGTATCCTTCGGGGTCTGTGTCAGGTCCAATAGAGACAGAAACAGAGATAGAGATGGAGATATTACATAGAGACAGAGGTGTAGTCTCCCTTCAAAATGTATTCTCGTAATTAAGACATACCAGCACCAGGGGCTGCAGGTGTTTTGGTAAAGATGTATCCAAAATCGGGAAAGTACCATCCATTCGGCACATTCGTTATTTTCTTTTTCTTTCTTTCTTTCTTTATTCTTTTTTCTTTCTTTCTTTCTTTCTTTCTTTCTTTCTTTCTTTCTTTCTTTCTTTCTTTCTTTCTTTCTTTCTTTCTTTCTTTTTTCTTCCTTCTTTTTTTCTTTTTCTTTCTGTCTTTCTCTTTCTTTCTTCCTTCTTTCTTTCTTTTTCTTTCTTTTTTCTTTATTTCTTTCTTCTTTCTTTCTTTCTCTTTCTTTTTCTTTCTTTCTTTTTTTTCTTTCTTACTTTCTTCTTTTTTTCTCTCTTTCTTTCTTTTTCTCTCTTTCTTTCTTTCTTTCTTTCTTCCTTTCTCTTTCTTTCTCTCTCTCTCTCTCTCTCTCTCTCTCTCTCTCTGTCTCTCTCTCTGTCTCTCTCTTTCTTTCTTTTTTGAGATTTTACTTCCAGATCAGAAAAACAAATGAAGCATAATAACCAAAAGGAAATTTGGTGTTTACCTGATGTATCCCCTCCTTTCATATCTAGAGAAATGGATGTCCTAAGAGGCAAAATGGCTTGACTTTGGTCACACCGAGGCCCCCTGTCACTCAACCCAGCATCCTTTCCTCTGCAACAGGTTGCTTCCTTTTTCCATTCTAAGCATCTATAAAGCACCTATGGTTTACCAGACACTAATCTAAGAGCAGTGAGGACATCATAATAAAGAACAAAGCATAATATTTCCTACTTGTCCTGAAAGTAGAGGTGATTTGGGCTTTCCTCACAGCGAGAACTCTAAAGGGAGGGTTCATGCCCCACCCTGGCCTCTCACTAGCCTTGGGTGACCCCTGCTCCCTTTCAAGGACACTGCCCTCCTGCAGCCCCGCAGGGGCAAGGACCAAGTATCAGACCTGAAAAATAATGAGGAGTCTCCATTTCTACTGCCCTGTGTAGTTTTCTACAAAAATGGAACAACAGAACTTCTCTGGGAGTTCACGACTTTTGGGGAGCAATGTAGCTGGGGGTCAGCATGCATAGAGGGACCTAGTCTAGCACATAGGTGAAACTTGCTTTCCCCTGTCCCAAGGAGCAAAATCCCCTTCTCCAGAAATGTAGTTTAGGACTAATGTTCTTCTCAGATAGACGTAGTTATGTAAGAACCACGAGTTAACAGAGGTTGCCTCGTAATAAAGCCTGGAGTCCTGAGGGAAGCCGTGACTGTAGAACGCGGGCACTGTCACCTACAGGAAGTGAGGGGGCAGCTCTGAGGAGCGAGCTCGGGGTCTGGGTGCCCCATCCCGTGGGGGCGGAGGAGGGTGGGCGTGTCCTTAGGCCCCTCCCAGAGAGCGCGCAGGTGGAAGGCGGCTCCGGGTTCAGCCGCATCTCCCTCCATCTGTGAAGTCTGCCAGAGGGGAGGGCAGGTGCCAGGGCTAGAGTTTCACTCTTATTCCCGGTTGCCTTCCTCCCCCTGCCTCCTGCCCACACAGAGCTCAGCATCGAGCCTGGCACCCGCTAGGCCTCTGTGCGTAGCTGCTGAATGAACACCCTGGCAGGAAACAGTCGTCGGACTCACCGTTTCTAATTAAGGGGAGATGTTGCTCCCGTTCTTCCCGGCCACGTGACCCAGTGCATGTACCGCTCCGGGGATGATGACTCAAAGCCTCATGCATCACCAGCTGGAGCGGTGATGGGAATGACACGCTTCCAGGCCGAACGCCGAGGTGTCTTGGGCATAGTGAGTTAAGACAGATGTCAGGACACATCCCAGCCCTCCCAGCGGTCATCCGTGGCCGTGCTGCGGTCTCCTGGGCCTCGGAGGAGACCCGCACTGCTGAGTCACTCGTTAATGGATAATTAATAATTGAGCGTGTTCTTCGTGCCTGGCCCTGGACTAGGCACCAGGGAATACAGCCGGGGACAAGCATTTTCGGGTCCACTCAGGCAGAAAGGTCTTCATCTCAGAATCTCGTGGACGTTTCTTTACACGTATGATGAATGATGCCAAGGGCAGGACTAGGTTGCGTGCATGTTTGTCGTGGGGTCTGACCCAGGCTCAGAGACGTCTTTCTGAGAAAACGAAGACTCGGTCCAGGTCGGAGGAACGGATAGGGGTCAACTGGGTCGGGGCGGAGAAGGCGCATCGCAGACGAAGGGAACCACCCGACTGTGGGAGCACATGGCGAGGTCTGGGGTGCTAGAGGAAGCCGGGGGGCAGGAGAGAGACTGGACGCGGAGGCAGGCCAGGCCTGGGGGGACCCGCGGGCCTGGGGGCGGCTTCGTTCCTTCCGACGACAAGGGGTGTGGGACGTGGACGTGGCACCAACGCCCTCTGTAGTTGTGGGGAGAACGGGCTGCAGAGGCCCCAGAGCAGGTACAGGGGGAGCAGCGAGGAGGCCAAGAGTGCGTCTCATCAGTGGGGCCGCTGGAGCCGCCCGGAAAGCTGGGGTCCTCTTCCTGGCGAGGCCTCGTGGGCGTAAAGAGCTAGAGCCAAAACCAAAGACCAGTTAATCCTCAAGGCACCACCTTGGCCGCGGCCCAGGTGCGTCTGCAAGCAACAGGGTACGGGAAGTGTCATGTGGCCTTGAGGGGGAGGAGAGAGGGGGGCTGCCTGGGACACCCAGGGGCCCAGCTCCTCACAGCCTCCGAGGTCTCCCACATCTGCCACCTCCAGGAAGTCCCGCTGCAGTTCCACGTAGTAGGTGTTAATTATTTTTGCCCCATTTTGTGGATGAGGAAACTCAGGCTCAGGTGAGATGAGTGAGGTAGTGAGCCTCACAGAGCCAGACGGGACTGGGCCCATGTGCGCCTCTGCCACTCCTTAGCCTTAGGTGGGTCCTGCTTCTCTTCAAGGACACCACACTCCTGCAGCCCTGGGGGCAAGGACCACACGTGAGTCCCGCGCTGGGCCAAGGCCAAGGTGCAGGAGGCTGACTGAAATCTTGGGCTGGGGCTTGGTCGGCCCATCGGCTGCTCAGTCCACAGCCCCCATCCGCCTGCCCTGGGTGCAGCCCGTCTGGGCCTCAAAAACCCCTCCAGGTCCTTCCCGCTGCTGGGGAAGGACGGGATGAGCACAGACCTGTGTGAGGGGAAGTACATGTGCCCTTTGTCTGGAGAGGGTGTGCCCGGCCTGCCGGTGATGATGGAGACAGGAAGTGGCCACAGGGCAAGGCAGTAGGGCTGGGCAGAGAGAGGCAGAGACTTCTGGACCCTCCCGTGGAGGAGGTGGACTGCAGCTCAGCATCCAAGGCCGGCCAGAGGCAGATTCCACAGACAGAGCTGAGTTTGATGGCGGCCCGCCCCAGCCCCTGGTGGTACCACCCTGTGCCAGTCACTCACCCCAGAGAAACAGCCCGCAAGTCCTAAACTTGTTCAAGCACCAGCTGAGGCAGCCCGTTGTCCTGCTGAGGACCTGGCTCCCTGACAGGCACTCCCGGAGCGGTGCCCACTGCCCTCCCGTGGGGCCTGAAGAGGTGGGTGCACAGCCGGGTCATCCACAGGCGGATAAACGCCCCTGATAAATTCCGGCGGAGGTGAGGGCAGATGACCTCCGAGGCACGGTCGCCGTATATCAGAGGTACGGTAAAGAAGCCTCTGCCCTCGGGGAAGGGATGATGTTTGTGGGTTCATCAGTCAGACCGAATAGGCTTCTGACATTCGAGAACAAAGGAAACAGAATGGACCTGAGCAAAGATGCTTTGAAAGGGATGTTCTGTGAGGGGCTGGGGGGCAGCCTCCTCCAGGACGGAGCCGTGAAGGGGTCTGAGAACTCGCTTCTGCTCTCCGACTCCACCGTGGGCTCTATGTCAGGCAGACTAGTGGGCAGACATCTATTCCGAGGTCTGAGGGCTGCCCCAGCTTCAGCCAGGAGCTGGGCCATGGGCAGAGCCCCTGGAGGAGACCGTCCTCCTTGGTGGCCTTGCTGTCACCCTTCTGACACAACACATCCGCTGTCACAGTGGGCAAAGGTCAGACCTCTGCAAACCTCTCTCCATCCGCAAGTCAAGCCAGGGAACTTCTAAAGCAGGGGTCCCCAACCCCTGGGCTGCAACATGGTACCTGTCTGTGGCCTGTTAGGAACCGGGCCGCCCAGCAGAAGGTGAGCAGCAGGTGAGCAAGAAAAACTTCATCTGTTTGCAGCTGCTCCCCAGAGCTAGCATCATCACCGCCTCAGCTCCACCTCAGACCATCAGGCATTCGATTCTCATAGGAGCCCCGGTCCCTGCTGCCAAAAAGCTTGGAGACCACTGCTCCAGACCACTGCATCTTCCATCCCAATGAGGCAGGCACCAGGGACACTGGGAGAGGGAAGATTCTGAAGGAGCATACGGCAATCTTTTATCTGAAGTGAGCACCATTTCTGGAAGGATGAGAGATACAGGCAACAGGATCGTGCAGAGGAAAGATTGCATGAGGGGAATGAGCAGTGTTTTGAGGTCATTTCTTAATGCAGCCCCCAAACAGCCTTCTGTGCTGCTCTGGGTGGGGCCTGGGGTGCAGAGGCAATAATGATACGGCACACGTTCAGCACCGGGTGTCAGGGGTCATTCCCCAACTCTCAGAGGAAACAAGCATTTTAATACTCACAACCTAAAAGAAAAAAAATACAGTGTTTGGCCCACTGCCTGTAAGGAAGCGTCTTCTAAGTGAGCGGGTTGATTCGTGCAAAGTCCTCTATTGTCTGCCCGGAGAGAGAGGACCCCAAGCCTTTCCCGGGCTTCTCTGCTGCATGTTTGTTGGTGCAGAGTGAGGGTGTGGGTCGTAGTCAGGAGAAGTCCAGACTTGTGTACACCCGGAAAGTTTCAGACTCCAAGTCCATTCCTAGGCTGTGACGAACGGTCAGCAGCCTGCGCATTGGGGTGGTGGCAGTGGACCATACACTAAACTGTTTTTTAAGTTTTATACTTATGTCATCTCTATTTCTCTGTACACTTGTCATATATCATAGTGTAATTTGTACTTATTTATGGAGATGATTAATATCTACTTCCCCCACTATCCTTAATCCTTTATGTCTTTTTTTCTATTTCACTCAGCACTTAAAATAGTGCTTGACACATAGTTGGTCGATGCTCAGTATACGTTTGTTGCATTAATGAGTCATAAAACATACCCCTCAGCAGCATTTTAGTGATTTCCTTTCAGTACCCCTATGCGGCCAGAAGGTGGCGATAAATACCTACGCCTGAGGATTTCAAGCCTTAGCGGTGATGGAAAGCTAAGAATTACATAACGCAACCAATTCGTCTGCTTCATCAAATGCGGGTTTAAGTTTATTTCCTCGGCTAATACCGGATGAAGAGAAACAGGAAGATTTGGCAGAAATCGTCAGACCTATCCGCATCCAGCTCCTGCCTCTGTCACAGGCGGGAACCTTTGCAGATGCCTTTGTCTGGAGAGGGTGTTAATGAGTAAAAGTTGACCTTTATCGCTTGGTTCCTTGTCCGCAGTGCAGGTTTGCAGTGGTGGGCTGTGTTATAAAGACTAAGCGAAATCACGCACATTAGAAGTTTTAGAACCGAGCCCACTCCAGTGCTGTATGATAGTCACGACAGCTTTCCGATGAATGATGGGGAGATGAAAATCTCTCTCCCTAACTTTCTACCTTCTTCTGTTTTGTATGTTCCTGTTCTCGGCGGGGCGTGAACAGGTCTCACTGCCCCTCTGCCTGCCATCGCCGCAGACGGATGCAATGGGAAGAGAATTAAGCGTTTGCTGGGCCTTTCTGAGTCCACGATTCCTTGTGCATGAAATGGAGCTGAGGGTAACCGCTGGACAGGAATATTGTAGAGCTAATGACACAGCACAGACCATACAGAAGCCACTAGCTACATGTGGTTATCTAAAGTGATGTGGAAGTTAAATAATATTAAAAATTTCAGTTCTTCTTTCATGCCTGTAACATTTCAAGAGTTACATCCCCCACTGTCCTCAATGCTCTATGCAGTGTTTTTTTTTTTTTCCTGTTTTAATCTCAGCATCTAACGCAGAGGTTGACGCAGATGGCTGGTGGCTCTTATGTTGAACAGCGTGGTTTATAGAATATTTTCATCATCACAAGAAGTTCTATGAGACAGAGATGGTTCTAGAATATGATACATGTTCAGTAAGTGGCAGCCATTTTCAGCAGCGGTATCTGGTCACCTGGTTGTCTTGAAGTTGGCATCGCCAAAACTTCTTTCATTCGATAAGATGGTATTTAGCGCCTACCATCTACAGGAACTGTGCTATGTGTTATAGATATGATGGTGAGCAAACAGGCTTTGCAACCTGGAAATTTAAGTTCAATAATAGATTTTAAATAGATAATCCCCTAAATAAATGAGCATGACAGATGGTGCCAAACCTCTGTCCTATCAACCTATTTCTCTGTTATCAAGTAGAAAGTTTACAAGAGCCAAACCATCCCCTTGGGGTGTCTGGAAGATTCTGGGAGACACTGAATGTGTATAGTTAATGGGAAAAACATCGGGTCAAAAAAAAAATTAGTTCACTCATTCATTCACTAATTACTGAGCACCTACGACACAGCAATTAGAGGACAAAATAGCATGGCAGTCGAGGCGCTGTGCCCTCATGGAGTTTCGTTTCTTACAGGAGAAGAAAGACAATGAATACATAATTAAAATGTTGCAAATGTGGTCAGCTTTTAGAAAAAAATGAAGCAGTGAAGGAAGACAGGGAATTCTGAGAGTGGGAGAGTTGACATTTTAATGAGTAGTAGTTTCATATTTTTCAGTCCTGTTCAGTCGTAGTGAAAACTCTTCCCTCATGGAATGTGAAGGAATGCATTTCGTTAATGCATTTTGTCATTTCACGGATGAAAGTGAGCTGCCGAAAGAAGTGACATAGCGACACATACAAGGATGTGTGAGACACAGACCCTCACCGCCATTTATGGAGCTTCTCCTTGGGGGGCCCTGAGTGAAGAACTGGGTGGTTAGGGGTATGCAGAAATGAGTGAATTGTCACACAGGCCAGGAGGGACAGAAATACAAATAGAACTTATTGTAAGGCAGAGGGTTTGGCAAGATTCATCTAGAAATAAGAGAAGCCCAAACCAAGCAGAGGGAGAGGTTCAGTCCCATGAAGTTTTCACGGAAGCGGAGCCTTTGAGCTGGACATAAACTAAAGGTGGGATTTCTTCTGTGGGCAGGATGAAATGGGGTTGAGAAAAGAGAGGCATATGAAACATAAAAGCCACATGAAAGACATACGTGGAGGTTGGAGTGATTACGAGCAAGGTCAGAAGTTCAGAATTCCACCTATGCAAACGAGAGTCTCTGGAGAGTTGAGCCTGAGGGCCAGCAAAGGAGTTTGTGAAATGACTACAAATGGAGCCACACTGAAGGACGCCATACTGGAGGCTCTGGGCGTTGGACCGGAGCTGACCGGAGTCAAGACAGAAGGCTGTGGCCACGCTGGTACAAGCCAATGGGACTCGGGCCAAGGCAGAAGTGGGGGACGGGGGATGCGCTACATGACATACTCGGAAAGGTGGTCCAGAGGACGGCAGGATGTGGAGAGAAGCAGAGGAAGTCTTGACGCGCCAGGCCTTCCTGAAGGGGAATCACTGAGGGGGGAGGAGGAGACAGTCTGTGGAAACTCTGGCCCACTCTCCTCGGTGATGCTGTGAAATTCAGGATACGCTTGACTTAAACATTTTGACCCAAGGTAGAAAAACTAAGTGTGTGTGTGTCTGCAAGTTGGAATAAACGAGACTTGAAATTTATTGCAGACTAGCTGCATTAGATCATCTAATAGAGTTTCTACATTTTTTTCACAACTAAGTTTATCTCCTTTCAAACAAGTTATGTTAGTGTCCCCCCCAAATTCATATGTTGAAAACTACTGCCCAAGGTGATGGGATTAGGAGGTAGGGCCTTTTTGGGGGGCTTAGGTCATGAAGGTGGAACCCACAGAATAGATTAGTGCCCTTATAAAAGAGACTCGCCCGGTTTCCTTGTCCCTTCCATCTACGAAGGACAAAGTGAGAAATTAGTCATCTACAACCTAGAAAAGGGCTGTCACCAGAAGCTGACCACGGTGACACCTGATCTGGGACTTGCAGCCTCCAGAATGGAGAAATAAATTTATGTTGTTTATAAGCCACCTCGTCTGTGATAGTTTGTATTAACAGCCTGAGCTACTAAGACATAAGTGAAATATATGAAATTTATATTTATATATAAATATAAAAAAATTTTTCAACTTCAAAATTTTTATCTATTATGTTAAAAATTTGCAGATTATTAATGCCACCAAAAATTATTTCCATATCAACATTTCATACAGACGTTGGAAGCAAAATACACTGAATTTAAAA
Organism: Macroglossus sobrinus; assembly: GCA_004027375.1. Classification (NCBI taxonomy): domain Eukaryota; kingdom Metazoa; phylum Chordata; class Mammalia; order Chiroptera; family Pteropodidae; genus Macroglossus; species Macroglossus sobrinus. The sequence goes on from PVKZ01002261.1 coordinate 141,453, forward strand.
AGTAAACACATTTTGAGCAACAATATGCAAAAAAAATACTTTTACCTCTCAGGCACTGTATTTCTCCAAGAGAAGTGACTATGAGTTCAAGACCCTGATTTTTTTCCCTAAAGAGGCGGAAGGCTGTGTGGCTTCATTATTCTACGATGATTCATCCAGAGTTGAATTATCTCATCAAAAGAAGGAGCATTCCCCTGATTGGAAAAACGCGGAGCACTCAGAACGTGATAGGATGAATTTTCTAAAGAACACAGCCCCTCCAGATGTTCGAGGGCCCTTGAGCACACACTCAGTTCTTCCAGAGTGAGTGTGTTGGCTATAAACATCAGTAAATAGACCTTCTGCACAGCATGCGTAACTTCCACAGCTCAAAATTTACCATCGATTTTTTTTCTCAAGGATTTTCAGACCTCTATTAATTTTTAATCTACTGACCTAAGATGCCCAGCTATTTTTAGAGAAAGCTGTCAGCTATCCCTTAAAAGTATGCTGTGAGAAATAAGAGAGGCAAAGCATGACACGGCCAGAAACCCTTCACGGGTGGAGGGAAAATAATGGCCAGCAGTGCATTTGGAAAGGCCAGAGGGAAACAGCCCTTAGAAGACTTGATATGAGCCCAGGGGCTCACTCTGCTCTGCTCTTAGGCTGTTTCACAGGGACAAGCTCTGCCCAAGATCCCCGACCAGATGAAGATACCAGCAAGCAGCACCTACCTAGAAGGAGATGAGTATCACTCATGCATGAAGCATGAAGGATACTGCGATATAATAATAGATACTCATTGGGTCTCCGTCTGGGTTCCTGACACAAAAGCATCTAAGATTCTCGGAAACTTTGGCGTGATGACAGTATATTTTATATGAGAATGAGATGACTGGTGGCTGGGAGCCCCTAGTTAGCTTAAGGATGGGGCTGGTCACGGGAAAGACCAAAAGCATGCTTGAAGAGTTGGAGCTTTCGGTCCCACGCCCCTGTCCTCAGAGGAGGGCAGTGGGGCTGGAGGTTGAATTCAGTCACCGATAGCCGATGACTAAATCGGTCCTGCCTACATCTAGAAACCTTCATAAAAACTCTTAAACTATGTACAGGGCTCAGGAGGGTGTCACGCCCAGAGAGGACATGGAAACTCCCTGCACGCTCCCCTCCCCTCTCCCCTCTCTTGGGCTGTTGCTGACTTGTACCCTTGACACCATTGTAACACACTGGTAATAGTAGATACAGTGCCTCCCTGAATTCTGTGAGTCATTCTAGCAAATGATCAAAAGCGGGGGTTGAGGGAACTCCCCCAACTTGGTAGCAGGTCTATCAGAGGTGCAGGTGGCAGCCTGGGACAAGTGACCGCCATCTAAAGTAGGGGCAGTCTTATAGGACTGAGCCCTTGATCTGTGGGGTCTTTGCTAACGCTGGCCAGTTAGGGCCAGAACTGAACGGATGGATACAGGACACCCAGGGGTATCTGGAGAGTTGGAGAATTGGTTGCTGTGTGTTGGGGGGACACATGTTTTTGGTGTCAGGAGTGTTGAGTTAAAAAAACAGGTCAGAGCATGTGTGAGAATCACACATACCTATTTGGAAATGCTCAAGTTCAAAATTGCTTGGTTCAGAACTCAGCACCTGGCTGCCCTTCGTGAGGGTCCCAAACCCCCAGGGGCATTGGGGGCGCCGGGGAGACCTGCCGAGCAGGTCAAAGAGGAAGGAAGCCCTTCACCTCCATAGCATCCCTCCTGGAAACCATCTGCTCCGTCCTGAGCTTTAGGGAGTCTGCCCACACCCGTCCCAGCCCTTACCTGCTAACGGGGCAACTGTCCATCATGCGCTGGGTCACCCATTAACTGGGACGTCCCAGAGCATGGGGACTGCGAGGAGTCGCTCAATCTCTGTATCCCCAGCATGCACGTCGGTGAATTTTGATGAATAATGAAAAATGGAGGATCTCAGAAATAACGTGTTTGGGGGACGAGGAGACGGAGGAGAAGTCGTCCCTCATGTCCACAGAAAGATACACTGTTTGATTCAAAAAGGAGCTGTTGTCAAATTTTTATTTTCTGAGATTCATGAAATGATCGTTGTCGTTTTAAGTCCCTAGGTTTTGGGGTGGTTTATTATTCCTCAGCAGTAGTAGCCGGAACAGGTCTTGGTGTCTGAACGTGGGGGTTGCTGAACTTGAAGCCCGCTCTGGCTCCTCCTTATCCCCCACCCCACCATGCCTGGCCCTCCCCTGGGCCTGCTGTGTGGGAACCTTACATGCAGGAGGGAAGTTTTCTACCCTCCACTGTGCTTCTAGGTGTAAACGGCGGAGGCAGGGGGCCTTTCCTCTCTGCAGCGCTCAGCTCAGCAGGTCGCAGGGCAGGATGCACGGCCCCTGTGGGCATGAAGCCGGCCACCCGGATGGGCGCTGCCAGCCTGTCCCCTAGCAAGTGACAAATCCTGCAACGGAACAGGGATACCAGTGACGTGCTCAGGAATCTGCTTTGAATTTTGTATTTGCTCGATTGTATGTATGTATTCATCCAGAAACATATGGATACCTTATCTGCTTTAAAATAGCACATGGTTGGTTTGGGTTTTTTTTGGTTGGGGGGAGGCTTTGAGGTTTCTTTGCTTGTTTTCTGCTCTCCACCCGGAGAATGTCTTGTAGCTTTGCTGGGACGGAGGGTCCTGCTGCTGGTGACGAGCCTAGGCTCATGGTGTGTGGGTGGGGGTGGCAGGGGGGTTGTGGGGGAAAGGGGGTGAGGGCACCCTCCTTCTTCACGGCCTCCCTTCTCCAGGGTCTGGGCTTCCTTCTCCTCCTGTGTCCATTCTCTGTCTCTCACGCACCTTTGCCAACTACAGGCTTTAAGAAAAAAAAAAAAAACCTCTTTATGTCTCTCATAAATAAGCCTAGTCATGTTCTATTTTTAATCTTTTTTAAATGTCTGTTCTACAAAAGAAAAGTCTTCTTAAAATGATGCCGGACACTTGTGTCTCACCCAGAGGTGACAGTGGGCCGGGGATAGGGAGCCAGTGGCAGGGGAAACCAGGTCCGGGCAATGTCACGCAGGCAATGTCACGTGGGCACCACTCTGTTTGGGGAGAGAAGTCTGCTCCCTGCCCTCGTCCTCGTCCTCGTCCTTGTAGGATAGTGACCAGAGAAGCCACACGTGAGGGATGCTAGCTAGCTACCCATCAACCCGAGAGCCGTGTGTCACCAGCCTCGCCCACAAGAGACAGCGGGGTGCCTGTGAGTGAGGACGCGCTGAGCAACAGCCTCCCTGGGCCTGCTCTTGGCCTTGAGCATGGTCCAGATGGGCGAGCTGGTCGCATCCCATCCAACGGGAGCCCGGGAGGCCACCCGGTGCTGCCAGCAGGAGTGTGGCCGTGGCCTTTCAGCTGGCCCCAGCTGAGTCCTCGGCTCGACCCTCCGCCCCTGACACTGGCACGTGCGCGTGTGCTCTGCCTTGCAGTTCTTCCCCTACGGCGACGCCTCCAAGTTCGCCCAGCACGCCTTCCGCACCTTCGACAAGAACGGCGACGGCACCATCGACTTCCGAGAGTTCATCTGCGCGCTGTCCATCACCTCCAGGGGCAGCTTCGAGCAGAAGCTGAACTGGGCCTTCAACATGTACGACCTGGACGGCGACGGCAAGATCACCCGGGTGGAGATGCTGGAGATCATTGAGGTGAGCGGCGGGCTCTCTCGGGGGGCCCCCTGGGGCGTGGACAGGACCCCCAGGTCTGTGTCCCAGCTTCCTTGGGCATAGCCCTAGGGTGGCTTCTCTCTCCCCTGCCAGGAGCCCTTCTGGTAGCAAGCCAAGCCTCAGATTCTCCCGTCTGTGGTCCCTGCGCCAGTCCTGTCCTGAGATAAGTCACAGATCCAAGCTCCTAGGTCCTGACTGGCAAGTGGCAGTCAGCATTTAACGTCACTCCTGCGCTGCGAGACCTCCCACACACACACCCCTCCTGGGACTCAGACTCCCCGGTGCTTGGCTTAGCTCTGCTCTGCTGAGTGTCACCCTTTCCACCAACCCGCCGTCCCGCTGTGGGCATAGATGCTGTGTGGATCCTCTAACTGGCATCTTAAAACCTTTACTGAATTGTAATTTATAGACTATAAATCCACCCATTGTAACTGTGCAATTTAATGATTTTTAGTAAACTTAGCAGAGTATGCAACCATCGCCATAATCCCATTTTAGAACCTTTTCATTCCCTCATGCCCACCCGCCCGTTCCCGCCCCGACTCAGGAAGCTACTGACCTACCTTGTCTCTGTGGGTTTGTCCTGCTGGACATGTCACATGAATGGAACTGAACAACATAAGTACATGACCTTCGTCTGGCTTCCTTTTTGATCTGTGTTGTAGGATTAATGTCATTCCTTTTTGCTAAAAGCAGTACAGAGTTGTATAGCGGTGTCATATTTTGTCAATCTGTTGACCGGCTGATGAGCGTCTGTGTTTAGACTTTTTGGCTGTTAACGACGTTGCCATGATTGTCCATCTCCGAGTCTTTAAGTAGATGGGCATTTACTTTTTTTATTTAAGGCACTTTCCTAAGCAAAAACAATATTCCTACCTAGGAAATTTCCACCCTGAGAACTAATTGTGTGCAGTGAATGGGACGACTGGCATCTTCTTTCTCTTTAACTGTGAACAAAGGCCCGAATCCACAGCTCTACTTACACCAACACTTTCAGATCTGTCTTACTGGTCCACCCCGCTGTCTTAACAGACTGTAAGCTCACCTCAGTTAGAACCATATTTAACCATTTCTAGCCCTTGGAATACCGCTTGTTGACTATCATCTTCACCTCAGAGGGTTTAAACCTGAACCCATTGTTTTCCTCCCCAGCCCTGCTTCTAACCTCTGATTCTTGATCTCACCATGGAGCTCCTTTCTACCTACTTCCTCCAGCCAGAAACCTGAGAAATGTCCAAAACTCTTCTCTATGCAAATGGATCACAAGACACACACATACCTGATTATTGTTACTCTCTTATTTAAAACCATTTAAGGAGTTCTTTGAAGTAAGCTTCAATTCTTTATCTTATCATAGGGGAACTTTACGCTCTGCTTCTTGTTTCCCCAAGGCCATCTACAAAATGGTGGGCACCGTGATCATGATGAAAATGAACGAAGATGGCCTCACGCCCGAGCAGCGAGTCGACAAGATTTTCAGCAAGATGGATAAGAACAAAGACGACCAGATCACACTGGATGAATTCAAGGAGGCTGCCAAGAGCGACCCTTCCATTGTATTACTTCTGCAGTGTGACATTCAGAAGTGAGCTGAGGTCAAGGCTATGGACTGCACAAAGTCTCAATGTTCCATTCGGTCTGCAGCTATCCACACACACACACACACACACGCACGCACGTGTGCACGCACACACACACATATTGCTTGGACTACCTTATAAATGGACTTGCTTCTTGTGTTTGAAACACCCGTGTGCATGAGAATGTCATTTGCTAATGAATTTTCAAAAGCTTATATTATAAAACAAACAAAAAAAACCAACCTGCCACAATGTGATATGTGTAATATCATTTCATAAAAACCCCCCTTCTCTAAAGCCTGGCCAGAACTGTGCTGCAAAAAGTTATATGATTTCCTGTTCATGTTTTGCTAATGCTCGTGTCTCCTTGATTACATAATAATAGTAGCACTGAGACCCCCCCCACACACCCCATGGTAATGTAACTTAATAATAAGGCGTATCACCATTCTCCTGTAAAATAGCACTGGACAGACACACAGAGGGGTCTTGGGCTCCTCCGTGTGGTCCACACACACGAGCTTGTATTATCAGTGAATATAAATGTACTACATTTGCATGCCTTTTAGGTTTGCCTTAATTCTTACCTCATTTGCATCCTATCAATCTGGAAAGAGCTGTTTTGGAATTAATGCAGTGTAAAACTTAAAAATCCTGCTAAATGACTCATTAAGTATATCTATCTATATATACATATACACAAAGATATTTATTGACAGTAAAAAAGAAAATGGAAATGTACTGATTTCTGCTTGAATTTTCAAAGGCTTTCAAGAGGTGTCAAATAGATGTCCCAAATAAATTTATAACATTTGACGTTTTCCCTCAATACTTATTTCATCATTTTAAATTTGAAACAGATGTTCCTCATTACCAAGGGCCAGCTAGCAACAACTATTTACCAAATCCACCCTTAAACACACAACTTTGGAATTCGAAGAATTAATGACAACGAAAGAGAAAAAAGCAACTTGCCAACTCTTCCTCTGGGCCCTCAAAAGAGGGACAATCCACACAGCATGTGAAGTTTACATAAAACTTTTCATCCTCAAACAAAATGCTCATTATATGACAATAAATGTAATCTCAGTGTGACTGTGGTGCTAACAATGCTTTATGCTCTACACAATGCGTGGAAAGGGGACACGATTGGCAGGAGGAGAAGCCAGAGGAAAGGGGACATCTGTCTTGCCAAACCGGAAGTACACTCGGTGTTATCTTTAATGATGGAATAAAGCTCTGGCCCTTTTAGCCTTGGGGAAGGCAGGCAGAAGATTCCATCGAGACCTCTAACGGCAGGTTTGCATTTTCAGAATGTGCCTAGAGAAGTTCTTTCTACAGTGCCGCCCACAGAACTTTCTGTGACAACAGAAACATCTGTCTCCACTAGCTACATGGGGCTGTCGAGCACGTCGAGTACGGCTAGTGTGACTGAGGAACTGAATTTTTCATTTCATTCCAATTGTTTTAATTTGCCACATGTAGCCAGTAGAGATAGCATCAGACAGTGCAGTGCTGTATCATTCATTTTTTATTGAGCTCTTCTTCCTCTGAATACTCTGACTGCCTTTGGGATCATTAAATAAGACTAGAGACCAGAGCCCAATGATCCAGTTCATCCATTCAACAAGAAACTGTGAGCTAGGACACCACCACAAACACCCAGGACACTGAAGGTGCCTCAAACAACTGGCGCAACCAAGTTTCTGCCCCAGAGATAAGAGTTCCAAGCACTGATACAATGTCCTGGGCCCAGAGACAACAGTTCCAAGTGCTGATACAGTATCCTTGGTCCCTTTAAGTACAGCACGGGTCAGACTGAGTGAGCACTCTTCAGTTCAGTCACAGCCGTGCTGATGGTCAGCGAGGGGTCAAGGAGTCACAGGTCTGATGCATTTCAGTCACTTGACACTTATAAACTTAATGCTTTATTTTAAGAAATTACACATATTTGAAAAGAACAATTCCCTTCTTCTTGTTCTATTCTAATTAATGTTAATATTAATCAGAACATTAAAGGTATTTTCACTTATGATAGCTGAAACCAAAACTTTGTGAGGCCAAAACAATGAATAGTCTTTGACTCAATAAGAGACGCATAGATTCCTGAGAATTCTATTTTTCATTCGGTATTCAAAAGCCGTCACGAAAATCCAGACAATGAAATTATTTAACCCATATAGTTTATGCATTTGGTGTATTCTACTTTGTATCTGAAAGGCATGTGTTTGTTAAAATAGTTTGGCTAGAAACTAATTATAAATGTAAATTAAAAATCAGCCTTTATATGATAGGGGATGTTTTAAGAACAGTATACATTTCCTTTCTGTAAATTCTTCATTAGAAAAGCACAGGTTCTTGGACTTCTCATTTGCTAACTGATCTCAATTTAACACTAAACTCCCTTACTCCACCAAAACAACAAAATCCAGTTTTTCTCAGTAACCAGAGAAGTGCTATTGCTATTAAAATACCGCCTTTTCTCTCTAAAATATTTCCTTTTCCGCCTAAGTACTTATTGCTACTAATGCTTGTTGGGTATCCATGTCTTTTTGAAAAGTTTAGCATTAATCCTAGTAGCAAACCTTTTGAAAAAAGTTCATGGGTACCATTTCTTACCATGTACTATATTTTATCATTCTAAGAAGCACATTTTTTAACAACTCTATAATTAGGATGTATCTTATAATTGATGTCAGCTCACCATCAAAAGGTTGGCCTTAGGCTCCTGGCTACCTTCTCCAAGGGGAGCCACCTCTGACCCCCATTTCCCCAGTCCTCTCCTCAGCCTCGTCTACAGTGTCCTCTTGTGGCTGAGCCAGAGCTTGCACGCCCCTGGATTGAAAAAGACTGGGGTTTTAAACCAGGCAAACAGGCTGCAGGCCAGGATGCAGCACTGTGCTGTAAGCCAGTTCCCACATGGGCTAGACATTTGGTTGAGTGAAGGGCAGCTAAAGGACCGAGGGAAAGGCCACGTGTTAGACGTTCGCAGTGCTCTCTCTACTGCTCCACAAAAGTGTCTTATAAAGAGACAGCATGTTAAATCTGATGAAATATGGAGATACGTTAAAAGTACAGCCCAAATCTACAGTCGTATCTCTATGGTTAAAAATGACATGTGCAGGTATTTTGACCAAAGTTTTTACAGTTCTCTGTAAGTCCCTCAATAATTAATAAGCAAAAACCAGACAAAAAATCCACTGTAAACTGGTCCCCATCCACAGACTGCCTGTGGACCCCACCCCCTGCAGCGAGAATGTAATATTCTGGAAAAGCAAAACTAAATATAACCAGATACTCAATCTTTTATTTTAATTCTTACAAAATACTATAGAAATGAACCCAAATGAAACAGATATGTACATGTACATATGTACAAAATTTTACTTCTGAAAAAAGAATCTATAAAAGTAGATGGTTAAAAATAAAAAAAAAAAGAAACAAACTTAAAAAGATCGAAAACCAATACTATGAAACTGACTTTCTCAAAGTAAAGTAACAGTAATTTTAAACTGCTGGTTGTAATTGGCTTCTAAGCTTATTTACATACTTTATTGTGGCCAGCTATATAAAGGAATCTCTTTTACTTTAGAATATCTTTAGTTTCATTTTATTTCATCAAATAGCCCTGAATTTTCTCCCTTCACAAAGCGTTCATCATGAGGACGTGGCATATTAAGTGACACATCAACTTCGATGTTCTTCTTCCTCTTGAGACACAGGCCGAAAAGGCAGTGTCATTTGTCCTCTTTCAGGGTCAGACATTCGAAGAATTCGAATCAGTTTACTTGATGGAAGTGAGCTGGAGGAAGTAAAATAAATTAGTCAAATTTCTAAGAAAATTTTTTTCCCATTACAAAAAAAATCTTACTGCTACCTCATGAAAACAGAAATCTAAATGGCTGTTATCTGCTAATGGAAGATATGTCTAATATTTGAAGCTCCAGGAGAAATATAAATTGTAATAAGAAAATAATTTGTTTTCTTTCTTTCTTTTTTTTTTTAGCAATTAAAATCTTGCTAAATGCCATGGGTTTTCAGTTTGGAGAGAAATGAAAGTGGAGATTTATCTATCAACCTATTTCTAACTCTTTTTCTTCCTGTCTAGCCAAGAGTTACCGGAATATTTCTAAATCACGAATTTAAGCCCCATATGATCAAAGTGACCCCTGTAGAGAGAGCAGACCCTCAGTGGCACCGTGCCTGGCACCTCACAGGTGGATACCCAGTCAGTGCTGACTGACAGCGGGGTAGAGCTCTACAGAAAAATTGGTCCTTTTACTTGATCAGTGCCAAGACTAGGAAAATCCTAATTGGGTCTTTAGTCTAAACAGAATTACTACATATATTTTAACATTTGTTGGTTAAGATAAAACCAAAGAGCAGATTCAAAATAGAATAGTAACGAAGCAATAATCACATCCAAATCAACTTGCTTCTGTTATGGAGGGAAGATGACACGAACAGAATTTTAAATATCCAAAAAAATGTATCTTAAATCTCTGGAACCAGTATAGGGGCTAATCCTTTTTCCTTCTTTTGGCCATTTATGCATTTGCACTTTAAAAATCAAGATTATAAAAGGCTTCTTTTTCCCCTTTTACATGCTTGATGTATATACATTCACGGAAGAGTTTTTAAGAGTTACCTCATGCTTTGAGGAGTAAGCAAGATGAATTGTCTGAAGCGCTGGGAATCCGCCATCTTCAGGATCATGTCCATTGCAATTCTCCGGTTAACCATGTCCTGAAGAACAAGGGTGGAAGTGAGGGGATGTGTCATCACGATCCTGTAAAAACACTGCTCTGCTGGCTATTACCAAGCCCTGGGCTGTCACCCAGGGGTCACCCATCGCCTGCCCTCTGATGCAGAGCACCGGGAAAGATGATACTCAAAATTATTAGGGGAAAATACTGAATACAAACACCTCCCGGGTAAATTCTACAGTCAAAGAATTTATAAGTATAGCTCCCTCCCACAAATATATTTTCAGTAATGAAAAAATATTCAAAAGACACAATTAAATGTTATGTAATGAATCTAATCTGTATAATAATAGCCATTCAGAAAAATATCAACAGTAACTAGCCACAAACTCATTAAGTCTCAAATTTTCCCTGAATGATTAAGGTGTTTGAAACGCTCTGTGCCTGCTTGCTTCGCCTTCGGCGATTTGTATGTGAATCGCTTTGGATTTACAGATAAATCTCTCACTGAATCTTTAAAATGTTAAACAGCACATCCGTGTGTAGAAAAAGAACATTTACTTATAACAGGTTTTGAAACTAAATGAAATAACAAAATGAGTTAAAATGAAAAAAAAAAATCCAAATATCTCAACCCCCTTGAAAACGGAAAACTGAAAACACAAATAAACGCATATATTTTTAAAGGTCTATTGCAGGCCGTGTGTGACAGCAGAGCACGGTGGCAGAACACGAGCTCGGGAGGCAGACAGGGGACCCGCAACCTGGCTATATTGCTCGGTGGGTCCTATGATATAAATTCTTCCATCAGGCATGTGTGTGAAGTCATCTAACATAAAGTTAAAAACAACCAGAGCTTGCACAAATGAAATACGGTCCTTTCAAAACACTGCCCCGGGGGAGGCCTATCATTTAGTAACAAAGCTGACAATGCACCAAAAAATATTCATTCGTTTCCTTTGGATTGGTTCTCAGAATTTGGGTACATTTTTCTCAATAATTTCAATGAGGCAAAATGCCATTCTGAGGCCCCAAAAGGACAAACGCTTTGCCCACAGTCCAATGGGTAACTGGCAGCAGAGACAGGTCTCAACCTCAGGATTTTTAACTTCCAAGTCAAACGTTCCTACTCCCTGGTGTTATAAACGCCGCTCTTTGAAAAGTGGCTGTGAAGAAAGAGAGAGAACAAACAGCGGCCAGAGTTCCTCAAGCAAGGAGGGTGAACTAGTTCTAATTTCTTGTTAGCATAGAAGATGGATGCAAACTGGGATGAGGCTGAGGAGAGTCTGCCTGGCGGAGGGTACGGGCACCCCTGACGGGAAGGAGGATGACGCCAAGACAGGTCCGCACGAGACCAAGGGACACGACTAGAATTCTTTTGTGTCTCCTCACCACTTACCACACATTGAAGTGTTTGGGCAGGATCTTTCATTATCGGTAAAACTAAAGAAAGAACTGCTTCCTTTCAGAATATACAGCCACCCTCCCCGCTACCAAAAACATTATGGAGATTTTAAAATTTAACACTACCATGTAGACATCAAACTCATCCAGGCATCTGAAAGGAGATTCGGCAATGGACCACAGAGAAAGGATGAAGCAGACCGTGGAGAAAGAGCGTTCCCCTCCCGATAAGGCTCTCATGTCATTGAAAGCAGCTTTGTTTCCCTCTCCGGGCTGAACCTTGAGTGAGTTAACAACAAAAAATGTATAGAAAGAGTCACATCAAATTCTTTACAAAAAAGGTTGGCCAACATTAGAAACCATAGGTTCAGAGGTAATAAACAGTAGTAACATCCATTCCATTTAAAATATAAAACGGTGAGGTATGCAACAGTGGTTTTTGTTTTACTGTGAGAGAATCGAATTGAAAACATTGTCACCATAATGTATTGGATCTAATGTAACAAAATTCCAAAGGTTTATTAATAACAATGCAATGGTAGGCGAAAGTTAGCGGTCAAAATTAATAATTTGAATTAGTCTTCCTGAAGTAGTTACAACCTTCCCACTCCCTTTAGCTTTGCTGAGATAAAACTGACATAGAACAACTGTGGAAGTTTAAGGTGTACAACTTGATGATTTGATATACGAATATAGTGCGAAATGATTACCAAAACAGGGTTAGTTAGCACAGCCATCACTTCAGAGTTACCTCTGTGCGTGTGTGGTGAGAATTTTTGAGATCTACTCTCTGAGCAACTTTCAAGTACACGATACAGCACACGTTGTTAAATACAGTCACTGCTCTGAACCGGCATGAGAACACACACACAGACCAATGCGACAGAATCGACAGCCCAGAAATAAACCCGTGCGTATGTGGTCAACCACTATTTGACAAAGAAGCCAAGAATATGTATCACGGGGAAAAGAGAGTCTCTTTCAATAAGTGGTGCTGGGAGAACTGGATATTCACATGCAAAAGAATAAAACTGGACCCTTATCTTACACCACTCGCAAAAACGAACTCAAAATTAATAGGAGATCTGAAGCCGTATAACTTCCAGAAGAACACAGAGGGAAGAGCGTACTCATCTTACTTACACAGCTTATACCCTCTGACCACCTTCGCCCATTCCCCCCACACCCCTAAGGCTGGCAACCACCATGCTCCCGTTTCCGATGGTTTGGCCTTTCAGATTCCACATGCGAGTGAGATCACACGGTATTTGCCTTTCTGACTTAGTTCACTTAGCGTGATGCCCTCAGGGATCACCCATGTTGCCGCAATGACAGGGTTTCCTATTCTACCGTGTCTGAGTGTGCTTGTGTACATATCGCCTTCTCTTTCATCCATGCATCTGCAAACGGACACTCGGGGTGTCTCCATGTCTTGGCCGCTGTAAACAGTGCCAGAATGAACATGGAGGTGCACAGATCTCTTAACATAGTGGTTTCATTTCCTTCAGACATATACCGAGAAGCAGAATCGCAGTGAACCTTATGCTGTTTTCCATAGTGGCTACACGTCTATATTCCCACTCGCAGGGCACAAGGGGTCCATGTCTCCCCATGCTCGCCAACACCTGTCATTTCCTGTCCTTCCGATGGCAGGCACTCTAACAGGTGTGAGGTGACATCTCATGGTGGTTTTGAGTTGCATTTCCCTGATTACGGATGTCAGGTACCTTTTGGTGGACCTGTTGGACATCTTTACTTCTTCTTTGGGAAAATGTCTATTCTGGTTATTGGCCAATTTTTAAACTGGAGTATTTTTTTGCTATTGAGTTGTATGAATTCCTTATAGGTTTTGAATATCAATCCCTTATCAGATGTATGGTTTGCAAATATTTTCTCCCATTCCATAAGCTGTTTTTGTTTCTTTCACTGTGCAGAAGCTTTTTAGTTTAACACAGTTCCACTTGGTTCATTTTTGCTTTAGTTGCTTGTACTTTTAGTGTCATATTAAAAAAAAAAATCACTGACAAGACCAATATCAAGGAGCTTTTCCTTGTGTTTTAAGGAGATTTCAAACTATGTTACATATCCATAATAATCAATAAGTGTGATGCCTCCAGCTTTGTTCTTTTTTGTCAAGGTTGCTTTGGCTATTGGGGTCTTTTATGGTTCCATATAAATTTCGGGACTGTTTTTTTTCCCCTCTGTGAACAATGTCATTGGAATCTAGACAGAAATTGTACAGAATTTATAGGTCTTCTGATCTATGAACACAGGAAATCTATTTATTTGTGGTTTCTTCAATTTCTTTCATCACTGTGTTGGTTTTCCATATACAGATCTTACAACTTCTTGGTTAAATTTAGTCTAAGTATTTTATCGTTTTTGATTCTACTGTAAATGGGTTTTTTTTTTCAAACATTTATAAATGCCAACATAATCTTTTGTTGCTTGAATTACAGTGACATCTGGTGGTTAAACTGCTTTAAAAGTAATTACTGAATGTCAAAAACACACAGGACCAATTTAAATAGGTTCATACCAGCCAAAGAATATAGCAGCAATGAAGTGAAATTCACAAAATCTCTTAAAAAAAAAATCCCCTTTAACAAGGATCCATGGGGACAATAAAAAAAGCCACTAATGAAATGAACAGCAAACTTCTGTACAATTTCCTGAGAAGATTAGTATAAAGGAACATTAGAAGAAATTCTAGCTCATTCTGACAGAATTCCACATACACACATATGCTACACAAGATGAAAAAAAAGAGCACCAACCAGTTTGATACCAAGTTTTATAATACGTGTTTTAGCGGACACATAGCTTCCCAAATTTTCCAAACCACTATTTGAAAATTTATAGCTACTAAAAGTAGTAAGCAATTATTTGAAAAATTTACTCCAATTACTTAGGGTGGATCATTGCTCTTGATCTCCTGACTCTAACGTTTTAATGCTATATCCCACACTCCCTCTTTTGACGCGTGTAACTATGGAAGAATCCATAAACATAGACTCTACAGGGCTGAATGTGGTAGTTTTTTCCACCCAAAAAAGGGAGAGATCTAGACATCCTCAGAAATAAGTAGTACATAATTACGTGGGGGTAGAATAATATTCTTTGTGAAATCCTTTCTTGGTTTCCTACAGTGTGAGACCAGAGAATATAGACCTTCTATAATGTCCCTCATAATTTTAAAAAGAAACCAGTGGAGTAGAAAGAGTAGGTAGATATTTGTAACTGAAATAAAATTCCTACTTTGCATCATAAGAAAATAATGTGGTTGTCTGGGGGTAAAGATTTTTCTAGAAATGAATATATAATAGCAGCTTTAGCCATTAAGGTCAATTTAACTTTCAACACTCTGGCAAAGTATCAATTAGTTCTCCAAATAATTACCATGCAAAGAGTTAAAGATACTTACTGATATAGTAAGAGTTTCATTCTTGTGGTCAAAATTCATTTTTCCACAATATGCCCGCTGAGATAACAAGTTGTCAAAGTACAATTTGCATCGTAAAGTCAAACACCTCAAAATAAAGAAAATGGGTGTATTTAAAAGAATATACGGATACAGAAGTGTATATTCAGCGTGGCCTTTAAACTAGCATGTAAGACCAGACAGAAATATGCCAAAATGTTAACACTGGATGGAACAGAGTTGGAAATTTAGGTGATTTTCCCCCCTTCTTTTAAGTTCATTTTTATCTCTACAAACATCTATAAAATGAAAATGTCACTCACATTTAATATATCCCATTACATTACATATGCATGTATCAATTCATCAACTATTTTATGTAAGGTGTCACCGTGATACAGAAGAGATGAATCTTGTCCTTAAGAGGATTAAACTCTACTAGAATTAAGATAATGGATAAAAGACTTATTCATTTGCCTGTCTCTCTCAACTGTGTAGTACAGCAAAAGGGTAAGTGAAACCTCTTAACCATTTTGTATCAGAACACCTGACACCCCACCGGGCGTAGTGCAAACCCCACCATGCCTTCATTTCTCAGAAGGGATTCTGCTGTAAGAAGAAGGCCTTTCTCTTCTTCTTTAATTACTGACTTATCCACTTTTCTGTTTATCAAGATGGGATCAGAGATTCTTACTTTTGGCACTGGGTTACCATCTATTCCTGTCTTCATCTATTGTGGTCCTCAAACTGTCCCTCGTTTTGCCAGTGGGGGAGCCCCTTCAGGGGCCTCCTACATTCTCTCATCACAACTCTACATCTTTTTTGAGCACGTTCTACTTCCTGGCAGAGCAAGAGGATCCTGTGCACCTTCCCCGCCCAGCTTCGGAACCGGCCATTTCTCCAAGGAGCCTCGACGCCTTCTGGGTGGAGAATGGTTTTTAGAACATAAGATCTGGAAGACAGGTGACTGGCTATTTTTCTTCACATTTTTGCTCTTTTATGAGTCTAAGGCTCATTTCCTCAGAGTAACCACCATTTTATTTTTTTTCTCTCCCAATTTCCTCCTTAAACTGCATTAAATTTCCGCACTAGAAAATACTGATAGCTCGAGCTGTCCTTTGTGCCACAGAAACCACTGTCAGCTGGTTTCCAGAGTTTCCTGTTAAATGTTTTCCTTTCAATACTTGCTTCCATTCATGACATGGGTAAAAGAGACTTTGACTTTCCTCATAAAATGGCAAGGTTCTCCAGTGTAAAGAGATAAACGATTTTTAAAATTCTGATTCTACTTCTAAGATTGGGTAAGCAATATAAAACATGTCAGTGACGAAGAAACATATCAAGGTAATAAACTATAAAACAACTTTTACTTTTACTTTTACAGAAAAGATTTTAAATACAAATTTTCTGGATAACAGAATTTTTACTATTAAGTCAAATTCTACTATTTCTAGAAAAGATGTAGTAATACGCACTGGATTTACCCTTCTGCCTGCAACAACTGAAAAATTAGACAAAATATATGAGGCAAGAGTTTTCAGGCTCTGGACATCAGACAGCACGGGCAGTTCCACTCAATCCGAGCTACGAAAGACGGGAATGAACAAATTGAGCCCGACGGATGCCCCAAACCACTGCTCAGGGAAAGAAGACAGGGGAGCGGAAACCTCGGTGGAGCCCAAGGTCTCTGTGTCTGAGGAGACAGAGCCAGGAGGAGCCTGGGAGGCCGAAGGACCTCCAGCTCCCAGAGCACAGTCTGGAGCAGGGAGCACAGCGCAGGGAGAATGCGAGAGCCCCCAGCGAGCACCGTGGGCATCCACGTGTGTGGTACCCACAGCTGGGGAGAGGGACATCTGCGAGCAGCAGCAGCAGCTCCCGAAGCTCACCGAGAACCAGGGACAGTTCCCGTTCCCACCAGCAAGAGTGGAAACCCTGACAAGGCACGGGGATCACAGCAGCTCGCAGGGAGCACCGCTCTCAGGCAGGGGGCACCCAGCGCTCTACGGCCCACTGCTCTGGTCCCGCCCAACAAAGCTTAAAATGAGCAGCCTCAAAAGGATAAAAACGAATCCTATTTCAATCCTAGTAACACGCTTGTAAAACTGAAACACACATTTCAAAAACTAACCTGTGGTTTCCTTATGTAATATGGACAAACGTGAGAAGTCTGTTTCTCTTTATGGCTTTATCTGAATTTCCCCACATATACTAGAGCAAGATGTATTTTTTTTTTATCTCTATAGTCTTAAATTGTAGAATTTTGGATATAAAGACAAGTAGAAAGCACGTTACTCTGGGGAAGAGAGAGATTAAGTGACAAGACTAGGGCTGTGTGGGATTCAAAGACATCCGGGGCCACCCCTACCTGTCGACTGTCCTCTGTTGCTTGTGATTTTTGTTGGGGTCAGTTTATCCCTGCGAGCCTGTCCATTTCTGGGTACGTTAATAACATCGTTTTCCTAACCCTGTGTCCATTCATGCAACCAGTATGTATAAAGTTTCCAGGCTATTTCAGGTACGTAGGTGTCACTGGAGACAAGGCAGTAAATGAAACCAGACACTGCATCCATGGAGCGACACCAGTCCTGCTGGGCGTGGTGAGTCACTGAGATGCTGCCTCAGCAGGTTCTGTCACAACCCTGGATCCTTTACGAACACGCACCGTCCAAAAGTGACACGGGCCGATTCAGAACCAATGAGCTCCCATTCAAGGGACCTTCATAAGCAGATGACGACCATCCATGTATGAACGACCTACTAATGGAGTGGAAAACTTAGATCCAGAACTCTCTGACAGATTTAAGGGCTGGGAGTACTAGCTGACGAGGCAAGCACCGGCAGCTTCTTCTCTCACCAATCAGGTAAAGTTGTTTTAATTTAAACTTTGTATTTATTAAGAAAGGGATAAGTGAACACAAAGCAAGAGCAAAAATGTGTAATAGGTGGTAATATTGTTTAATGCACTTACCTTCTAAATTGTTGGTATGTTTTATATCTGTGGGTCATTATTTCTTCCAATAATTTAATAAACCTTTTTAAAGTCTTTACTTTATTATCCAGATCAAGGTAAGTTTCTCTGGCTTCTTGGTACTGCCTGTTTTATGAACAAAATATTAAGTAAATAAATGCCATTCAAAGGAACACAAGAAAAATAAAATCTCAAGTAAATGTAATGGGGGAAGAACAGGGAGCCCAGGGGGTGCCTAGGGGGGCCCAGCATGAGCAGAGTCCACAAACCTCCAAGCAAAATACACCGCCAGGATGAGTGCGCTGCCCACACTGGGAAGAGCTGTCAGCATGGGGGGAGGGGCGGGAACAAAGTCTAACCCTAGAGAAGGCAGAGAAGGTGCCCCCAGTGGGGGGTCAGAGGTGGCGGATCTCAGAGAATGCCAGCAAATATATACCCTCCAAAAGGGAAAGGATCAAACTGGAAGGCAAGAAATGTTTCTCTGGGTGACAGATGCCAATGCGGGGACAGAGGAACGTGGGGTGAGCATGAGGATTCCTCCTGCTCCCCAACCCTGGCTGAACAGAACAGAGTCAAGGGGCAGGAAGGCATGGCTCCTCAGAAGTGCTATGACGGTGGCAGTGGCTGTTGCTGTAGAAAGGGAGAGAAAGTTCCTGACAAAATAGGAAAGGCAGAACCAGCCAAGGTTCCCACAGCTGCCCGTCCCGACCTGCTTCAAATGCCCAGTTCGGGAAAATCCAACTAATTAAAAAATGAGTAACAAAACAGGTACACACATAGTATCCATGCAAAGATATTTTTGGGGGGAGGGGGAGTTGGAAAATAAAGACCAGCAAAATTCCCCCTAAAGACAAAGAAAACTTATTAGAACAATGATGTCACAAAGCAGATAAAAACTGTTACTGAACACCATAAATTAAAACATGAGATAAGTGCTACCAGGAGGGAAATTCTCAAAGCAGAAATAAAAGAACTGAAAGAGGAGACAGGTAAACAACAGAAGGAGATAACCAGACAAGAGGAGGAGGTGAAGTGAGAATGTGCAGAACTTAAGGTGGGGGACAGTGAGAAAATAAAAAAGGTAAGACAAAATGAGAAGATGATGTAGGGGCAAACACATACTGAAAACATATTGACAGACATAGAGAACAGAAATGAGAAAAGCAAACAAATTGCAAGAAAAAAAAAAAACAGATAAAAATGGTTAGCCAAAATAACTAGAGAAGAAAAAGGATATCTAACGTATATATTAATGAAGACCTCAAAAAGAAAACTAAAAAACAGAATAGAAAATATTTAAAAGTAAAATCCAAGAAAACATCTAAGAAATAAGACAAATCTACATACTGAAAAAAGCACAATGTATAACCAAGAATCTGATATTCTAGACAAGTTATAGGACTTAATAGATGCGTACTACCATAAACAGATACTCAAGAGACAGAGGAATTTATTTTAGGCTAAACTATTAAAATTTGAAGTTAAAGACAGTTTTAAACATGCAAAATTACAAAAAATATTATTCATATAGCCATTGTTAAGGAAAAAAATTAGAGGGTAAACAAGTTTTCAAGTGATGCATAACCATTTATAAAAAATAACATTTCTCACACTGAAAATACAGAAAAATGAAAAAGTACATAAAAAAGAAACAAATGGTTCTCGAGACAAGAAAAAGGGTCCAACCACACAACATAAGTGAGATACAAATTCAAATTACACTGAGGTATATGCTTTTTTGGGGGGAAAGCTACCTGTCAGCAAAAAATATAAGATGATCACAGATCGTTCAGGCTGTGGAGAAACGAGCATCTAACACAGTGCTGATGGGACACAAAATTAAAACAAGAAGAGAAATGGGACTCTGTCAAAATGAAGTTTTTCCTTAAAACAAAACAAAAACCCCTGAATACATATAAAATGACATATGCACAAAATTATTTATTATATACCACCATTTATAAATAGCAAAAGACTCAAATAAAATTCAACTATCCATCAACAGGTGATGGTTAAATACCATAAAATTATAAAACCAATGAGAAAACGTTTGTGCTGATATGAAAAGGTCTCCAGAATACATCATGAAATCAAAGAAAGTGACCTGTAAAGTGTCTACAGTGTGCTTTTTGTATCTATGAAGACGACAAATAACATATGCTCATATTACTACTTTGCATTTACTAGCAGAAACACTGAAAGCCTATTTAATAAATTAACTTGCTAAAATAAAAGGAAAAAAATAATGGAGATGAGAATAAAGAGGAAACAGAACTTTTGATTGTATGCCTTTTTACACTGTATTTTTAAAACAATGAGGTATGACCTATTTTAAAGAGAAACTTCTCTTAACTATTTTTCTTTTCCAATGTTTTCGAAAAAAGAATTGAGATGATCCGTTCCTAACCTTTAATAAGAGAAAAGTTTCTGTTAAGGCTGGAGCAGAACTGCAATTCAAACCAATACTCTTGCTTCAGACCCTGTGCTCTAGCTATACTAGAGCTTCCATTTTTACCAGTAATATAAAAATATCCATTTCACGGAGATCTCACTTAAATAAAATGTTTTTTTTTTCCATCCTGATGTATACGCAAAAGGCTTCTGTTTTGATCTGTGTTTCTTTGATTACTTGTGAAGCTGAACATTTTCATGTCTATATGTATCTTACAGGTATAAAAATGACATGTTAAACTGTTGCTCTGTAATAATTCATAAGAAAAAAGTTCATTATTAATACACATTTGAAAGACGAGTTTACACATAACTATATGCCACAGCCACAGTTGACCCAAATTTTAGGTTGCAAACACTGTCCTGATCACATCTATCGTGACACATAAGGAGGAAAAGCCACCAGCCACCTACCTCATTATTTCCTCTCGATCTCCGTGACTCGCATGTTCTGCCTGAATCTTTTGTCTCAATCTGTTAATTTCTTTGTCTAGAATTGATGCAGATTTTTGTACTTCTATCCTCTCTGGGCAGATCTGTCTTGCTTGTGACATTTTCTCCTAAGGTAACAGATGTTTAATATCTTTAAAACTCTTCTTTGATATGACAATTCATTGTGCTACCAGTGCCCAAATATGCGAGGTAAAATTGTAAACTTGTTTACAAAATATATTTTAATTACATTTAGTATCAATATAAGTTTTATATTGTGAATACAGTCCAGAGTTATTAATCTTCAAGAGAAAATTACATTCCTGTGTATGACTTTAATAGTTTATAAGATCTCCCTAACTCCCTAGTGAAACAAATTTCAAGCAGCAGTGATAAAAAGTTTGGCACCCAGACCTGAGGTCAGACACAGCTTTCTGTGTGTTCTAGGATGGACTCTGAACACCAAATAGTACTGAAAATACAAACACTAGGACCCCTGTATTAGTAAAATATTAAAACACTCAAAGCACACTTTTACACAATGTACTTATTTTATATTCACCATACTCCATATATTGTCTTGAACAAGTAAGGCAACGGATTACAGAATTTAAATAATTTCCTAAAACATATAAAAGCAAAGTTGGAACCCATCTCTTCTAAGTAGACGAAGGCTGCCTTCAACTTAATTCTCGAAAACAGGGCTGCTGCTCACAGCTGTCAACGAGGGTGTTGAGTGAGCAGAAGCTGAATCCCAGCCCAGCGCCCACCCAAGCTACGCAGAGGCAGGGATGGTTTTTCTGACATACAGCTCTCTACGGGCCAAGGCAGGCGTTTAAGAAGCCAGAAGCCATACTGGCGGAGAGGGAGTGCCACTTTCCAAGCCACACAGAGGCACGGGTGCGACTGCTGGGCCCTGCCTACAGCCCTCCTCACGTGGGTGTGTAAGTCCCCGCACTCTGAGAGAGAGGCCCTAGTCCCTTCCTCTCCCGATTCACCAATAGCTGTTCCTCCCTACGAAACAGATATTCATCAGACAACCTGTCCGTGTTCAGGAAAACACACTTTAAACATCATGACAAACAAAAACATCAAAGGAAAAAATGGTGGAGAACCTCTAGTTCTTTTTCTTTCATATCCAGTTCCCGTTTCTTTTTATTTAAAGTATCCAAGTGTTCTTTTTGTTTTTCTTCGTAATGCCGCTTCCCCCGTTTTTGATTATCCACTTCCGAGTCGGCAAGGTTTAATTCATCCTGTTTGAATAAAGCCAGAACAATCTCGAAAGGAACAGATTACAGAGGGGCATGAGGACACTGCTGGGCATGAAGATGTTCCCTTTTTGTAACTCTGTGGTTTCACAGGTGTATACATGTCAAATTTATCAAATCATACGTATATATATGTATTTATTGTACATCAATAAAACTTTAAAAAATGCTCCTAATTTAAGAACCACCAAATTAAAATTTATTTCATTTGCTCATTTGTTTTTGGAGCCTAGCACAGCCAGAGACCGTGATTATCATGTTCAGCCTCCAGAGTTAGTTATAAAGAGAGAAACACACACAAATAAAAAAGAGATAACAGCATCATGAAAGAGGATAAATATATGAGATATCCCCAAAAGAAAAAGAATATGAAGTATCTAAATATGGAAAATATTCACCTCATATAACAGAGGATTTAGGCTATTTCGCAACCTAAGAATACAAATGATTGTTTCTTGTTCGTACTGCTAACTCTACCTACCACCCACGGTAGACATCTGATAATATATAGCTTTAATAAAAGAGCTCTATTAAAAATAAAAATATTGTTACATAAAGAATGTAACTGTTCCTTTATTTCAAAAAATTTTAAAAGCGGGTGCAATGTGTGGAGTAGGAGATAGTAGTTAGAAATTGGAACAGCTGATGAAATAGAATGTTTTTTTTTTCTCCTAAAAGCAAAACCAAGTTTTCTAATCATTTTTGGCAGACACTGTCAAAATAAACAGGCCCACACTGGCTGTGGGGAATCAATCCAGCTTTAGGGAGCCAAAGGGGTAAATCATATCAGGACACATTTGTGGTTCATCTTCCCTCCTAGCAATGCCGGGTAAGAAAAGACTAAACTTACAAAACACTATGAAAACTGTAGGTGTTAATAATCCCTTTATCCGCATCTATCATAGCTGTTTGATTTGACCTTCTATATTAAAAAGATCTATGTCCCGGGTACCCTCAAGTTTAAAACTGAAAGGGAAGCGAGAACAATGAAATTTAATTTCATTTTATTTATGGTGAAATGGGAGACCCAGAGATATCAAAAGGCAGTTAATGACATTCTGGTTTTGGGGTGAGGACTAGGATAGATTAGGTCTAAAATTAAACTCTGATGTAACCCTAAACCTATATAGAGGTTCCAACTTTTAAAAAAGTTACAGCCTTTTGAAAACAGGCTGAGATGCTACAAGGGACAAAATCACTGAAGATTTGTATTCTCTTGGATGCCTAAATAACCAATTTTAGTTACTGAGCACCTTTGGATAAATTGCTATATGTATGTATTTTTATCATTTGTTTCATATAAACCTACATTAATTATAAGGTTTAAAAAAAAACTATAAAACACTAACTCTTGGTATTTTCAAAAGCACAGTCACCCTCTTTCCCAATAAACTCTCAGAAACTGAAAGGCCCTCCTATTCCAATGGCACAGAATATCTATCTTTGTAAGCTCCATGTGGGTCACACTCCCACAAATCTGATTTGCAACTGAAGCATTAAGTTTGCAGTGTAAATCAAAATAAACTGTTCAAAGTGAGAAAAATGTTCCCTATGCCAAGGTTTCAATAGCTACGTATTTCAACAGAGTGCTCTATTCATCACGCCTCTCTCAAAATGAACAAACATCCTGACGATAAACATTATATCTAGAAACTGCTAATATATAATGATTACAGTTCCTCAGGAATTATTTTGTTAGCCAAATGCTCTCGGTCCTACTGTTACTGATGGCTAGTGTGATGTAATATTGTGAAGGAAAACCTCTTGGCTACTAGCCATTGCATGCAGGTTAACTGAAGGACTCACCTCCTAGCTTTCAGTTATTTGCAGTTATTAAGGCAAAGAGCTAAGATCAACAATTCTTACTGCCTTCTGCCCATATTTTCTGCTCTTGGACTTATTTATGGACTCCCAATTCCAGGAGTTGCTTTAGCCTAGAAGTCCCTAGAAGAACAGAACACAACTTACTCTTCATCATTTCTCATTTTTAATTTTAAGCTGTCAGGGATACATAATTTAGGTAACTAATCTTTCTTTTTTTCTGTACTGTTTTGGCATATTTCTTCATTCTGATTTTGTCATCCTGTTCAATTCTTTACCCATTTAAAAACATTTTTAATCTTACTTTTTGTCACTTTACTGTTCTAACTCCTGAGTCCTGAATTCTACCTTGTCTATTCTTGATGATTTCGCTGTTTATTTTTTTTCTATTTTCTTGTCAAAACTAATGTCTTTTTTAACTTAGACTTTTTGTCTTTTTTTATTCTTATTTCCTGTAGCTACTACTTTCTTATTTGTCTTTCTCAGTATTACCTTTAATCATTTCTTTCCTCACAACTTCAACATTTTATTCTTCTTAATCAGTTATCAGTCTATTTTCCCCAGTTTTTAATTCAATACACTACCTTGAGTTATAATGGCAGCAGGAACCCAGCTCTGCGACAGCAGCTATAGAGAAACCCACCACGAAGCAGGAAGCGTTTCTGTCCAGCCCTCCTCTAACTCCCTTAACACTTTCAACTCTTTATTATGTTTTTAAAAACTTTCGATAAACACAATCATAGTAACATTTATACACATATAAACTCTTTTAAACGTTACAAGTATCTAAATACATTTAATTCACAGGGAGCAATTAATTTTCCAGCAAAAAAAGGGGGACGATAGAGTGATTATGATTATCACTGACATACTCAGCTCTTCTAAAAATATATTATGCATTCTTCTCCATGTCTTTTAAATCAGGTTTGAAGTCCTGAGAATAACTAAGCTACTCATGAAAATAACGATAATTAGCTACTGATAACTAAGCTAGTAAACAACTTGGAGAAATTTACACAATTGTTGAGTAATTTTATTTCCCTAAATTTGCTCTCAAAAAGCCTGTGTTAAAGGAAATCAGTTGAATTCAGGCTGGACTATAACAGAGACAGATCAATAAACAGGAACTGGGTATTACTTTATTTCAAGTTGGCTTTTATACAACTAATCCTTGAGTTATTGAAGGACAGGTGGACAACAGAACAGGCAGGCACAGAAACAGAATAAAACAGACAACACGTCCCTGGCTCTGGTTCTAAAAGAAGGAAAAACTTCACAAAATAAAGAAGAAACAAAAGCTATAATCTTTTGGGAGAAACAGAAATGTGGCAATTTATTTTCCTCAAGGCATGAACAGGAGTATTTAATTCTAATTAATATAATGAAGATATTTTGGTTTACGCCCTATTTTTCTACGGTCATACCTTTAACCCTAAGTTCTGTTAGGGCAGTGTCTAGTGAGTACGCTGTGGCTACACAACAAAGACACGAGATTCATATACAAGAGAATGAGGACTTACCTTAAGCGGGTCTGCGAGGTCCGCCAGCTGATTCACTTTCAGCTTAATTGCATCATACTTATTTTCTGCTTCTATTTTCATACTTTTAAGATGTTCCATATTTTCTTTTTGTTGTTCCATACTTTTCTCAACCATTTTCATTTTGATTTTATTTTCTTGAGCTTCATCTTCCTGGTTACATTTACGGAGCATACAGAGTTAATTAAAATACTTGTTATCAGATCGAATAGTACAAACAGGGTACAGGAAAATTAGATCAAAGACAAACACAAGGAACACTAGGGTATTTTCATCTGTCTTGTTCACTGTTACATCCCTCAGCACTTACTATGGTGCCTGGTAGAGAACATCGACATTCAATAATATTTACTCATTTCAAGGAGACTCTCTACAATCTATCTAACCAAGTGCTTACTGTAACTCAGAGAAGCTAAGCTGAACATCATTAACGGTTGCCTGAAAAAAATAACAAAGTAACAATAGTAAAAATAGAGATGAATTAAAATGAAAACAACTTACTTGGAAAATGAATGCAAAGGGACCAACTACAACTCACTAAAAGATACCCCTTAATACTGATACTGATTAGTTCTGAAAAATACTATGCTAGGTGGTTTGGTGTAATAGGTCACAGTTTAAGAGCACAATTAAGCTTTGATAAAGTTGTACTTCAGGTAGTAGAAGACAAATTATTATGCAGGCAAGTTATATACACGAAACACTAAGGAACAGAAAGGCCATGTACCAGTTTCTACCACAGCTGTAAATGGAGACAGCAATTATAAAAAGTAGCCTCAACTGAAAGGATTTTAAAAAAAGCTGAGAGCAGATGCTATTAAGCTAAATGACACTTCTGTACTTGAAAACATTAGACTTAGATTGAGGAAAAAGAATCTTACCAAGGTTGCAATATCTACGGACTGGTGTTCTTCTATGTTCTCGAGTTCCTGAATTTCGGAAATACTTTTCCTCTTTTTCATCTGAAAGAAAAATATTTAGATTTTAGTAATGTAAAAATAAATAAAAAATACACATAAACACCGTAGAAAGAAAGAATTAAACGAAAAAGTTCTACTTTATTTTCGTTAACAATGGAAAAGATTCTGTAGTTAACGAAAGGCACACATCGGTACTAAATGAAGGAAAGGAAGTTACGTGTAAAGTCTGCCGGGTCACCCTCACTGCTGAACCACTCCCTCACAACCTCACACATCGCATGGACCTTGTCAGCTTACAACCCTTCATTTTTTACTTATTTTTTATGCCTACAGCACCTGGTCCTCCTAGGTGGGCTCCCATCTAAGTCCTAACCAGGCCTGACCCTGCTTAGCTTCCGAGATCAGACGGGATCGGGCGTGTTCAGGGTGGCAGGGCTGTAGACCCACCCTAACATTTAAAATGATGACAATGTTGAATCTAGAGTACGTATTCTTCTGAAACATCCAGACTCGAGTTATGGAAAGACTGCTCTAGTCCAGTGGTTCTCAAGGTACAATTCAAGCACTTCCTGGGTGCCTCTGAAACACTTTCGGAGGTTCATGAGATCACAACTATTCTCATAAAAACATTTAAGACATTATTTGCCATTGTTACTATTATTTTCTCATGAGTATACAGGTTTAAAACTCTATGATGTGTAATACTGCAAGAGACTGCAGTAGCTGATACAATAATTTAGTTGTTTAGTAAGCCAGATAAATACAAAAATGTCAATCTTCTCACTAAACACTTGGTTTGGAAAAAGTTATTTTTCATTAAAACGTTAGCTACGTTAACACATAATGAGTTTATTATTTTTTAAGTGAACTGATAAATATTCTTAAATTTTATAAATATTGATAGGTAAAACCCATATAATATGAAAGTTTTTTTAAGACTATAAAGGAAGCTTAAGGCCAAAAAGTTTGAGAACTACTCCTCTAACTAAATGAATGGTGGGATTTTAAAAATAACTTGGAAGTGATAAGCTGAGAAAAACAAAATGATGTGTATTTTTTTGTACCTTTAATTCTTTACCATGTAGTTGGCACCTCCTAAGAAATTCTTCGTTGCGTTTAATATCCTTTTCAAGGGCAGACAAATGTTGCAGGAGGTTGAATATCTGGGCCTTCTTATTGGCAACCTCGTTCTCCAACTCACTTGATAGAGAGAAGAGGATAAAAAATACTTTGAATCTATTTCTGAATATTACAAATACTTTAGATCTTTACAAAGAAAAGCTTATTTTTAACAGCCTATTTGCAAAACCCTATTAAACCAGTTCTATATTTTTCCAAGTTATCGATAACATGAAAATAGAGATTTCAAAAAACATCTAAACTGGAGTCAAATTTACGTATTTCATTAGTAAGTATTTAAGATACAATTTCTGTGTGGTAGGCATATTGTACACATTTATAGGCAGCGGTAGAAACAAAATTAAGACGTGAAGGAATCAAACAAAAAGGAAAAAATTCAGGAAATACACCATAACATGGAAATATGAACAGGACACTCTTCGTGCCCGGGACCACTGAACAAAAGAGGGAGTCTGGGAGACATGACGACTGAACTGTATCCTCTAAACTTTTCAACAGCCGGACAAACTAGGCGAGAGGATGGAAAGAAACACACAAAGGCAGAGAAGGATGAAAAGCTAGAAAGGGCAGTCGGCTCGACCTTGACTGGTGGGGAATAAATGCCATGAATGTGTGGAACTGGAGGGATGGGGAGGAGGATGATGAGAAAGGATGGAGGGACACAAAATAAGCGGAGGCCGAGCCATAAAGGGTCTCCACGCCAGCAGAGTCGCTGTCTTCAGAAGTGACCTTTTCCTGCCTGTCTGATGCGGGTGTGCCTGGTGGACGAGAACTGCCTCTGCAGTTAGGAAAAGCTTCTGTGACTGACAATGTGCCATGTTTCGATGTGATACATACTTCCCCACATGTGAACATCTCTGAAATCATCTTCCTTCAGTCCGTGGTTCAATGAGCAGGGTTTTGTTTTGTTTTTTAAACTGGTATACAAAATGACATAGCACCTGAAATTTGATTAAACATGAAATCTGCGCTACCTTGGAGAAATTCGCAAAATTAAACAAAAAACAATACCTATTAGCTGAATTAATAATAATTACATTGGCTGATTAAATGATAAATTATTAAAATAAAGAAAATAATAATTGTGGTATTTCTGGTAAAAATGAGGTCAGATACAAAAATTTAAGATGGCTTCTCAGGATTCAAAGAGAAATGTTTACTTTATCACACATAAATGTACACCCTTATTAACAAACAGTAATTTTGCTAAAAAACAAAAACAAAAACAAAAATATGTACCAAGTAAAAAACTTTGGAACTTAAAGCCTAAACCAAAACACCCAACACAATGAGCACAGAAAATATTGTTATTAAACATTTTTTTCTGAATATTTAGAATAAATTTAAGGAATAAACTTAATTTATATAAACAAAATTGCTAAAGTTTACTTCCTTTTGAGCAGGTAGGACAAATTCTGTTATGTGTTTTCATAGTGCTCCTCCTTAGTTTTTAATTGGAAAAAGAACACGTGCTACCTAATGACACACGTAAGCAAAGTGAGCTCAGTATGAGCTGTCTGTGTGTGATGAATACACCATCCTCACCGGCCATCTAAATAGCACACGCCTCACTCTCGTGGCCTTACTCTGCTCCCATAATCACACCAGAGAAAACAAGAGATCTATTTTGACAAAACTCTCATTTCCCCTACATACTTGTCATTTAGAATACTTACACTTTTACTCAGTTTTCTTAGACTGTTTTGTTTTTTTTTTAACTTAAGTCTAAGTTCTTCTACTTAAGTCTAAGTTCTCCAGGTCATTAATTCAGTTCCCACCCATCAATTCATCGACTGAATTAGTCTGGTTAAAAAATCATGGTTTTGTTTGTACTAAACATTCTTCTTGCGTGCTCTGAATCTCATTAAGAAACTTATTAGTTTTTCATTCAGCTTCTCCATCTCTCTGCCCTAGCAGCTGTTTTCCTAGGCGTGTGTTTTAATGTGCCTACTGGACTACAGAACAGTGCAGTTCGAAATACCAGTGAGAGACATAACACAGACCTTGAGCCAGAATGCAAACCAGCACACTTGTGCTCTCACTGAGAAAAACAAGCAGAACTAAAACAATGGGTATGTTTACTGTGGGTAACAGCAATAGTGATGTAGCTGATTTATACATATTGAGTTCAGCTCAGCTCCTTGTAGACAGGTTATAAACAACGTGCAGTCAGCTGGTCAAGGAAACACGCTGTGCATTCCTTGCCCAGAATACTGTTGTCAAAACGATGATGGAAAAATTATCCTCAACCTAGAATTCTACATCAACTAAATGATCTCTTAAATCCAAAAAGATTACTCACAATTCTTCACTGAAATAACTCCTAATAGAGTAATAGGAAAGAAACTGAACCCAAAGGAAGCAGTGGAAACAATACAGCAAAGCTACGCTGGACACCAACCTTATTTCAGAATCCACATCTCTGCTTAGGAATTTGGGTCTTGTATATTCAGACGAATAATAACGTCCCGCAAAAACTTGATCACCATCAGCAGTGAAAGCCTCTCTACAGTTCCTGGGTGGCTTTTCAGACTGCATGACTGCACGAGCTACAGAATTACTCTAAAAAAAAAAAAAAGAAAAAATAATTTTTAAAGTTATATCAAAGCATTTCTAATGTACATACTTGCAAAATGTTTCCTGTCATTATTTTAAGATTTAAGTATTTGTATTTAAACATTCAAGTAAAATAATACCATAAAGTTAAATTAAAAAATTCAAAAACAATTTCCAAGATTTAAACAGTTAAAACTATTAAGTCTTTAAAATAATGTAGTAAATAGTGCTTTTATGATAAACTGATATATATTTTTTAAAATTCTAATATTGCTGTCCATTTAAAATCAAAAATTACTTTCAAATGAAAATATTTACTTTAAACCAGTTCATATAAATCTTATCTTTTCTAAGTGACTTTCACATCCTAGAAATGATGCAAGTGAAGAGCAAATTCCAGATTAATATACTGAATTACACTGGGATAGTCTGAAAATATTTAAGCCCTGGAAGAAGTAAAAAAGGGACTAAGCTTAATGGAGGTCTGGGCGACCTCTCTAGGGAGACATTTACAACAGAAGTCATTATTTTCTTCCAAG
This sequence comes from Macroglossus sobrinus, assembly GCA_004027375.1. Lineage (NCBI taxonomy): Eukaryota > Metazoa > Chordata > Mammalia > Chiroptera > Pteropodidae > Macroglossus > Macroglossus sobrinus. Next base: position 171,874 of record PVKZ01002261.1, read on the forward strand.
TATCCTTCTAAAATCCTTAACAGCCACGCCTACAAATAATTACAACATGAACTTGCATTATATATGTTTATATACATATGTGGATTACCAATTTTATTACTTCTCAGTTTCCATTAATGAGAAAAACAGATTCTATTGTTTGTCCTGATTACAGATTTGTTTTGAATTTCTTTGTTCCTTCCCAGCAAATTTATGCCAATAGATAAAATATAATGTGGTGATTTAATTCAACAAGTATATAAAAATACATAAAAACAGATAAAAAGTACTGATTTTTACAGGTCTAAGTTTTAAGAAATTCAAAAGTACCAAGTAAAGTATCTGTTTAAAAGTAGAATGATAATAACACCCATGTCTGTAAAGGTAAGTAAAAATGGGCTTGGCAGCCAATCAAAAAAGAATGAACAAAAAAACTTTTATAGCCTTGTGCATTGAAAGAATATAAACTTGTGAAAATATATTAAGAACAATGGAAGAATAGTTGAACGTTATAAAGTTCCCTGGGGCAGAAAACACAAATCACCAGCTATGTATTATTCTATAGATTTTCCTACGAGGTCCAAGTACTATGATAAAACATCAACAATTTTATGATACGAAGGGGAACAGGACTCATATAACCAACTTCAGCTTTGAAGATTTTTAAATAACATAAAATCCAGCAAGCATCTGGTCTTACTTTGATGAGCAGCACTGACTCTATGCTTCTCATGTCAATGAGGCTATTAGCAACAACTGCATTATCTATTTCTAACGCTGTCAGAACCGTTGGGAACTCAGGATGATAAGCAGCTCTGGAAGACAAAAATACATAAGGGTTAATTTATCAAACTCTGATACATACATATGCATATATATTTTATGGGTGAGTAGATGATAGATAATAATATGACAATGAAGAACATCTGATGATGTTTGAAAACATTTGATAAGGTTTACTTTTTCACTTAAGCAAACATTTGGTAATATGTACTGGGCACTGTTATAAGAATATTATAAATACGAGCTCGCCTAATCTTTACAGCAACTATTATGATAAATAAAATTATTCTCTCTTCACTTTTCTTTTCAGATGAAGAAGCTTCAGAGTTTAATGAACTCCCCTCTACCCAATGTCAGAGCCAGTTAAATGGTTGAGGTAGGATTTAAACCAGCAGCTCAGCTCTAGAACCCAGATTTTTTTTTTAAATTAAAATAGTATACAATATTATATTAGTTTCAGGTGTACAACATTTACAGAACCCAGATTCTTAAACATTAAGCCCTACTGCCTGTTTTAATAATTATGATTTCCTTAAATCTTATATGCTATATATATATATAAAAAGTCAATTACTTAAAACACATGTTTTAAAAGCTAAAACATTTTCCTACTGAGCTAAGAAAAAACTGAATTTGAGATTATTATGAACATAGAGGAACTACGAGAGAAAAGATATCTTTATCAATTGTAATCTGGGTTTCCTAGAGAGGCATTCAATCTTTCAACCAAAAAAAAATTTAAACATCTGAGCTATGAGCAGCTCTGAAGAACAGGCCTACCAAGACTAGTAGGGGGAAACGGTCACAGGATTCTTAGTGCTTTCTTAGTCCCCCAATTCTAAAACAAAGTAAGTATCTTTGTATTTATGTTTTATATCTATTCATTCAATAACTTGACATGTATTTACTGAGCACCTACTACGTGCCAGGCACTGTTCAGAGGATGAGGAGACAGTAGTAAGAACAACAACGAACTAGTGCTTCTCACCATGGAGCTTACTGTCCACTGAAGGGAGACAGAGACTAAGGAAAAAGTGGCATACAGTGCTTTTTCACACAAAACGGGTAAGGAAGTCTCACAGGTGACACTGGGCAGACACCTGAGGAAAAGGGACTCACACTGGCACCCTGAAGGAGAGCATTTTGATCTAAGGGAACAGCACTTGCAAAGGCTCTGAAAGGGGGTGCCAGAGAAGCCAGGAGGCCCGTGTGCTGCGGGGTACTGAGCAGTGAGGAGTGCTGGCGAGAGGACAGGAGAGCAGGTAAGAGGCTAGAACATATGGTCCAGAGATCGCGGCAAGGCCTAAAGAGGATGAGGATGTACAGGGTGCTCTGAGCAGAGGAATGACGTGATCTGACTTCCGCGGGCTTCAATACGGAGAGTGGGAGTGACGGAACAAGCAGCAGGAAGACTGGCCTATTGCGATGGTCAAGCGAGGCTTGAACCAGGGGCACTGCAAAAGGGTTCGATCCTGGATATTTATTTTTAAAGTAGAGCCAATAAGATTGTGGGTGGCACAGAACAGTCAAGGTGACTGCGGTTTTGGCTTAAGCAACTGAAAAATGAAGATGGAGAAGACTCCAGGAAGAGCACATTTTATGGCAGAGATCGGGAGACTGGCTTTTTTACATGTCCAGTTTCAATGTCTACGGTACATTCTCCCACTCCAGATGCAACTAACCTGTCAGGGGTCGTCTTTACCACAAGCAATGTTGTCTAGTAACACAACTGAAATTTCACTTTTATGGGGTTTCAGAACCAGGGATCAAAACTAGCCAATTAACCTAAGGTCAAATTCTCATGCAGACAAAGAAACTCTTTACTCTCAGCTCCTAAATCCTTATTTCTAGTCTAAAAGCTCACAATCAACAATTTCAAAACAGGACTTAAATACTTTCGACACATCCACTTCTTTCTTCTGCTTCTCCTAAATCAACCGATGGCACATCTGTTGGCAGTTTCTCAAGCCAGAAACCTAGTGGCCACCCTCAATTCTTCCTTCTGACATGCAAGTAACAAGCTTGATTGATTTTGTCCTAAATATTCCTTTTAATCTATTCCTTACGCTCTATAATGCAAATGTTACTTTCTGCAGAATAACGCGTATCATGTCTCCATGCATTCTGCACGTAAAATTCTATTGGCCTAGAAGGCAATGAACAAACTCATCTGTTAGAAGACTAATCATTTTTCCTTTCTTCTGATTTCTTTCCTAACCTACCTACTAACATTTCATGACTCCCTCATCTGAACCACATCTGCAACCTGCGAGCCAATTTTATCAAAGCTGACAAAGAATAAATTGGAAAATGTGTATATTTTTAAAAGTAAAGTGGCCAGCTAGTCTTGCAGCTAACAAAGAGGCCAGTTTAGTTATTGTCCCTCGAGGAGGCTTCTTCGGGTCATCAAAGAAAACAATCACAGCTCTTTATGGAATCTGTGAAGCCCCGTAATGAGTGCCCACCCATGTTCTTCCTTAGTCTCTCTCTCTTATTCCGGCCAGGTCTCCATCATTTGTCACTGGCATAATTTCTATGCCACACTACATCCGTTTCACTGTAGTCTCCCACAACAGACCTCATGCAAGGACCTCAAAGGCAGGGAGCATCTCTCTTATTTATCTACTTGAAATTTTTAAAAAAGTCTGATAAAATGTTACAAATCGAAGTGCAGATACAGTTAACATAACAATGTTTTTATTCTCTCTGACCCTGAACATAATTAAGCAAAACCAGAAACAGTCATTACCGATGCCTTACCTGTGTCTTACGTCGTACATGTCATTCCGAAACTCAGACACTATTATCTGTGGCCGTGAGGCCCCTGGTAAATAAAACTTTTTCATCAGTGCCTGAAGTACTCTTTCATCAGAATGATTATGGCAACAATAGGCTTGCAGAAGTCCTTTTAAGCACGATTCAATAGCCAAAGCAAGGTCAGGGTCCCGAAGATGAATGCAAGCTCCTAAGAGTGACAGAAAACCATGAAAAGGCCATAAATATTTATTTTGAAATATTAATGTCACTATCTTTCTACATCGTTCATAATGATTTTAAAGTATTTTCACATAAAGCAGCTTGAATGATATCATAAATCTTACTTTAACTGAATGGGAAATCCCCATATATCCATTGCATACACTGGGCAGAAAAACCCACCACTGTGAAAAAAACTTTCCCATGCTCATGTAAATCGACAGTTGTTTTTCTATGTAAGTTTATACCATTCCAGCCACTGAATGGTGTTTTGAAAAATCAAGCCAAAAGGTTTACAGAGTCTTTATTATTTTCTGTAAAACTGATTTATATTTAAGCAAACAGACATTACTATAGTACTACAATGATATACTTAGTATGCAATGATATACTTAAACAGGAACAATATTTTACTAACAAAATAGGTTTATATTTACAGCATAATTTTCACATAATGATGTACAGAAACAGAGATAACTCTACAGATATTTAAATAAACCCAGATTTTAGAGCTGGAAGGGGCTTAGAAAAAATGTTGTCCATCCCATATAGTACTACATAGCTGTTCAATAACAAGTTTGAAGACTAGATTCAGTAGACCCCCTTCTGAAAATAAAAACTTTTTTCGAATGTTTATCATATCCTGACGAAGTGGTGACAAATACCTAAGGGGCCTATAGGTTTATAGGTAAAGTGCCCGCGTCTATAAGCATCATCTATGGCTTCAAGAAGAGCTGGAACGTAAGGGCCAAATCGTTTCAGTCGGTCAGTTTTACTATCTTTCAGTTCTTTCAGTTGCTTCTGATTATAGTTTAGAGTATGCTTCACATCTGACTCTTCTCTCCTAAAAAAAAAAGAAAAACAGAACATATACGTGACACAGTTATACAAAATTCCACCTTTTCCCCTTAACATCTGCATACCAGTGAAATGACTCAGCTACTCCCCAAAACTAAAGCATATTTCTTTATTTGAAATAATCATGTTTTTAGAGAAAATGAGTCAGAAATCCTCAAAATTTAGCATTAAGAAAAGATGCAATAATGAGGAGGACTAGAAATCCCAGAAGTTGTCCAACTCTACAAGGGTAAGAAAGTCTCGAAAAAGTGATTTCCAAAGCATGTGAGATTTTGCTCTCTAGCGTATGTTGTCAGTTTAGCTACAATAAACACTTATAAAAATCAAAACCAAAAAGGAGAAAATGATTTTAAAATATCTGATTATGCAGAAGAAACGAACTACAAAAAAAGTCTTTGTGTAAAGAACAAAACTATATGATTTTCAAGTAATTGAAAAAAATCATGATAAGGCAAACTTACTTAATTCTAGTATATTCCTCTTTGTCCTTTTCAATGGCTTGCTGAAACTGTTCGATCTCTTGACTGACTGTATTTTCTTGATCCTCTAAGGTCTTTACTCTCTCTTTTAACCAACAAATTTTTTTTTGCCTCTCCAACCGCTCAGGTTCCAAAGATTGATCAGCACTAACAATGGGTAATCCAAAGTGGAAAATGTTAAATGAAAAACTTAACACTTAAAAAACATAAGGCACTGTGATAAAATTCCTTTACAATAATCCAGAAAATATAACACTGCATTTCACCTAGATTACTTTATTACAAAGTGAGGTCACCGTAAACATTGCAAAGTAACTATCTTACCTTCTTTTCAGTTCTTCAATTCTTTTGTAAAGCTGCTCATCATCTTTCTTTAATGCTCTATACTCATTTAGGGAACGGTTATACAAAACCTAACAAAAAATTAGACACTCTTTACTAAAATGAAGTAAAAATCCCACTCAAGTCCACTTTTGCCAAATCTTCAAATCAGCGGCTGAATACATATAAAAATATATTTTAAAATAAAGTACATAAATGTCCATATGAAACCATTACATTTTTTTAAAGTCTGAAAGCAACACAGATTTCTATTTAATTACAAAACCTCTACTTTTAAAATAAACGAACAGTATTTAAATGCAGTTTTTAATATTCCAGGCTGGAAATTTTCTCCCACCTCAGCTTCATTATAGGCCCGTTTCTTAGCAATAACATCTTCCTTCAATGCCATACATTCTGGTGCTCGTGCATTTGTCTCTTGACTAATCTTTTCCAGTTTATCTTGAATATCCTTGTATTTTTTTTCTGCTTCATGAAGTCTGACCTTTAAGAAAATAACATTGTTGGAGTATATGTTATTTTTCTTCAGTACACAGAAAACATTTTTTAATCATACAGCTTACATGCTAATAAACTTAATTTCACTCCGACTAAATAAATTCAAGACAGTAAGTAAGCAAACATAATTATATAAAATACTAAAATATAATTTAATTTTAATTCCACATTTCCAAAAATGTGCTATCTTTACAGACAGAGTAAAAATTGTCTTCCAGTAACACAATTAAACAAAAACACAATTTAGCGGAGAAACAGGTATGTAAACTGGTCGCACAGTTTGGCTATAATAATGCTGAAATAGGGTATGTTCGTAATTGTAAAAGCCTAGAGAAAAAAAAACAATGGTTTGTCAGAAAATATCAGGAATGCCTTCAAAGCAAAGGTAGCATTTGAGCTGAGGCTCGAAAGATTAATTGAAATGCACCAAAAGAACAGTTAAGGAAACGTGTTAAAAGGCAGATGGAAAAGTATGCAGAAAGGGAGAGATAGCTTTTTTAGGAATTAAAAATATTTCTGGAGCTTAAACTGAGAAAGTATGAGATCTTGGGGTAAAAGGGTTTTGAATTCTACAACGATCAGCTTAGAACTTAACCCTCCTGACAACACGGAGACAAGATATGACCAAATCCGTACATTAAATCACTTTGGAAACACATGAAAGGCAGGGTGGAGGGAAAAATTGAAGGAAACACTTCAGGAAAAAGTTAATATTCTGAAGCAAAAATAATTAGGGGCCTAAATGGGGCAGTGACAGTGGAAATGGAATAGAAGAAACAAATATGACAACAATTTAGATCAGGGATCAGAAAACTTTCTAGAAAGAGCCATAGAGTATATACTTTAGGATTTGTGATGCATCTTGTCTGTCACAGCTGTTCAACCAGACATGCTAAGTTTAAAGTGTCTGGAACATGTATGTAAAGATGTGAAGACAGGTATTTGAATCAAGTGCTCAAGGTAAACATTTGAATAGGATATGGAGATTGAGGAATTGTCAATATGTTGCCTATTTAGGAAGCATTATATAAAATGAGAACGAAGTTCTATTATTAAAACACTAATAACATTTTTTTATTAAAAATTGAAGTTGGTCAATGAATTCTACAAATGAAACAAAACTCATATATTTTCAGTTTTAAATTAGGTTCACCCAAGTTTGAAGTCTGTTTAGACTGTATTTCTTCAGAAACCTTCTATTCGATAATCATTCTGCAGTCAATGACCAAACATATACTGTGTGAAAGGTTTTATGTAAGACGTGGTGGGAAGGATATAGATGTAAGAATCCTTACCCTCCAGAAATTTACCATTTACTATACCAAATACTTAAGTGGAGCAAACACCTACAGAACTAAATATAACCCAGCCTCGAGATCCTCCTTTTCACATTTGAAAAAAAAAGGAGGCATCTACTGCTCAACTGGATTCCATTTTTTGATAGTGGACTATCTACAAAAGAGAAGTGCCTTAGGGTCTTTCCCCATGACAAGCTAAGAATGAGGACGAGAAGAATTTGGTGAAAATTCCTCTTCTCTCAGTAATGAAAATATGAGGTGAGAGAAGAGGGTGGGGTTCAATTGCCATTTACTACCTGGAGGGCGTGAGAAACTCAGCCCAGAGATCACTAAGTAGATGTACTATCTTTAGCATTTCTGTTATTCTGACATACTCATCTGTTACTGTCCATGGATTAGTGCCATAACTCTTAAATAGAAAGACGTAGCTGCTTATCTTGGGGACAGACAGGAAAAAAGCAAGGTGGAGAGGATTACATCCCATACTACAACCCAGCTGGGAGGCCAGAAACTCCTAAGCAAAGCAAAATACTAACAGGTAAGCCGGCCACACTGAATGCCAGGGGCTCCTCTACAGACGGAAAGGCTCGGAGTTCCAGCACGGCAGTGGGAGGAAGTTCCAAGTGCACACACCGAAAAACCACTGAACTATGAATTTCACACAGGTGAATTGGATGGTATCTGAATTATATCTCCATAAAGGTGTTAAGAATGAAAAGGCAGGTATAGTGAACCCGCTATATCGTAAAAGGTCTTTCTGTGGAAGACCTCACAGAAAATTAAGCCTTTATTTACCACTCAACCAACTTCTACCTCTAGACCCAAGCGAAGACTCTGGTTTTCTTGAATCTTAGTTTCTACCTGGGCTCTTAGATCTCAGGTTGAAATTAACTTCACAGGTCTAACAACTGACCCCACATGTGTGCTACCTGTATGAAATCCTCCGACAGAAAGCCCTGGGCCCTAAAACTCAGTTTCCTAAAAGTCCCATTAGCAATGTCGGGACATTGTGTGTCGTCCTGAGTTCCCACGTTTTGTGATGCTGAGCTTTAATGCTATTCTAATTCATTATTATTCTAGCAGTCTATTCCTCAAGTCATTCTGTTTCTACTCCTTGGTGAACCCAAGAGTTGCTTCGAGCTCCACCATTTCCAACTGGTAATAAAGTACTCTTGTCCACATGCGTGAATTCAGTTCTACATCACTAGCCTCACCCACGGATCACATCCAAATACTGCACTTTTTAAAAGAGAGTTGCCACGATAGGCCTTGAACAAAAGTTTAGGTCGGCTTCGCTTGAGTAATAAACTCAAATACAGATATAAAGGTTGAAACTGTTACTTTTGTAGGTCATAAATAGTCCAATATCAGCAATCTCATGTGATTCAACCTACTAAATCCACATAAAAAATCTAAGTACCTGCTGTTCTTCCATCTTCCTGTCCAGTCTAGCCGCACGATCTTCTCCAATTTTGATATTATCTCTGATAGCGTTCAACTGCTTTTCAATTTCATTGACCTAAAAAGAAATGAGACAGTAAATCACGAACTGTAACCAAATATATTCTGTACAACGAAAATATATGTGAATGAAGAATTAAGTGAACATTACCACTGCCCAAGCCATTTCATGTTTCAAGTGTTCTAAATTGGTCTTCATTGTGCTTAAACCAGCAATAATTTGAAACCGTTCTTCTTTCTCCAAACACTGGCGTTTCAGTTCAATAAGTCGCTTTAAAAAAAAGGGATATACTTCTTACTAACATTGAAGAGACAAACTTTTTACAAATGTTATTTCTTCTGAAAACACTGCCTAAACAGGTATTAAAAAAGATGTAAGGAAATGACTTAAGGCAAAAATAAAAATATTTTCGGTTGTTTGATATATATATATGTTCATTAAGTGTGTAACTTGATTAATTTCTGCACTATAAAAATGGCTAAATACTCTTTAGGTGAAGAACAAAGGAATGAAAGGGATAAGACCCTTTTATACAGACAAACCACAAAACGCAGTCTCCCATTTTCTCTCTATTCAGTATCTGATACACAGACTGACCTGTTATGGGCAAAGCAGACCCAGTACCGATTTCGAACATAATGGAAGGCTCGGAAGAAATTTATTTCCCAAAATGAAATAAGGTATAATTTTTCTTATCTAAGTTCTCTCTTAATAATAAAATCATCAAATATTAAATATGACATTAGAACAGCTTCTGAAGTGACTCCTATATTCTGTGCACTTGGGTAGACAGCCTCTCTCTCTCTCCTTCATTCATCCTTACACATTCAACTGGGGCCTTACTCTGTATATCTTATGGCGTTCCCCTAGCTAAGTCACTTTCCCATTCTCCAGCATTTTAATCCATCATTATTACTCTCTTCAAACCTCAAACACTCGGACACAGTAATCCCTCACTCCTTCTTTGCCTCCTACTTCAGAGGATTTCGTAACTATTAGAGAAAAACTCCCTCCAACAACCTTATATATAAATCTAAGGCCACCATCTCTTCCTCCTACAATTAAGGTGGATTCATTATACTAAAGAGTCCAGTCCTCTATACTTAGGATCCTACCATCCTCTTCTGACTTCTCAGGAAATCTAAATTAGTTGATGTTTCATCTCATCTTTTCATCTTTGTTTCTTCTTCACCCTTTTCACTGAGTCCTTTTCATTATCATATTTAGATCTTTACTCACTTAACTTTCTCACAAACAAAGCCAGAATTATGCATCCCTGGGCACCACCTCCTCTTAAAGTCATCTCTTTTCATCCACGTTTTATGAAAATTATCTTTTTCATTTCCTTATATTCAGCTCCACAAATGTGGCCTCTGTTTCCACCACTAATGAAAAATCTAAGAAGATTATGTCACTAAATACTGTTGAGTATGTATCAGTCCTTGTGGTGTTTGCCCATTCAATACAGTCGTAGCCACTGTATCCTTCTCGAATTCTTCTTCCCTTGGTTTCTGCGGTTCCCACGAGTATTTCTCATGGCTCAGACCTAGCCCGGGCCCACTTCCTTAGCAATCTCATTCCTGTGGCTTCGATACCAGTAATACACTAATTAATGACTCCCAAATTTTTCCTGAGGCCAGACTTGACGTCTGTATTCCTAACTCACAAATCCAACTTCCCACTTTACATTTCCACTTAGATGCCTTATAAGCACCTCCAAATTAATGTGTTCAAAATGGAGTTCATCATCTTTCTTAACAGAAAAAAGGAAAAAAAAAATTGGTTCCTCTTCCCAAGCTTCCTATCTTGAATTTACTCTGCTGCTCAGGTCATTAATGTGAAGGTCATTCTGTCACCCCAGTGTCTCTTCTCTCTCAACTTTATCCCTCTATGTACTATATAACATCTACCCAAATCATTTCAAAACTCTTCTCTCCATCACTACTGCCACTACCCTAATTTACACCATCTCCTCTTTGGACAAAGATAATTTACATCGCCATCATCTTTTCGGACAATAATACCTCCTTTATTGATCTATGTTTATTATTCCCACAGCGATACAGGGCATTTAATTAATTTGAAAAAAAAGTTCTCATTAAGTACATATTTTATGTAAGGAACTCTGCTACGTGATAAAGGGAAGTACTTCTTAAATGTCATAATCAAAACACCTTGAATTATTGATGATGAAGTATACTATGGAGAAAGTGGGTGTTTAACTCCAAGCTGTTTGAAGTGAATTTCAGTAGAGTCTTGTTTCATTATTTTTAAAATAATAAATGGAGTATATACTATGCACGTTTGATTGAATATGCAAATATTTCCATTCCCCAATAATAATGCTGAAACTCCAAGAAAGTATTCTATATAAATTCTGTGGTTCATAATGCCTCCTTGTACATTACCACATATCAGGTTTGAAAGGATAACTGGGAATAAAAATAAATACACTCATCTTTGACTTTTCACTTGAAGAATCAGACAACTATAGGCCAAATTTTAAATAGGCATTGCTCAAAAACTTGAAGTAAAAAGGTCAGTGGAACAGCTAATAAATTTGATCTAGATTAATCACTATTTCATTCCCAAGTCAAAAGAACAAGTTAAGAAGTTGCTGAAAGCTGGTTGTATAAAACCAACTAAATAACAAAAAACAAGATACAGAATCACAGAAAAATTGGTGGGACTTCATGTATCAGATGAACAGCTGAAATCTAAGCCTATGACTTCGAGGTTTCTGATTATCAGACAGAAAGGTAGATAGATCTTCAGGAATCTGAAGAAGTATAAGAACAAAACAGAGCAAATATAAAAACAAACTTAAGTCGGTCCCACTGGCTTAAGAGATTTCTAATCAAGCCAATTTGCACAGCTGCCAAGTACTGAAATGACAGCTGCTACCAAGCCATCAGTGTGCTTAACGAACATGAACATTTTATGAGTGTGATGAAAGAGTCATCTATCGTACATAATTACAAATGTATATGTTTAATATCAGCTTGAGGCTTGAGCTTATTTTCCCACCAAAATAAATATTACAGTTTTTTTAAACTAATTAAGAGTGGGAATTGGTGATATTGTAGAACCAATCAGTCACATATCAAGGGATAAGAATAAAAGATACTGCCGTGTCCTCTAGTTTAGTGTCTGAGGAAGTAAGATGTATACATGCCCATTATTACAAAACAGAAAGTAAAGGCTAATAATAAATATCCTGAATATTAAAAACCATACTTCCTAATACTTCGCACAGTGCTACAAAAATGTTATTAGTTCTGCATAGGTATCTATGTATGTGTATATAATATTACAATACTATTTGTAAGACCTATAAAATTTTAACTGATCTCAAAAATATCTGTATTAAGTGTTTACAAACCTCTTCTCCTTGACTTATCTGCTCCTTTGTTCTTTCTTTTGTTTCCATAATGTATGAATAATCTTCTTTCATCTGTTCAAGTTGGGTTGCTTTCATGAAGAACTATATCAACAAGAAAAACAGGAGTTTGCAAACTTCCATGCAACTGTTAAAAAAAAAAAACTGGTCTCCAAAATTTTAGACCAATTATGTAAAAATGACATGTAAACCATACTTAGGCAAGGACACATAAACACAAAAGAACATGTCTTATTTCAAGCCTAAAATGTAACCTACTATATTCATTCATATCTGTATGTGCATTTGCAAAAGTTCTTAAAATCTCATGAAAAAAAAAAACCACTTTTGGTGTTTCAGTGAAACCATTCTGAAAGCTCATTTTCATTGAGTCTTCCATTCTTTAAGCAAATGTAAAAAAAGAGAAAACACTTGCATCCCTGATCTTAGTGCATTGTAAACTTTTAGAAAAGGAAATACCTAAACCCAATTCAAAGTTACACTGTAAATTTTAGTAGTTACCACAATTTTGTTAGCACTTTGAGTTTTAAATAATTTAAGGTTTACAAGTTAGTATGTATGTGTGGCCAATTATTCCCTTGTATTTCCTTAAAGATTAATTTTAGAAAATAATAATCCATTCTCCCTCAGAATTAAAAGCCAAAATTAAAAGCAAGGATTTACCAAGAAATTAACATTTTTGGTAAAGCTAATTTACCATCTTAATTTCCTAAATAGCTCGACAATAGTACTTTAAAAAGGTGGCTTAATAAAATACCTCAATATATACTGTGAGAACACGAATTATGCACAGTGTATTTGCTTAATCTATAAATGTTCCTTTATTAAGTTCATATTTACTTGATGCTCCTTACTTTGTATTTGTCTCCCTCATTTTTAGACTGCAAAAACTGCTTGCTCATCTCTTGTGTTAAAACAGAAACCGGATTATCCACCTGAAACAAACAAAGGTTGTTTTTGAATACTTCACTTTAAAAACTTAAGGCTAAATGAACTGAAATAGACACTACAAATGACCTCTGGTACCATGAGAAAGGCTAAATACTAGCCAGAGGTTAGAGCATTAGGGTAAATACACAAAGGAAAAATGTTATAATGCAGAGAAAATGTTTCAATACTTCATGACACTAAAATAAATACTGTAGTCAAAATTAAATATTCTGCCATTTCATGAAGGCACAAGCACAATAATTCTCCAAAGAAATGTTTTAGAAAGTTTTAATTTCTTTCACCTGTATTACAGAATATCACTCCTATGCTACTGGTTAACCATCGGACAGCTCTGCAGGAAAAGACCTTGCGACGTAGTCAGCTGACAGTTCTCACTTGGGCTCTGTCCCTACCCCCTCCTGTAGCTCTGGGCAAGTTACTCTGATTCTCCAAATACTAAAAAGTCCAACTTGGTTTCTTTTTCATCCGAATTCTGATGACAAGTATGGTTTATTTTTCTTTGAGCAGTTTCTCAGGTTTCCCATTTGTGGTTATTTCTTCATGAAGACATTGCGAAACAAATGGAAATACTGGAGATATTTCTATCTTTTAGAGGGGGAAATCATTTTAAATAAGCCACTGCTTGAATGAAACTGTCTTTGGCTAACGAGTTAGTTAAAGTACATTTAAAGTAACAATTCAAAGTATAGTTGAAAAAAATTTTAAATACTTTTTTCAAAAAGATTCAGGTTTTTATATTTTTTATCTTTGGTGTTAATAATCAAGTAACCAATATGTTAGAAAGTCATCTTGTTCCTAAGTTACAGAATATGTAGGACCAGTATAAATTTTAAAAGCTTAAAACTCCTTTATTTCACCATCTCAAAAATACTGATTGTACTTTTATAGTATACCAACGGTTAAAATCTTTCTTTTAAGTTAAAACTTTGGGTCTCTCTTCTAACAAAAAAAAATTATGCAGTTATAAAACAAACTTCTACATTATCACATTTTTCTTATCATATAGGTAAACAAGACTCTGGCTGCCATATAATTTTCTATAAGGCCAGCCCTTTATCCTAATTTCACACTGCATCTGTCTTTTTAAAAGTAAGACCTAATACACTAAGTTTAATGAAAGACTTCTTACCACCAGCTCAAGATTAGAAGCTTTCCCCAAAGTTTGAATTCTTTTCTCCACACCTTTTTCATTCCTTCTGAAATGGGGTTTCTCGTTCCTACACTACGCTAGGAATCATTTAAGAATTTTGCAGCACAAACAGGTCAACCTCAGAGAAAAGAAGGGGAGGCACAGGGGACAACTACAACCAGACACATAATGACATTAAATACTCTCCTCCCTCCTGGTCATTCTAGACAAGCACTGTCCAACCGAGATACACTGCAAACCACACATATGATTTTAAAATTTCTAGTAGCTACATTAAAAATACAAGAAACAGGTAAAACTAATTTTAATATTTTAATCTAATACAGCTAATGTATTATCATTTTAATATGTAATCAATATAAAAATTGAGTTATTCCTTGGCATTAGGCCTCAAAATCTAGTGTGTATTTCACACCACAGAACAGCTTGATTTGAACTACCAACATTCCAAGGGCTCACTATCCACTTGTGGCTTGTGGCTACAATAGCGGTAAGTGCAGTTCTAGACCTTCTTCTGTATTTTGATCAATGAACCTGAACCTTCAGTGAGCTGAATCATACAAGACGAAGACTAAGGAAGTAATAACAATCTTCAAATATTTCAAAAGAGAATAAACACATTTTACATTCCGCAAGGAAGTGAGAGCTTAGAGAAATAACCCTCATTCAACTTTTCATATAATAAGAGCTTTCTAATAAATACAGCAGTCCACAGATAAATCAGAAGTCTCAGGCACAGGCGATTTCCTCACTTGGTAAGTATGAGTGTGAAAACTATACTGGATGCCCTTCAAAGATTCTCCCAACACCTCTGATTCTATAAACTCCAACTTTTGGTTTTCCTGATTTTGCTTAACAAATTGTTCACATTCTAGACCCAATTTTATTTGCTATATCTGCTTTTCCCCAGTTATTTTTTGAAACCTGTGTTGTCTGAAATGCAAGCTACCAGTCACGTGCAACTTCTTATATTTAAATTAAGTAAAATAAAAATTTGATTTCTCAGTCACAGACTTCCGGTGCTTAAGAGCCACACATGGCTAGTGGCTACGCCATTGAACAGCAAAATACAGACTATTTCTACCATCACAGAAACTTTGTCTAAAGAGCTATGTTCTAAAGCAAAGTGGAAAAGAGATCTAGACTTGTAATTGTCCTTTTTCCTTGGTGACAAGTCTTGGCGGTCCTCATTCTAGAATAAGGCAAGGTGGCACCATGGATAGAGCATCAGAATGCAATGGTAAAGCCTGGATCACCATCCAGGTGCCCACAGTAACCGTACCCAGGCATCTCAGTGCAAATTTACTTTTTCTGGCCCCCAATGTCCATCTACAAAACAAAGGGTCTGGATTAGAAGACCGCCAAAGACAATTCCAGTGCTGATGCTATAGAGCTGTATGTGCCCTGTTTCCAATTACTGAGTCAAAACATTTTAGCAAACAGGACTTAAACCTTGTCTCCTACGAATATGATCAATATCTCCAAAATACATAAAAAACGTTTTATCTTCCTAGAATAAATTTCTTTTCTACAAGAATTTAGAAATTGAGGCTAGAAAACGATGATGCTATTCTGACTACGAGAGCAGAAAGCAAAAGAACTGTCAGCCTTTCTGAACCTAAACTTTAGCACACACAGGTGTAGACGTGTAGACGGCTGGTCTCTGACTGCTCTAGCAACAAAAGGTGTTATGCTACCATTTCCTTTGAATTGCTAAATTTTAAGAAACTTCACAAACAATAGTAATACATATTCTTCCTATGGTCAATTTATTCATGGAAGGTCATTTTAATTCTTTCTGCATCACAAAGAAAATCACAAAGAAAAGTAGCCAGGCGCATTAATTAATCGGAAACACAAACTGAGTAATTACCTGTATGTTAAAATGATCAAGAATTGCAATCAGCTCTTCTTTCCTAGTAGAAACCACTGTGCCTAGTTATGAGAAACAGAAAATGGCTAGATTGTTTATGGGGCAACAATACAGAAAAATGTGAGCAATTATTTACACAGATAAAGATTACTTTTCGTTTTAAGAAAGGTACCACTGAACACGCACACATCTGATGAACTGGGGTGCTGCACGAAATCATGACACTAGTTCACACAGGTGCAAGTACAGATGGAGTGACAGTGCTCCTCTTCTTCCTGTAGCTCAACATTTTCTTTTCCCTCTCATCTAGCTGTTCAGTTAACATTCCCCTCCTCTGCCTTTATGTCCTTCCTCACCTTTTGCTAGCCATCCATCTCTTTTCACGTGGGACAGAAACTATGGGGGTGAAAGGAGGTCTGAAGATGAGAACAAAATGGCATAGCCTGTTTCAAATTCTTCTTCTAATCAGGGTTTTATGTAGAATCTCCTGTGGCACAAAAACTGTGTGTATTATTTGTATGTATATTCATTCATGCATGCAACCAACCGATCACCTTACAAGAAAGACGTTTCAAGAGATGAGCAGTGCCCTTTCAATGGATACCAGAACACTCACTTACCTCTTTTTAACTGGCTATTTACTAATATTTTATATGAAATGAAAAATTCATAACCAACCTGCTCCACTTTTTAGTTTGTAAGATCGACTTCCATCCATGCTGATGTGTTGCTGCACAACTATAGAGTCACCATACACATTCGCTCTGTAGGCATCGTCACCTCTGTTCCTTAACGTTATTGAAATATCTGCTGAGCTAAAGCAATAAGGTTAAGCTAAGTCACACGAAGCTACAGTGCAACTATGCTAGCTTACTGTAATTTTCAAAACTGCTAATTTGGCTAATTCATTTGAAAAGTAGCGTTATACCAGGAGTCGACGGCTGAAAGGCTTCTACAGAATGAGGTGAAAGATCTCACAAAAAATTAAAGTTTAGAATAAGAGCATTATAAAAAATAATTGACTAGTCTAGCCATCATAGAAATACCACATTTGCAGAAAAATATTTAAGTTTTGTTTTTTGTTTCAAATCAAGTAGATAACTTATGTATTGTCTTTCTTACAAGCAACGTCTAATCAATATTATAATGCCTGACTACTCTAAATTACATAATAAAGCATTATGCTGACAGCAGGCCATTAAGAAGGGTAAAGTAAGAATTATGGTGAAGTAATAACTTTCTAAGAGGATGAGAATCAAGGGAAGCAACTTTAATTTTTCAATTACTTGGCAATAAAATGAGAATACTGATACCAATAAATATAAACTAAAGATCAAAATTTCATAGTCTTATTAGTATTATAAAGGAATTATTTTTAAAGTTTCATATAAGATCAAAACATTTATAGTAATGAATATTTTAACATCATGGGGGGAAAATCAGTTTTTCTACTCTAACTTCTATTAAAATAAGACTTGGTAAAAAAATTGACAAAGGACATTAATAAATACATACTTATAATGTTTTCAAATATAAAAGACAAATACTTTCTCTGGTTAATAAGAGTACCTGCCAAAATGATAAAGTCCTTGAATGCAAAACTGCTTTAATTAGTAATTAAGTGAAATCTTTAATAGAACTTGTTTTCATGAATTTGTAATCATATTCTAAAATTGCTCCCATATGTAGAAAGCACAGAAAAAAATTGATTTGACTGTAAACTGATATTACAGGAGACACAATGAAGGGTTTGCTTAGCTCTTGCTCCCCGACTCATAAGTCATTAAAAAAATTAAGGCTTAAAAAAATAGCCTAATAGTAACTGCTTCTAAGGAGGCAGGGACAAGTGAGCTGGGCACCACCTGCTACCTCCCCAGCAGACTGATGTGGCTGATGCTGCATGTGGCTCAAGGGCCAGGTAGCCCACTGTCTGTAAATATGGGAGACTGATGTTTAAGTGAAGCAAAACTATCGGTGAGAGTTCCTTAAGGACAATGCAGACAAGCAGTGTCACAGTTAAGAATCTGGCTTCTTTCTCAACGCTGGAAGAACCTATCTGCACGAAGGTAACTGGCAGCAGCACACATCGATGACATCGAGGAACAAGGCAAAAAGCAATGTAAAAATATGATGAAGCTGCCCGTTCTCTGGGGAGCCAGCTCATCCACAGAAAGTCCTGTAACATCGACTAGCTGAATCAGGAATGCAGAGCAGAAACGTTGAGTTTTTGTCCCTCCATAACCACAGGTGATGTCAAAGCAGGACTGGTGCACAGATCCCAGCACCCCCGGTGCTAACATCAGGAAGGCCGAGGGAGGGAACAGTGAACTGACCATGTTCAGGAAGAACCAGAAGAGCCAGGGGCATGAGATCTTGGGTCACTGTGTGAGGTGTCCACGGAAGAAGATCTACTATTAGGAGAATAGATTCACTGTCCCCAAATCACTGAAAAAGGCTGGGGGACAATCAGAGGGCTGAGGCCCAGGTAAAGGGTCTCCAGGCATAGCTCTCTGGTTTCTCCTGTGTTCAGTGAGCATCTCTAAGGCAGCCTGACACCCATGTGTAACAAATGGAGAGTGCGATGTTGACAATGGGGAGGAGAGTCCCCAGGATTCCCTCACGCGAGGTGAGGGGGGATAAACCACATACATTTTTAGACGCAGGACAGACTATGAATAGAACTGAAAAGCTCAGTGAGCTGATTCTGTGAAAACGTGATGACTAAATCAACTATAAAATAAGGGGAATTTTATAGATACCAATGACAAGAGGAATGAATAGTAATGGGTCTGGAAAAGCTGTTTACAGATACTTTTTCAGACAAGGTCAGTAAAAAAGAGACTGAGCTCAGGTTATAGCTTTTAACTGTTATTAACTCATTTAAAATATATTAATGTTCCTACAGATACCGGCATCTGTAGTCTCAAAAGTTCATTATTTATGTAAGCTAGCTTCTTTGTTTTCCTTCTTTCCTTCCTCCTTTTCTCCCTCCCTTCTTCGTGTGGTATTCCAAGGTCAAGTCTCAAAAAGAAGTTTCTGCTTTGGTTCAGGTTCTTCCAAAATGAGAGAAAAAAAAACAATGATACAGAAAAAATGCTTTCTTCCTAAAGCTTCTATTTGAAAGAAAATGTGTTATCTGGCTAGGTAGATTCAGTGATTGTTTAGACAACTAACAAATGTATAGTTAAGTATAATGAATTGAAACTGAGTTGGGACCATTAACTGTTAAAGTAACTAATTTTTTATTTCAGACATAATTTTGTTTGGAGACTACAGGAGAGAAGACTCTGCTGGGCTAGGACCCAAATAAGATAAGTAGGAAACAAATATGCTAGAGAACTGTTACCAAATAGTTCTTTTCCAAGGCCACACAGCATGGGAAATAATTTTCTGTGTATCTTTTCCCTGCTTATCATGGGTCAACTTGGAACCCTCACTTAGGGTTAAGATTCCTAAGGTTTATGGACCTGAAAAAGAACAGACCTACTAAGAAGGGTGGTTGATGACTAACTGGGCTCAAATATTAAAAATACAGAGCCTTGCAGCCATTTCTACACAGGAGCTTCTCATGCAAATCCCATTTCAGAGAGAAGCCTGCACGAAGCTGCTTGCTTCCTGCATTGAACTACCTGCTTCACTGCGTTCCAGCCATCCCAGACACCCCAAACACCCCTTACAAAGGAGTTCTCGGAAAGGAGTTCTCCTATTTGACCAATAGGAGTGAGGCTTTCCCATCCAATCAGAGCTGTGCAACTATACCCCACCCCATCAGCATCTTCACTGACCAATCAGAGTGGCTCCATTCTGACCAATAGGACAGTGCCTCTCAGATCAAACTGAAAATTTGGAGTCTTCATTCGCATGAAGATGAACCCATCAGGGACCAGGAGAGGGGGCATCTGTATATATAAATCTGCTCCCCTCTGGCTTGGAGAGCACTTTCCCTTTTCACTAAAGACTGCTTTTCCCCAGCTAGAGCTGAAACACCTCTGAAGATGTCTCCCTCACTCTATCCAAGTACAGTGGACCGATCAGAGCAGGTGGAGCAGAGCTGTCTAGCCAGAGAGAGAGGGGTCTGGTCCCAGGGCCACCTCGCAGCCATGCTGCTTCATAACTGAGCTGTAACACTATTGTAACTGTGCTGTTCTCACAGCTGTGCTAGATCACAATTGAGCTCTTGGCACTGAATATAATTTCCTTCAGGACTGCACCCCAAATTGGGGATTCCTGTTGGGGTGGAAGTGATACCAGTAAACCCTGGTTGACAGGTTTCTGAGATACACATAAGAAATCCATAATCCTAACTCACATCCTGTCCTCATTCTGTTTTTTAGTAATAAAATGGGAGAAGTTAAATGGATACAAAACTGAGCAGAGGAAAAAAAAAATTCACTGTGAATTATCACAGTTCCCCATGTTTGGGGCACCAGCGTGAGGGAGCGATGAGCACTGGAAGCAGCCTCGGTCTGGAGCTCTGCGAGTCCGGGGCATCAGCTGTCAGGAGGAACAAGCGTCCCTGTAGAGCTATCCGAGGCAGTATTAAAAAGAATAAGGACATCATTTTGCTCCTAATGGGCAAAAGGCCATGAGTGTATGATGATGTAAGATGGACGATTATTATACATTTAAGTAAAGGCAAGTTATAACAAAAAGAAATAAAAATGTAAAGCCAAAGAGGTTAGTTATATGATCAATCACCAACCGTCAAGCTGGACCCCACACAGACTTGTGAGTGTGGTTCTCAAAATCAAACTCACTGGCAAACCACCTGGGTAAAGGATATAAAATAAGAATTTTTTTGAAATTCTTAAAAAGCCAGAGGCAGAAATTCTGTGCAGAGACAGACACTTTTGCTGGTCACAGATTCTGCTTTTGCCTATGTCATAACAACACGGACTTGATAGAGCTGGGTTTGGATCCAGAGTCAGGAAAAGTCCCATGTTTATAACTATTCCTTTAAACACAAGCAGACAGATTTATCACTACTCATTCTTCCAGAAAGGTGAAAGACACAAGGTGTAGGTGGATGGGCATGAGGCACTGATGTACACAAGCTCTCTGTCTGCAGAGGGTAGCAGGCAACAGTGAGCCACGCTGGCAACAGGGGGCAAGAGAAAGCAATGAAAAGACTCGCTACCTCTGCTCCAGTTCCAAGAAGCCAATTCATTTCCTATAACGTCATGTGAACTGGGAATCTATTGTAGCTGTTCTTACCAAGGAAGTGAAAAACACACGCAGAAAGCAAACACTTACGTCTGTCCATCCTTCACAAAACCCTTTAAAGAAGATCCTCTGTTCGTGGCGATTGCCTTTCCACCAAGACCCACAATGAGAGCTGTGAGCACTGCACTCTTCCCGCCTAAGGAGAAGGGTGTTGAAGAAATCACACTCGTTAAAGATGGGGGAAGAAAAGCTGACTCCTAAATTTGCTGTAGAAAGATTTCTGAATGAAAATGTGAATTAGTATAACCCTGAAAGTGTTATACTTCAATTATAATTTGTTCCAATGCCAAAGCAGTAAGGGTTTTAAAAAAAGTTGTATATGTCATAAAATATTTAGCAACTATTATAGGAAAAAATTAGTACATTTCAGAAATTAAGTTTTTGCCACTAATAAGAAAAGGGAATAAATGGTCGATAACTTTCCAACCTAAAAGTCCCACTGTATCCTGGACAATTATTTTATTAAATGAACTATACATATAGACTTAATGCGCCCAACTTTTATTACATTCTAATTTAATTATAATTTACTTTTCCCACAAATTCTTAGAAATCAAAACCTATTTTTAACAACCCTCGAATCCAAGTTCCACAGGAACAGAAAGAAATGCTGTCTACTCTATTTAGTGCTGCATCTCCAATATCTGCCCATCACAGGCAACTGCGTATCTGCTGAATGAAGAAACTTAAATATAAAAAATTATCAGTCATACAGATGTTTTATGTAATAGTTGAACAATTATTACTCCTAATTTGAATAGTACTCATTTGTTACCTCATTGCAGTGTACTTCTTTATATCCTAATGAACATACAATATCACAAGCTAAAATTCCAAAATTTATAAAATTATCCAGAATACGATAACCATTTTATGAATTCCATGATCAATCAATTCAATCAACTCTTATCAGCCCATCATCTTCCACAATGTACTCCAAATTAACCAAAACACACAACTAGTTAACCCAATTTAGTTCCTGGGATGCCTTTTGCATCCCTATTCTAACTAGCTCCCTCTTTTCTTTCCACTTCCCACTAATTGCATTATTTCTTCTTAAGTTTTATTAATAAAATCACTGTTTCAAAAGTTTAAAGTAAGAAAAGACCTAATGACAGAACCCACTGGTCCTTCTTCACTTCTGGTCCCATGAGGCCTCCCTTCAGCACTCATCCCTTTGTCCATTCTCTTCTGAAAAAAACGCTTTCCTTTTGACTGAATATAGAGTAGGGAAACCACTGAACTACACAGACTGGAACTACTCACACCTAGGTCCATGTCCCAGCACCGTGACCAGCTGTAGACTCGGACGAGCCTCCATCCCTGTGTACTGGCTCGGTCAAGCTGGCAACACCTCACACCTGGCTGGTCTATCACAAAAGCGACCTTGTCTTTCTAACACCTGTGTCTTCCCCCTTCTCATCTATTCTCCAGTGTGGCCAGCTGGTTTCACAAATCTTGATCATGTCATCACTTTACTCAAAAACTGTAAGTGGTTCACCACTGACTTCTGAATAAAACCCCCAAATCTTTCTCATGGCAGTCAAGATTCTCAACAGTATCACCTACAATAGGACTCTCAGTTTCTGTCCCTCCCTACCATGGATGACGTGATAAAGCCATATAAGGTTATTCACCACTCTCCACAAACATTTACTTCTAGTCCTTCAAATTTTGGCCAATGAGTGATCTTTGCCTGGAGTATCTCAATGACACCTAAAGAATCTATGATTTTCAGTCAAGTACCAGCACAAATACAACCTCCTCTTAATGCTTTCAAATGGCCACAACAGTGAGAATTTGTTTCCTTCATGTTTGGATTCCCATGGCATTTCATTCATGCTCTGCTACAACATTTAATAACGTGAGACACAGGGCTGCCTCAATCTGAATAAGGAGAGCTTATTCATTCTTCTGTGATATAAATTCCAGGGTAAATGGATTTAAAGGAAAAGCAGAAAATGTTTATCCCTATTGTACATATAATGAACCTAGAGTTAACTCTTTATTTTCTGAGTTTCTGCTGAGCAGCAAATATTGAAAATATTCATGATCACAAATTATAAAGCTTAGATTTATCAGCACTAATAATCACCTCATTAAAAAAGTTAAGGCAGTCTAACCTCAAGGAACTTCTCAAAGTTAAAAAAAGGCAAAAGCACTTACTTCCATTGTTGCCAACAACAAAATTGACGTTAGAACCAAATTTAAAGGGTCCAAGCATCGAATGACACATGAAGTTTCTGAGCTGAATACTCTCAATTATTCCAACTTCTGCTGCAGTCTATTAATAAAAAACAACGGGAGAAAACAATCAATCTAATTCACTCACTATAATCATGTAAGCGATTGCTAGCAGGAGAAAGACCAGCAGTGTTATCAATGAAAAAAGCTACAGAAAATGAGTTACATTAACTTCAACTGGTAAGATGAAATTAACTGGGAACCTTATATGAGTACCTATACATTGTAAAGTTCCTAAAGGATTAAATAAGTGTACCACAGGTTTCTTAATATAAATACTAACATTTTGAGTCAGATAATTTTTTGTTGAAGGTGGGGCTGTCTTGTGCAAGTAGCATGGACCTCCTCCTGAGTTGTGACATAGCCAGACATTGTTAAATGTCTCAGGAGGGTGCAAAGCCCCCTGGTTGAGAACCACTGGTGTACGGAAACTGCCTGTGATATACAGAACCATATTTAGATCCTCTCTGAAAGATGATTATCCAGCCATAATTTGAATGCTGACCCTGATATAGACAATTCCAAGAGCACCCATTCTTAAAAGGCAAAGTCTGATTTTCTTGTGACTTTCTGTGTGAGTCACTTGTTATAACTGTGTGACTTTGGTAATATGTAAATAATATATGGTTTCTAAATCTATAAAACAGAAATAATTCCCACTTGTAAATCTCTGTCATGGTTACATTAGAGGTTTATAAATGTTTTCATCAGGAGTTTGGCACACAGTGGTCACACCTCATACTTAGAAATAACAAAATAAATCAACATATTTTACCAAACATTCTAATTTTTTTGAAGAACACTTAATGTCTCTAGCATTTAAAGTTTCTAAAAAAAAAACTCCCTCGGCTCTCCTCTTCCGGGCATCACCTTATTAAAAAGCAAAAAACATTTATATCATTGTATAAGCAGAGTACCAGAAATCATGGTGAAAGACGTTTTTAAATATAAAAATTTTTTGTTTTGATCGAATTGTAGATTCAGATGCAGCTGTAAGAAATAACGCAGATGTTCAACGACTTCTTTACCCTGTGTCTGTCCATGGTAACATCTTCAAAACTATAGGACCATATCACTAAACTATAGGACCATATCACTTCCAAGACACTGACATAGACACAGTCAAAACAGAGAGTATTTCCACCACCACAAGTATCCATCATGTTGCCCCTTTATATAAAGCCACATCCACAGCCCACCCAATCCATCACCTTCTTAACTCTGGCCCACTAATATCTTCTCCATTTCTGTATCATCATCATCATCATCATTTCACGAATGTTAGATAAATGGAATCATACAGAATCTTGAGATTGTGTTTTGTTTTCACTCAACATTATTATCTATTGTTGCCTATATAAGCAATTCATAGCTTCTTACTGAGTAGTAGTTCATGGTATGGATATACCATAGTCTGTTTAACCATTCACTCACCAAATAAATGACTTCTGGGTTCAGTATTTTGCTATTACACATAAAGCTGTGTAAAACATTCATCTATAGATTTTTGTGGGAAGATAAATCTTCATTTCTGGGACAAATGCTGGGTTATATGGTAGGTAGTTACATGTTAAATTTTTTTTTTAAGAAAATGCCAAACTATTTCCCAGAGTGGCTCTATCATTTCACATCACACCAGCAATATAAAAATGACCAGTTTCTCCACATCCTTCCCAGCACCTGGAGTTGTCATTGTTTTTTTGTTTTGTTTTGTTTTGTTTTTTAATTTTAGCCATTTTGATGGGTATGTACTGATATCTTATTGTGGTCTTAATTTGCATGACAAATATGCTGAACATCATGTCACATGCTTGCTATTTATGTATCCTGCTCTTAGGTGAAATATTTTTGTATGTCTTCTGTCCATTCTTAAATTGGATCATTTGCTTTTAACTGCTGAATTTTGAGAATTTAATGCAATTTTTATCAAAATTCCAGCAAGATGTTTTGTAGATATATATAATTTTTTTCTGAAATTTATGAGTTCTTTATGTATTTGAGATACTAGTATCTCTAATTTTTTCTAATTAAAAACTTCAAAATTACTCAAATTCTTTCACCTCTGCTTTTTAAAAATCATATTGAATTATCAAGAGTATGACATATGAAACAGACATGAGGAATATGCTCATCAAAAAACATTAATTTTATACTTACCAAAGTAGAGGTACCATTAATGAAAGAAGCTGTACATTCATCGTCGTCATCATCTCTATCAAAATCCTCCAACTCTTCTTGTCTTGGTCTTTTGGCATTTTCAAGAGAGAAGAAATTATCTTCCTTTCTCTTGGCCATCGGGTCTGAAAAAATATTAAAATATTATAGTAACCACAACGCAAATGAAGTACAGCATCCATAGGATTGTTCCATATACATTAAACGTAACAAAATAAACCAGACAAAGCTTAAGTTTTAAGTACTATGTTCATTCATTTTTACTTTTTAAAAAAGTACAAATATCATCTGTACAGAGGAAGGGGTCGGTCCATGAGCTAAAGAATGCAGGTGTCCACGAGAGGCTGGGATTCTCCCCCAGTGCCTCTAGAAAGGAACACAGCCCTGCTGCCACCTTGATTCTGGCCTAGGGAGACACGCCAGACTTCTAACCTACAGAAGTTAATAAATGTCTGTCTGTCTGTCTCTCTCTCATAAATCATATGCATATGTTACACTAGTTGCTTTTACATCGTTATTCATGGCCAAGATTTTATAAATATGTGCCTACCGAGATGTTTTGACTCCTAAACCCACAAAAGGTAAAAGATTTTGTGTAACTGGTTTCTAGTTTACTAGATTTACTAACGGAGATGGTAAAAAGCCTTCTAAAATTATTCCAGAGTAATCATCTGACTTTTACACGTTATAAAATACTGAATCCTATAAAACTTTTCATTTTAAATTATTTTCCCAAAGAAGCACATTTGAAGCAGCGCTGCCTAACACCAGTAGTTTTCCTAACTGCTCCCTTAAGAAACTCCATTACCAACAGACTATACCTAGAAAATTAACATATTTAAAATAACACAAGACTTTCTAAACATATGAATACTGTACCACAAGCCAAAGCTGATCCGTCTGACTGAAATTAAATGTTATGAAAACTCTGATTGCTGCTTTCATTTTTTTCTTTAAAATACATTTAAGACCTCAAAAGATAGATACTTAGACAAATTCAGGATGTAGGTAATCACAAATTTCTACCATACAGAAAAAGAATATGAGAATAGTTCTAGTCTCGATCCATTTGAAGTCCCTCAAGTGCTGTTAAGGCAGCAACCCTGTTTGCACCAGGTGCCTGGGAGGCAACAGACTAAAATGAGGTTTTCTCTCTCGTGAATTTCAGCTGGAAGATTCCAGTCATATCCTCCCTAGAAGATATGACATGCCCACAGGGCGAGAGAGCCAGTCTTAAGTGTCTGTGTGTGCCAGGAGGGAGGGAGGCTGAGGCAGTGTGACAGACAGCAAGAAGGAGCTGTGCGGAAACCACAGAATGAGACTGTAGAGGATGGATGTGAGAGAGTAGAGGGTGGGGAGAGACATTAGACAGTGTGATTCTTTTTTCCCCCACTGCTTTCTAAACTTACAGTGACAGAACTAATTTCAGAAATATCAAATATTGATACATAATTTGGAGCAACTGTTCTGGGGAGCAAACTTTGTCAAGTTTGCTATTATGAGAATTCATTAAGTCAAATGAGTAGTTTCCCCATCTTTTTAATGCTCTAAAATCACTTCTGTGGCGTGACATTTAAATGTTTTTTATGAAAGTGACAGAGAACTAGACTTAAATCTGAGATGGTGAAGACTGTTTTACAGTTAACTTTATGACATTCTAATTTCTATCTTGTATACTGATTTTTATAGGTTAACTATATTTTCCTGAATCAATTTTTCTAAATTTTATTTTCCAGAACTCTGATAACTTAAAGGCCCGAATTTATTACACACAATTAGTTTATATCTTATAAAATCTTCAACCGTAGTCTTGACTCCTTTCATGGAATTTCTATGCAATTAAATTTTAAACAGTTTCTCCAAAAACTAGTCCTTTGCTTTATCAAATTCAGTTTTTCTTTAATGGGAATATTTTAATGTTTATTCAGCCATTTTTTACAACCAAATAAAAGGGATATGCAGTGGGCCTATAGTGCGAATTAGGGGGGAAAAAAAAAACAAAAAGCAACCAGAGCCTTCCACTTCCAGGAATGTGGACTAGGTCTATCTTTCCCTATTCCCCCTGCTTAGTAAACCCAAAGATCTTGGAAATTACATGCAAAACAAACACAGGAAGGCTCTGAAAGAGGTGGCAGACGCTCTTGGAATATCAACACTCCTGGAATGACACCTTGGTGAGTTTCCTGAGTTTTTGCTCTGCTTCAAGTATCCCAGCTCGAGCGGAAGACATCAACAGGTGCAGACCTAAGGGGTGGGGGTGGGGCTCCACAAGGCTTGTCCTCTCAAACCAAAGCACTGGGAATAGGGCAGCCTAAGAAGACACAAAGCTTTCAAACAACAATGGCTCTACCCCAGCCAAATACCACCGAAAAAACACCCTCTTCCTCCCCACTGTGCCAGCAAAGACCAAGTTGGTATCCACCCTGGTGAGGCTGTAAAGAGGCATTTCAACATCCCACCTGGGCTCCTTGTCAGAGAAGGCGATGTAGGCCACGTGAGCAGCCATGATAATGGCTTCAGTGGAGACCACCTAGAGAGCCTAGGCATCCACCCCCACCGAGCAGTGATAAGGTGCTACCTGCTCCCACCCCCATCCCCCTTGGATGGTGTCCGAGCAGGCCTTTTACCACCACCCAGAGTGGTAAGGAGGCCACACCACTGCAGAGTCTACGGTGACCATGTGGGGAGCTGAAACTCCCACTCTGGCTCAGCAGTCACTGCGGCTAAGGAAAGACTTGCTCCAGTGAAGTTCTAGATCAAGTGTGTCCGTGGCCCAACACCACAGGGCAGCAGTTCTCAAAGACTGAGGTCTCTTAAAAGGCACTATGAGACTCAAAGAGCGTTCGTTTATAACTATCGATATTTGCCATATTATCAATTACAACTGATATAAACATTCAAAACGAAAAACACACAAGTACACATCCCATCAATCATCAGAGCAATGACATCATCGCCCGTCTCGTAACCTCTGGAAAACTCCATTGTACACTCACAAGTGAATGAAAGTGAAAAAGGCAAATAACATCCTACCGGTATTATGAAAGTTTTGACATTGTAGATCCTCTGAAAGGGTTTCAGAGATGCTTGGGCCACACTTTGCAAACTGCTGCTCCAGGGCATACTATAAGCCAGTCCATGACACAGTGCCATAGGTTATAAGGAAGGCATAACTAGCAAGCAAGAAGTCAGAGCAGCAGAGAAGCTGCCCACACCACAGAGTGACTTGTAGACTTGATATTCAAAGCGCAGTACAAGGACCAGCAGGTAGCATCTACATATCCTGAAAATGTGTTCGATATCCAGATTCTCAGGCCCCATCCTAAACCAAGTGAATCAGAATCTTCACTTTAACAAGATCTCAGATGATGTATACGAAGATTAAAGTTTGAGAACTGGTGTAACTTTAAAAAATCTTAACTTTGTCCTATCCTTAATTTATCATGATAAATTAAATATCAAAAATCATATATACCTATTACAAATTTAACAGGTTTATTACTTAACATACAAAGGACATTTAACCTAAGCAAATGCCTTTAGAGACAATATCAGCATTAAGGTCACAATTATATAATAGTCAACATCTTTTCCACAAATAATTCAATGTTCACTTTGAACCTCTTAGACAACTCAATGTGTGAAAATCAAATATACTTCTCAAATCATTTAATAACGAGAATTGATGTATATTAGTTTCAGCTTGCTGCTAATTTAAATTCCCTAGAATAGCACACCAAGCTATTTTCCAACTTTTTCCCTCCCATCTGTCCTCAATTCCCTTCTCAGTTACTGAGCAGTAATTTATTTATTACAGAAGAGCAAAGAAACATTACTTTTTGGTTTTCATAATATTAAAAATCTTTTAGACACTTTTTTAAAAAAAATGCCTAATACATGATCTTGTAGTCAGCTAGCACTCAAACATCAGCTGACTGATTTTAGTATTTTTACCACTGATAGAAAATGGCAGTTTTTCAAGTAAATCTGGGGGGGAGGGAAGCGAACAAAGGTAAGTGTGATAAGGTTTTTACCATGAGTGTGGGATTCTCTACTACACAGGAGATAGCACGCTATATGACGACAATGTTTTTTATTTGCTGTGCTTTGCCTGGGATTTGCAGTTTGCTATTAGGTTGCCATGGTAACATACATCTAACAGACACTGAAGGATTCTATCTTTTAAAATAGGAATCACTTTGTAATTTAACAATAACAGATTTTTTTTAAAAAAAAAAACATGAATGTCTTGAAAGTTAGATAAGGTTGAAACAGTAATATTTTTCTAATAAACTAAAGAGACATATAAACAGATGTCCTCCCCGCCTCCCCAAATACTTTTAAATATTCTGGAATCCACAGAGCTCTTCATAGAATTTAATATTTCTTTACAATAAATATATCAGAATTAAGGAAATCATGCTGTGTTTAATTTTCAGAAATAATTTTTACAATACCAAATACCATTATAAGTAGATAAAGCAAGTTCAGCAAGAAGAGAAGTTAAATAACACATTTGTTTTGTTTGAAAATACTGACTTTGAAGTGCTCCTAGGATATTGAGATGAGGAGGCCAGAAGGCAGTAAAGCATAGTCTACAGTACTGGTGGATGAGAGACTACAACGAAGAAAGCTACAGAAATTATTTTGAATTTGGTCACCAGGAAAAGAATGCTGAGTGAGAAAAGATGTATCTCGTAAACTAGTGAATCAAAAATGTTAGCATTAATATAAGTGATTACATTTGACCCTCAGTCATCTGGACATGAGTATATGTGTATATAGAACTGTGACTTTTAAATATGCCTTAAATATAATATTTAAACTAGTATAGTAAAACTTCGTTACTTATTAATTCCTGAAAATACCTAGCTATTACAGCTTTAATTTTCTTAAGTCTAAAGCTGATAGTCAAGACTTAGTCAGCTTTTACATAAAATTCTACATCTAGGCACTCAATAAAATAAACGTTTGGGGAGTAAAACCTATTTTTCACTTTAACAACTTTAGTATGCCATGTGTACTTAATTTTTATCAGGCTCAATAAATGTTTTATCTTAATTACAGATAAATATAGAGAGATAACTGTAACTATCTCTCTTATTCTACCCCTCCCCCAGCGTATTTAAGAATCCTGTGAGTTGGGTACTATGTTATTTTCTCCAACTACAGAAAAGGAACTGAAAACTTAAAGAGTGATAGGACTTGCCCATGGTCACACACCAGTTCTCTGTTAAACAAAATCTGTTTTCAAGCTATAGTCCAGTGCGCTCCAAACTTTTCTGTACCTATACACATTCAAGAAAATTTTGAATGCACATTCAAACCAAACTGTTACTCTATATTCCATACAGTAATAGAAAGAGATAAAATAAACCTAAGTAGTTCTAATATGGTCCCTCCCCGCCCACTCATCCATGGAATTTTCTGCAGGCCATTGTATATGCCATTGACTATTTTAAAAGACTACACAGCCGCCGTCTAAAAGTCAGAAATTAACTTTTGCTTCCTTTTTAATTATCAGTCCAGAATAGCTTGTCTTTAAGACACTCGCTTTTAATCGCCTACTCATGAAATATACTCCGAGTAACTAGTTTTCAGGGTTTAAATACCAAGGGGTTGATGTTTCTAGGAATTATCGCAGCATTATCTCAAGCACTATTGGTTTTACAGCCTTTTCTCGACCTTGGGTCGTGTGTTCCACAACTCCCATTTGGGATTATTTTTCCCAAGAAAACAGGGGAGAGAAATGCCATCACGAAAGCGCCAAATATCACTATTTAGTTGTTCTAGACAATACAGTTTATGTTTTCATGACCTTAGGATGTAACAACAAATCCAGTTTAGATGGTGTCTGCACACACCTCTTAAAGATACTTAAGTTGCTACTTCTGAGGTATCAGATTCGTGCAAGAGCCCAATTCCCGATCGCAACCTCACTCTCTTAACTCTTATGCCCCGCGGGCTACTTCTCGAAGCCGAAGGGCCATTTGGGGCCGGGCGCCGTGTCCTGCAGCCCGAGGCGGGGTCTGCGAGCCTCGCCACGGGAGCCCCCGAAGGAGGGGCCCAGCGCGGAGCAGCAAGTTTCCCGCGGCAGGGAGGACCTGTGCCGCCTGCAGAAGAGGGCGCGAAGATCCCCGCCCGCCAGCCGGCCCGCCCGGGCCCACGGGGACCACCCTGGACCCCGCGGCAGCTCCGGTGACCCGGCCGCCACCAAATGAGCTGGGGGGCAGCCAGCTAAGGGGGCAGCGACAGGGGGGTGGATCCAGAGCAAGAAAGAGCAAAGGCGCGCGCCCTCACCCTACCTCGAACAAGTCGAAGTCTCCCCAAGGAACCCGATCGGCGGTATCGTCGCGGTGCAACAGGATGCAAGGCCCCCCTACGGGGTCTCGGCTTCGGCTGGCTACGGTTGGCCCGCCGGGAACCGCACGCCCACGGCGCTGCAAGGCAGGAGCCCCGCCGCCCCGGCGCCCACCGCCGGCCGCTCCGCGCCTGCGCCCCGCCCCCCCCGCCCGCCGGGACTCCGCCCGCGCGTGCGCCGTTCGGAGTTTTCGCGCCACTGGAGTCAGAAGGAGGGACCGGAAGTGCCCGCGGGCGGCCGGGGGGAAGCGAGTCCGGGAGCCGAGCTCTGCCGCCGCGGGACGCAGGGCGGGGCGGCGGAGGGCGGGGGTGTCGATTTGCCTAAGTGAAAGGGAAGATTACCCCGGGGCCCCGGCAACAGCTGCGCGCATGCGCGCGGCGGGCAGGCCGGGAGCCGGGCGAGGATGGAGGGGGGCACAGTCACTTCCCGGAAGAGGCGGGGCCCTGTGCGGGGAGGCGCCGAGTTTTAAGTTGTTCAAGGAATTCTCGGGGTCTGGGTGCTAACCTGCAAGCGCTAGTCTTCGTTTGGAAAAGGAAAGAGGAGGTTTTTCCTTATTCTTTTTTTTTTTGTTTCCAGAAAAGGAAATTCAGAAACTTGAAGGCAATCGTTAGGATCGAGGCCAAACTGGCTAGTGACGGTGGGGCGTCCTCCAAAAGCAAGGAAAAAGGGTTGTCCGGGTAAGTCCCGCGGAGCGGTGGAGAGATGGCACCGCCGCGGCCCTGGCCCCTGTGACATGTTGCTTAGGGACGAGCTCTGCATTTGCGGCCGCGTCGCGCCTGCCGCCTCCGGGCTCTGCTTCCCGACCCTGGGGACGCCCGCGGAGGAGAATTCGGTGTCCGCCGGCCGCTCGGCGCTCTGCCAGCTCCGCCAAGGCCTCTAGGTTCTGGATGTCCTGCCCCCGGGCACACGAGGGGGCACACTCCCACGCCTGACCCAGGCCCTCCGGAAGAGCCTTCCCTGTCCCTGATCCCCGTAGGCATACTTGAGTTTCCTCCATTCCGATGTTCACATGAAGTTTAAGAACACTTCCATGACAGCGATTACCCCTTGAGGCATTATGGTTGTTTATTTACCAACATTCTTTCCCCCACGCGAGCCTGTGTTTTAAACCCTCTCAAGGATCGGAGCGAATGAAGTGTAAGTTCCTTGACTTAGCTTTCAGAGCTTTTCTCACTCCAACTTTAAGCTACTGTCAACACAGCTCTTCACGTGACTGCTGATCTAACCAAGTAATCTATTTTATTCCTTTCTACACGGGAAAAAGCGGCCTTTTCCGCTACCCCAGGATACCTCCCAATAAATTGATGTCAAATGTCTGGTCTCCACTAATGAAATTCCTTCCATCAAAGTCACCCTTTTATTTCTAAAGGTAATCAAATAGAATATTCCTTTTGTGGCCCTTTGATATGTTAAGTAGGATGGTTAAACTACACTAAAACACTACAACATCTGGTCTAAGTGGTCCTTGGTAAACAAGGGGAAATGTTGGGAGGTGTCTGCTTAGCTGTCAGTTCCTTTAAGAGGCCTTCCTTGATGCATTAGAGTAGGTAAGGTACCTCTTTTTCTTTAAACCGTAATTCACCCTGTTTACCTGTGTGCCTGTTCTTGTCATTTGCCACATTATTTTGATTTTATTTTTATCTCTAGGCTCACCCTACTGAGTTCCTTAAACGCAGAGCTTGATCTTTCATTATTGTATCTCCAGCACCGAAAATTTCTGGTAAATAATAGACATTTAATAAATATTTATTGATAACAAAGGTAAACCTCGGTTATATTATGCTTCAAAGTTTAAGCTATATTCACATGAAAATAAAACTGATGAAATAATTTAAAAAACAGCATTAATGTTTGTAATTATGTGGTAAATCCCATCCAGTACAATTCTGTACTGAAGTATACTCTACCGTTTACCAATCTTTATATGAAAAGATTGTCTTCTAGATGGGAATAAGGTAATTTAAAGTATTTCCCGCTTCATTGTTAAATTTTCTTTCTAGTGCTTTTGCTTAAGAATGAAATAAAATTGGAAACCTGTTACTTTAATAAATGTGACTTTGCATAAATTAAATCACTAACCTCTCTTTATGGTCTTTAAATTTGATTCATTAGTGGAATTAGCAAGGTTTTGGGGCTTTTCTCACCTCATTCAGTTTTATAATTTACCAATAAAAGCTTATTAGCTTTTAAGGAAGTTTAGGAATATAAATTGATTTATGGATACCATATGGTTACATCAAAGGATTCTTTTTGTTGTTGTTTTAACCTGAAGTGGATTTTTAAGCCCTTTCTTTAAACTAGAAATTCATGTTCTTTCTACCAAGCAATAAATCTAAAATAGAATGACGAGGTTTTAATTTTTTTTTAGTACCAAGCTACCAAAATAGTTCATGAGATTCAAAGGATATCAAAACCTCATGTTCAGCTGGTTTAATACCTCTCATTTTGGAGAACTGTTAAATGTCTTCCATCGTTATACAGCTCGTCAGTGGTATATATCCCAGACCAGAATCCTAGGTTTCCCATGCCCAGTCTAGCGTTCTTTCACTAAACTAAATAAGTTTAAGCCACTAGTCAGTTATTAAAGTTATTCGTTATTGGTTATTCTGACTTTGTGAGTCACATAAGCTTATGTCACACTAATTCTTAAGAATTGTGAATATTTTAGAAGACTTTTCTATGTAATACACATTGATTACACGATCAGATTGATGTCAATAAAATTATTACATTATAAAAGATGAGTAGAGACTAACCAAATTTCACAACACAAAAATTTCACCCTATTAAAAAATAAAAAAACAAAAAAATGCATAAATCATATTAATGCTGAGCTACTTTCAAGTAATCTCATCTTGCATGACCTCATGCAAGAACCATTTGTTCTGTCTTTGAGTGTAGTTGTACTTGAATATCTTAAAAGCTGTTGCATTCTGTCCTTTTTTTGAACTTTACATGCTTTGACAGTCATCATTTTTACTTTATGTCACTTAAGAGGGGATGATGCAAAGAAAGTAACAGCAAATGAAAAGCAATAGATCATGTAAAGGTATTTTGTATTAACTGTATTCTTAAAATATGATGGTATTTTCATAAGTATACATTTCATATAATTTTATCCTTTCAGAACTATTGAGGTATTTTAAAATTATCCTTTTGTGAGTGATTTTCATAAGGAACATGAGTGATTTTCAAAAGGAACTTAAACAACTTAGGTTGTAGATCTACTGAAGATAGTCCTAAAATAGTATTTTAAAAGAATGTATTACATTTAGAACACTTAAGTAATTTTACTTTTTTTTTTTTTGGCATTTTACTACTGTTTTAAGATATCACCATATATAAAGAAGTAAATTGTGATAAACAAGTTATGTCACCTTTAAGGAAATTCACTATTCATTACTAGAGAGATGATGATTTTAATGTTTTAGATTTTAAACAAGATCACTCTGGCTTCTATGGGGGAATGATAGTATGGTGTGGAGAACAGCAAAAAAATCAAAGCAGGGGACCAGTTGAGAGACTGTTAACAAGTATATACAGACAGCATGAGGGGAATATCATTAGAAATGAGGATTTAGTATAGATTTTGAAGATAGAGGACTTGTTTATCAGGTTGCTATTGGAGAGCAAAGTAAAGAGAGGAATCAAAAATGCCTAAGTTTTTGGCCTAAGCACATGGATATTTGGGAAAGACCAAGGGTTTTGAGAGGTGTTGGGATCAAGAATTAAATGCATATTACACATCTATGTAAAAATAAAGTAGGGATTAGTTGTTCTAGTCAATAACTCGAAGGAGTTATCAGAAAATGTGGGCTAAGTAATATTAGGGAGAATGAACACTGCCTTCGCTATAGGCTTCAAAGGGGATTCAGCAGTAATGTTCTTTCCAGTGTAGTCTGCCTCTAACTGACTCTAAAAATATTCTTCCTATAAGTCCTTCTGCTCACTTTCCAGTCCCTGTGCCCTCCCCCTAATCTGTTAAATGTTGTTGATTGGCATAGTCCTGAGACATTATTTTTTTGTTAAAGGAAGTGAAGGATATAAAAAGTCTTGCAGTAATTTAAGAAGGTCTTTTAGAAATTCATTAATGGTAAGTTACCAAGAGAAAAATTTATTGGGGCCCATGGTAGAGGATAGCTCCTATAAAAATGTCCCCTTGATTCTCGTCATTCAGAGAAAAAAAGTAGAAAAAGCCCTTACTTCACAGTAGCAATTCTTTTGTGCTTGTGAAGAAACAGCATTACTGCTTTATAGGAATGTGCTTGAGCACAAAAGAGACTAAACTTTTTCAAATCCATTTCATAGATATTTGGGAACTAGGTTCAGATGCCACAGTGATTTAAAAGGCTTTGAGATAAACTTAAAAATATGGTGACCAGAAAGATTGGCAATTGAAAGACAGGTTTTCTAAAAATGTTACATAACTAAGAAAAAGTGAAGCAAAGAACACTAGCTCAGAGATAATAACTCAAATTTTACTTTTCTGGGAATTGACAGATAATTCTGTTACACTTTTTTTTTTGCCTGTACATTATTTATACCAGTGGTGTTTAGCCATTGTTACAGCTGTATAGTCTTTTGCTCATAATTATAATAAAAGAATAACCAAACAGATGTCCTAGGTGGGCACTGCCAATGCTAGTTCTGGAGCATAACTACAGATTCCCATTCTTTAAACCATGTTTATTTCTGAGACAAGAAACTAAAACTAATCCTCTTGTTATATTAAAGATATCGTTTATGGGCTTAGTTAAAAACCCTCTTTATCTTGCTTAAGGGCTCCAATCCTTGGGATTTTTAATACATTAAGAAAATCAGTTCTGGGCTTTTTTTTTTCCATAGGCGTGGCTGCTCTAGTAAATAATATATTACGTTAAAGTCTTTACAAAATACATAGAGAACTACAGTTTATAAAATTAAGAGCCTCCCTCATCAGTGTTTCTCTAATTTGTTTTTCCCACAATTCTCAGAAGGAATACAGTCTATGTCACAGCCTTACACATAAATGTGTATTTCTGTGTGACATAATAAAAAATCCTGTACTACCTTGCAATCTTCATTCATTTCTATTCATTTACATATATGTAGTCAACTTATGTAATCAAACACATGATAGGAAGGACTGAATTTTAGAGCTGAAAGGGCCAGAGAAAAGACCACTTGACAAATTCCTAGGCATTCTGAAAGAAACCAGAAAATGTTAATTTCATTCCTTAAAAAGCCACACAAATCATATTTGATATTAAGGTACTCATAATTTTGCAGAACATTGGTTTCTAATTTGACCCATAAACTATATACATGTTTGGTCCCTTAACATTTAGGCTAGAAGTAAACTATTTAAAGATTTCAAGTTTATTTTCCCAACCCTTTACAGATAGGGCCACATTTTTAATTAGCAGAATAACACATGTATATGGTTATTTAAAACAATATACAATACAAAGGAATATACTTCGAAGAATCATTTTTCTTATTCCTCATCTTTAGTTATCCTTAACATGTAACCTATTTTGTATGTTTTCAATTCTAAAACTTAGAGACTTTTTTACTAGTACATACAGATCTATGCCATTTTTTTTGCCTGCATCATCTATTCCATTGTTTGAACATACCATAATATACTTAAAGATATGTCCTTTACTCATGGACATTTGGTTCTTCCCACTGTCTTAGTATTATAAACAGTGCACAATGAATATCCTGGTGTATAAATCTGCACACAACTAAGAACATATCTTTAAATTCCAAAGAGAGTTATTGCTAAATCAGGGGATAGTGGCATTTAAAATTTTGACTGCTGGAGTCAGGGTCACATTTAAATGAAATAAGATCAGTTATGATAATGTTTTTCCAGAGAGAGGAATTGCACAATTGACTTAAATGACAATCCATTCCAGTATCCAGCTGGAGTCACAAAGCAGAGCAAAACTATTAACAAGAACTTCCCCCTCAAACTTTCTATTTTCTTATTTTATGTGTTCTGATGGTTTCAAAGTCTTTCTCTCACAGTAATTCATTAGAAAACATGTGCCCTCACTCTTTTTTCCAGAATAACTACAAATTTTTATATTAACAAAGATATAAAACCATAACTCTGAATCTATGCTACAATGCCCAATCAGTGGGGTTTCTTCATGTGAAATAGATACTATTTTGATTAAATCTGTATATTTTCCTTTGTAAAGTGACAGCGCATATATATGTGTAGTTCTTCATAAAAATGAGTGCACAAAATAATTCTTAGGTGTCACTGGTCACATTATCAAATTAAGATTCAGAAAAGTTCACAAAAAATGACAGCAACACTGCCAGCATTTATTTTCTTTGCAGCCACATACAATTTGAGAAAATCTGGTTTTTGTATGAACTCTTTTAAAGAAACACCACAGTGATTTTTATTTAGAATGGTTTTGCATTATGGTCTTTGCATATAGCCTTTAGACTTAATTTTTATTTTTTGTATACTACCTTGTGTTTTCGGAATGAATTAAGGTGAATTAAGTGAAGCAAGATTATTCAGAGGATGATAATCTGGATTATATTTGTATAGTCAGACTAAATCTTCATAGCAAATGCATAATGTTTTTCCAAATAATAACAAATGATGTAGATGTTTGATAGGGAAAAATTGGGCTGTAGAAAATACCAGAGAGGTTACAATAGCAGAGTTTAAGCCAATTTTGTTTTTAAAATGTTATGCACATAGGAAAGAGTTTAACATTAGTTTTCATTGGATAGTGGAACTATAGATTTCAAAAAAAGATTTTTTAAATGAACATATGTGACCTTGCAATTAAAAAGCCAGTCAATGCTCTTTAAAAAGATAATTCCATATTCCTTCAACTCCGCATTTTCTATCTTCATCAAAGTTTTACGTAATTAACCTCTTACTTTTTCTTTCGTTTGTTTGCTTGTTTTCCTGTTTCCTTGCCTTTTTTTTCTTCCTGATTATAATAGTAGACAGCCCTAGCTTCACTTCAGGAAAATCAGGGGTGAATTCTCAGGAAGGTAAATATGAGTAATAGCATTCCTGCTTTTCAGTCCATTTGCATTTATTACTGCTTCCTATTAGCTGGAACAAAGCCAATTTATCACCATTT
This sequence comes from Macroglossus sobrinus, assembly GCA_004027375.1. NCBI lineage: Eukaryota > Metazoa > Chordata > Mammalia > Chiroptera > Pteropodidae > Macroglossus > Macroglossus sobrinus. The sequence goes on from PVKZ01002261.1 coordinate 211,032, forward strand.
TGGGGGGAGGGTAATTTTTTAAATTTATTTACTAAGTTTTATGCAATATTAAGGTAACCATGTAAAAAATTTTATTCTTGGCCACTGCTAACAAGGATGTAGGAAAGAAGAGGAAAGAATGAGGAGGGATGAGAGGACCATTGATATTTTATTTACATTAAATTTAAAAATAACTTTATTTTTCAGTACTATAGAGAAGTCCATATTTGGTGATATGAGTGGATTTTAAGGACAAATTTAACGTACTGCGATCTGCAGATAACTTTTAATCTGTTAATTCCATCAGTACTTTTGCAGACAGTAAGTTATTTACCACCATTTTTAATGTTTTAGGTAGTCTTGATTCATTCCAAAAAGCTGACTATTGAAAGAAATCAGAATCCTCTATTTATGGAATTACTTAAACTAGCTCTCAATATATTTTTTGAATTTCTTTTCTGACCTTCTGTGTCTTTTAACAGTTTTTGAAAGTGTGTTGCAAATAACAACAGATAATAACCAGAATGGGAGTGAATGACTTGTGGCAAATTTTGGAGCCTGTCAAGCATCCCATCCCCTTACACAGTCTTGTTGGGAAAACCATTGCAGTTGACCTGAGTCTCTGGGTATGTGAAGCACAGTCAGTCAAAAAAATGATTGGAACAGTCTTGAAGCCCCATCTCAGGTATAGTAAACGTTCTTAGAATATAAATGTGTGATTGCATAAGCAGTTGATATCTCGGTTTTGTTTCCACTTCATTACTTGTTTTGCATTTTGAGATTTTAAAATATATTAACATGTCTAGATCTCCCATCTTTCTGTTGATGATTCACATATTTGTACCTCTTACCTGTTGAGCTCCAGACTCACAGACCTAGCTGCCTATTTAACGAGTCCACTTGTATGCTTAGTGTCCACAGCCAGAAATTTTGGAGCCATTCTCTCCTTATTTTTCCCAGCCCCATGTCTAATCCATCAGAAAGTCTTGCCAGTTCTACTTCCAAAATATGCTTTGTGTTCATAAACTTCTCTCGATGTCCAGAGGCACCACCTCCATGTACGCCAACATTATCTCGCATCTGTACTGCTGAAATAACATCTTCACTAGCTTCTCTCCCTCAGCTCCTAAAACATTTTCCACATAGCATTTAGTGGTTGCTCAATCCAGTGAAAATAAAATCATAATAAATAAAATATTTTAGATACTAGTCTGATGTTCTTGCCATTATATCATACTGCTGAGTTGACTTTTGCTATCAATATGTGATGATTAATATATTACTAATTTTTAAATTTCAGGAATTTATTTTTTCGTATCTCACATTTAACTCTGATGGATGTAAAACTGGTATTTGTTATGGAAGGGGAACCCCCAGAGCTGAAAGCTGACGTCATAAACAAGAGGAATCAGATTCGATATGGGCCCTCTGAGAAAACACGGTCTCAGAAAACAGGGAGATCACACTTTAAATCAGTCTTGAAAGAGGTGAGCATTCAGATCTGCTTTAATAATTCTGGTTTAATAATTCTAGAACATTTTACTCTGATAAGGCTCATATAATCATCTTTAGTACTTACTAACATTATTGTATACAGAAGGCCAGTGTGGATAGAGAAAAGAGTTTATAATTAGGACCAAAGTTCAAGTTCTGGCTGTGGCGTCTTGAAACTCTAAGGTGTCGGGCAAGATTTTTAAGTTATATTTACCGCATTTCCTACTCTGTGAAATGAGGATAGTAACACTTTGCAGAGATGTGGTGAAATTAGAGAAAATGTCTAAATATCTAATATCTAAAGCAACTAGTACATGGACTTGACACATATTATCTTCTGTGACATCCTTAGCAATTAAAAGAATTCCCAGAATAGAGATCTCATTAATTCATACTTCACTCATTCAGGATTGATGATGCTTCATATATTGAATACATATTTGGCTTTCACTAGGGCTTTGCAATTTTTAAAAGCACTTATTGTTATATTTTAATAGATTTTTTATTATAAAATGTTATATATTTCTATACAAATTAAGAGAAATCATAAGAAAGTAAAATATATTATTAAAACAATAGGAAGCTATTATTATTTTGTCTCTTTTCAAATGTATATATATATTTTAAAACTTGCCATAATAGCACATAAATAATCTTTATCTTGGACTTTTCACTTAACGTCTCCTATCCATTTTTTCCTGTTGCCACATTCTATTCAAATTCAGAACTTGTAGTGGTTGTGCAACATGTTTGAAGCTGTGAAATTATTCCCTGTGATTGTATATATTGTTTCCTTTTCAGCTCTTCTCTATTATATGCAAAATTATGAATATTTTTGTGTACATAGCTTTCTCTTGTGATTTGGGATTTTAAGATAAAATTACCCAAAGTGGAATGAACAGACCAAAGTTTAGGAATTATTTTATAGCTCTTTAAATTTCAGGAATTTTTAAATATATATCTCATATTTAACTGGATGTAAACCTGATATTCCTTATGGCAGGGGAAACCCCAAAGCTGAAAGCTGATGTGGTAAACAAGAGGAATCAGATTCGATACTCTGCAGTTACTTTCCACCAGAAAAGATAGATAACAATTTCAGTGTACCCTCTAGAAGACTGGATGACAGGAGGTTTATCTTTGTATATGTAAATGCATGTAATACATATTTAATATGTATTCGTCCTTTTAATGGTGAGGTTAAACATTTAATTTAGTTTTGCTCCCTCTGGCCATCATTTCTTTGCCCCACTTACCTCTTGAGGTTTTCATTTTTTCTTTTAAGTTCTTTATATATGAAGTATATAAACTTTTTTAATTATATTTGCTTTTAATTCATATTCCTGTCTTTTTAATTTTGGTTAAAATTGTCATTTCTTTTAAAAGGCATTGCATAAATTAATAATCATTTTCTCCTGAAGTTCTATTTTTTTATTCTTCTGTGATGTTTTTTAAGAATAGTTTTTAATTAGCGACTGTTCCACCTTAATAACTCTCAGTAGCTGAAGAAAATACCTGTACTGGATTCTAATTATTTATTGTTTAATCAGTTCCTAGAAATAATCACAGTCCACATACTTAGAACATTAAATACCCAGTATACAGCAAAAAGATGACCATCTCTTTTTTGAGAAAATTGCTCCATTTTTTTTTTTTTTATTGCAGCATTGGGGTGTTCTTTGGAATTTATTCAGTATTACCTGCCCGTTTTTCATTTTCCTATTTCTGTATCCTCAGTGACTAGGCCCTACGTTGAACTAATCCACTGCCAACTTTTAGGTAAAAGCATGAAAACACAAATTAGGCTTCCTCCAGCACCACCACCACCCTGCATGACCAAGATTTAGGGTAAGGAAATTTACAGCCAGCCTTATCACAAATAGTTTGCTGGTTTTTGAAAAAAATTAGAATAACAGATAGCACAGGAATCCGAAATGGCTTTCAAACTCTTTTGTTTATTATGAAAGGTTACTTCTTATCTAGAGGAAGGTCAAAGCAGCTGTGGTGTTTCAACAGACTAACACCTGAAACAAAACTCTCTCTAAAGTCACCCAGCCAGAGTCCTGAAAAGTACCTTTTGTCAACATAGTACTTTGTCTTGTTGAACCTTGGGCAACTGCTGGCAGAGGTTTTTATTTTGTAATATAGCGTGCAAGCCATTAATCAATTAAAGCAAAAGAGATATTTACTCTGTCAGTCTCTAGAAACTACAAGTAGACTCTTCCTCACTATAACCATTCTTCCTCAGTGAGAGAATGTGAGAATGAGATCTGACAAGAAGGAATGCACTAGGCTATAATACTAAACTATAAGTTATTCAGCTGGGTTAAATTCATAACCCAAAGAAAACTCGCAGAGGATTGTTTTTGCATCAGCAAATTGATGGGAACATCCTGCACAGACATGACTTCTAGGAGGCCCCAAAATCTGAGAGTTTCATTATGCGGAAGAGATGATATGAGGCAAACAAGTGAACTTTAAGGCCTCAAGTTAAAATTGCATAATAGCATTGTCTTTGGAAGACCTATGTTAGATTAACCATCTTGTGAAAAGAATTTTTGTAAAGTTTTACAGATGTAAATTTTAATGTGATTATTAAGCATTTAAAGATATTTCCAGAATCTCGAGACACCATTCAGTGAAACAATGAAAATTGAATATGGATTACTTTTTTCAGTTTAACATTTATGGATTGACATTGGTTAATAAAATTATATATTTCAGGTGTGCAATTCAGTAATATATTATCTGTATATTTTGTGTTCACTGCCCAAATTCAAATCTCCTTCTATCTGATTATTTCGTAATCGACATTAAGAATGTTTAACTTTTCATTACAGAAAATTTTAAAGCAATACAAAAGTAACCTATCATCAACCTTAAATAATCAACAACTCTTAGCCAATCTTGTTCCATCTTTCACCCCACTGCCGTGTTCCCACGTTATCTTGAAGCAAATTCCAGATATAATATTGTTTCAATATTTCAGTACCTTTGTCTAAAAGATAAGGATTCTTAACAAAACATAACCACAATAAAATTTTTATTATCGCACCTGAAAGTTCAGCAGTCATTCCTTAATGCCATAGTCAGTGTTCAAATTTCTAATTGTTTCTTAAATATCGTAATTTGTAAAACACCTAAATAGCTACTATTAACATTTGTAACATAGAAGAAGTAAGTTAAACACTGAAGAAATCAGCAGTGGAAATGCTGTTAGATTTCTCGCATCTGCTTTCTCTGTTCAGTGTCTGGAACTGCTGGACTGCATAGGAATCCCCTGGGTGCAGGCGGCTGGGGAAGCTGAAGCCATGTGCGCCTACCTCAACGCCAGCGGCTACGTGGACGGCTGCCTCACTGACGACGGAGATGCTTTCCTCTACGGGGCCCAGACCGTGTATAGGAATTTCACTATGAATACCAAGGTAGTTGTTCTTTCTCTTTGTCAGCACTTGTTTTTTAACCAATTTTTTTTAAGGGATTATTAAATAATGAAATGAAATAATGCATTTAAATGCTTGCCATAATACCTGGCACAGAGCAATGGCTAAATGAAATGCCAATTGTTATTAAAAATATCATTGCCATTCTCTTTGAAATGTGGATTTCTTTCCTAAGGGCTTGACTTGCTTCACATGGTTTAATTCTAAATCAGCTTCAACAATATATTATAAAATTGTGTATGGAATGTATCGCTTTGACCCCAAATTTCTACTTTTAGTTATCCTCAAAAACACCTCCAGAGAGGCAAGTAAAGATAATGCAAGGATGTGAACTGTGGCATTGTTAGTAATTACAGAAGTCTGGCAAACAGCCCAAATGCCCATTGATGCGGATTGGTCAAATACAGCCATGGTTCTCAGCTAGGGAGGTTGCTCAAAGGGCACTTTGGTTGTAACAGTTCAAGATTGGGCAAGAGAGAGACTAGACATTTGGTGGATTGGAGCCAGGAAAACTAAACCTTTTGCCAGACAATTCTGTTATGTCTCCAAAAATGTTAGCAGTGTGCCCATGGAGAAACATGACTTCAGAAACACTACCGTATAATGTGAGAGTAAGTGGTTATTTAAAAAAATGTGTACTAGTGTATGGCCATGCTACCTTGAACAAGCTCAGTCCTGTCTGATCTTGGAAGCTAAGCAGGGTTGGGCTTGGTTAGTACTTAGATGGGAGACCACCTAGGAAGACCAGGTGCTGTAAGCATAAAAAATAAAATAAAATAAAATAAATAAGAGATTGTAAACTAACAAGGTCCTTGCACACTGTGAGGTCGACTAAGGGTTGCCTTGCCTAAAAAAATAAATTAAATAAATAAAAAGCCCTTATTATTAACATTAAAGATATCCAAATATATTAGTGGGCAAGAAATGTTGCAAAAGAGTACTTTTATATAACCTTACTTAAAAATATACTTAATAATGTTTGTATATGTATGTTAAGGAAAATGTTTTCTGTAAGAAGATGCAGCACATTGTTACTAATAGTTAAGTTTAGATGATGCAATTTTAGGGAATGTTTACTTTCAGTAATATACATTTAACAGTATTTAATTTTGTAAGGTGAAAATCTACTTTTAGATTCTGTTGATCAGGTAATTTTTCCATCTAAACTTTTAGGAATAGTTAAACATTTAGAAACAACTTTAACAAATTTTATTTTCTAGTGTTTTTAATGTGTACTTTCCTCTAGGACCCACATGTTGACTGTTACACAATGTCATCTATCATGAGTGAACTAGGTTTGGATAGAGATGCTCTGGTTGGACTAGCAATACTACTTGGCTGTGATTATCTTCCAAAGGTATGCTGAAATTTTTGTATTTATTACTATTCCTAGTATGTCTTTTTTGATACCTTATGTGCTGCATAAATATGAATATATATAGTAATATGATTTAAAATCTAATTTAGAATATAATTTTAGAAATAATAAACTATTCAATAACTAAAATAATTGGCATTTTAGTGGCATTATAAAGCTGGCTCATTGGGACACTGGACGTTATAAATGAGAATAGAATAAGAACTGGTACCACAGCTTGAATCTCAGTAAACCATTACTCTAGATTGAGAGATTCACATTCAAATTCAACTATCTTTTTAAAGAAATATAAAAATTACTCTTTTTTTTTGTCTCAGGCCAATGTTAGCTTATATCACGTTTTGTTTATTTTTTTGGCTTTATGTGCCTTTTAGCTTTGCAACTGTGCACATGCTTAGCATTATTTTTACTGTCGCTAGGCTGCTTGATCATTGGGGTAAGCCATTCATCCTTCCATGCCTCTTAGTATGGTGTTCTGTTTTGTTATGAAAACCTTCTATTGATATCTTAAGATAAACGATACAGTGCTGTAACAAAGAGTTATAGTTGGTAAGTGATGAATTAAGAATTATGAGGATAACCCACCCTATTCTTTAATTTCTAATTTATGTCATAATGACCAGAGGAATCAACATTTTTTCTAATTAGTAAGTAAAGGAAGCAGGAAGAAAAAACTTTTAAATAACACAAAATAATTTATTATAATTGTCATTCTGAAATAGAAGATTCCTGTTTCTCATATGTAATTTTATCACAAAGGCTAAAAACAGCCCAGTGTTGAATGTAAAAAAAAAAAATTTGCAAACTTGAGCTCACAGAAACCAACTTTAGCTTCAGCAGTGTTACATTACATATTTTAATTAGCATTAGCTATTTTGATGTTTTGCATCTTTTGTGATCAAAACTGCCATCTATATTATTGTTTATGTAAAGATTTTTAAGACTATGTATTAACATGATTTGCCTTCAAAAAATTTAAGATGTAGCTAAATGCTAATACAAGAAGGATGACATATCACAACTGGTATGCCAAAGACGTATGCTTATGGAAACCCCCTACTGTGCCTGGTGCTACCATTTTAGTAGCAAGATCCTGGTGGATTGGGAAGAGGATTCAGATTAGAGAGGAGACCCCTTTGCCAGCAAGGGTTGGGTAGTGGCTATTTACTAACTAGTTTAGAAGTTTTAACACTGATACGTATATCCTAGTGCATATTGGTTAAATAACAGCTCTGCTTTTAAGGACATATTCATAAACTTTTATAGGAAATGGAAGACTCAATTTAAACTGGAAATTATCATGTGAATACATGTTTATTGTGTTGGAAACTTTAATGCTTGTTTTAATTCCCTTAAGTTATTAATTTCAAGGGTTAACTTGAAAGTCTCTTCTGTTCTCTTTTGATTCTGGGTCTTTAACTATTAAATATTAGTATCAGTAAATGTTTATATCATTAAATGCTTTTTCCTGATTATAAAGTTAGGTCAAATTAAAATATTATCAAAATAATTAAAAAGAAGGTGAACACCCTCTAAAATTACGTTCCTCCCTTCCCTAAGATAAACACTATCAGTGGCTTGGTATATAATCCTTTGACTTTTGTTTGCATAGATTAACAATATAATCAGTGTTTAACCAACAAATCTAGATCATACTGTATGCCATTCAGCAATTTTCGTCTTACATGTAGCAGTGTTATCTTGCACTTCTTATGACCTACACCTACCTTATTCTTTCAGCTGCACAATCTTCTGTCAAATAAACTTAACAATACTTATTCATTCCCTGGTGATTAACATTTAAATTTCTTTTCCCACTTTCTGAAAGGGAGTCCCTGGCGTTGGAAAACAGCGGGCGTTGGAACTTATACAGATTTTGAAAGGGCAAAGTTTACTTCAGAGGTAACTAAAAATTACAGTTTCTCATGACATTAGACTTTTATTCTTGTTAAACTTATTAGTGAATGTTACAAAAAGTATTATGCTCTTTAAAAAAGGTTTTTATATTTTTAAACTGATTTAAATTTTCATTTGAAATCAGTTATTTTTATTTATTCTGAACTTTTCCAAAGAAAAGATGAGAGTAGAGAGTATATATATATGTGTGTGTGTGTGTGTGTGTGTGTGTATATATATATATATATATATATATATATATATATATATATATATATCCTAAGCCATACTGTGTTTTTTTCAATATTATTAGCTCACTACAAACACAAATAGTAAGATGTCAAATGCTTTTGTTTATAACCATGGGCATTTGCCACACAGGCTATTTTAGACTATTTTACCAACATGTAAAGATAGCATAATATTAAAATAATTTATATTGAAAATTATTTTTGGTAAGAAATAATTCAATGTTGTATTTACTTTTTAAAAGTGAAATGCCTGACATTATACGTATTTAATAATAGTAACACTTGATCAAAATTTTTACTCGGTTGTCCTTTCTTCTATAATCATACTGGTAGTAATACATTAATTCTAATTCATTTAGACGGTACAATTTAAGGATTTAAGACCATTAAGATACAGACTATATTGAAATTTATAAACTATGCTATTTAGTTTTGAAAGCATGGGAATTATATTTACTTGGTGAAAGCAGTGGTTTATAAAAAGTATCATTGATGATAAAGTGTAGAATGAATAAAGGAAAGAAACTAGGATACTAGGAGACTTAAAACAGCCTTGGCCTCCAGTAGGTTTGAGATGGCGATTGCATGACAGAAAAGGTTAGTTGTAGAAATCAAAAAGGAATGACCATGACAAACGTTTTTAAGTCACTGTGCTCTTTCCCATAATGCTTCCCTTTCAGCTATAAAGCTATTGATAGGTGTAAGACGTCAATAAATCCATTATTGATATCAGTGATTAATGTGCCAAAGCAGTAATCTTACCTACTTTGGCATGCAGGTAAGTTTTAAGGAATCATTTGGGAATTGTGAAAAATAATATACAGGAGGAAAATCAAGCAAATATGGTACTTGGCTAACTACAGTTCATTCATATTGAAAAAGTTTTTGCAAATTTATACTTTTGATAGCATTTTACTAAATATTGTTCTGAACATCTGAAAATAATAACATTACATTTCTTGTTGCTATTGTGTCATTTGAATTTTGATTTAGACTAACATTTTTCCCTAGTTATTTTTAATTTTTGAAGCTCTATTTGTTATTTATTCAGCAGCACTTAATGCTAATTCAGCAGCACTTAATGCTAATTCAGCAGCACTTGAAGCTTATAGTTGGTCTTTGTGGAAAGTGAATTAGAAATTCTAAAAGCTAAATGGAAACCCTTAGTGCCAGTTACTAACACAGTGAGCTGAAGAGGTTAATTTAGCCTTTTACTTGAATTTTAACTTCTGTAAGTAGAGGACTATCAGAACAATTAAGTTTATGATAAACACTTAATTATTCTCTTGGTGCTTTTATGTTGAGCTGGAACTTTAGCCCAAAATTAACTTTTATTGAGTAGACATTTTAGTAATATACATTTTCTTAAAGTCTTTCAGGATAAACAGGTAATGTTTTTGCTGTTTACATAATATATTAAGAAAATGATAATTTCAAATAATCTGGATTTTTTAAAACAGTTCTTATCCAGAAGGTTGATGTTATATTTAGTTTTACACTTTGCCCTTCATCCTTATTTTTATATATAGAAGGGTTCATGTACGTGATTCTGTTTGTTTTAAACTCTGGCACACAGAGAGGAGATCAAAAACAGATTCAAATCATTCTCCCTACATATATGTCTAAGTGAAGGTTGTTTTAAAAAAAAGATGGATGAATATATGAATACAAACATACACACATACTTCTTTCTCTCCCTCTTCCTTGACCCTTCCCCCTCTTCCTCTCCTTATCTCTGACTCTCTCTCCTCCCCTGTTGCAATTTTTCTGTCCCTGAGGCCACATTTAAAAATTGAAGTCCATAGATTGAAGATTTCCCCAGTCTGGTCCAGCAACTTTATCTACCACCAAAGAGAAAATAAGTATGCAGGTAGGAGGGAACAGAATAGCGTGATTTTTGAGAATGTGGCATTTTGATGACCTTGTTTTTTTTTCCTTCTTTTTAAAACCATTTTCTTTTAAAGGTTTACTCAGTGGAATGAAACATCTTGCTACTCTAATCAACAACCACTTACTGTTAAAAAACTGGCTCATTGCTCTGTGTGTTTCCATCCAGGTAAGCAGACGTTGGGAATGTTATCTTAGAGCATCAGTGTCACGTACCCACATGTTCATCCCTGTTCCTATGGTATATTTTACATACCTATCTTCCCCACTAGATAAGAATCCTCAGAGTCAAGAGTTGTGTCACATATACAGAGTAGACATTCAGATAAATCTTAAATGAATGAAATAATGTGAAACAAACAATAAATATAGGTTAAGTACAGTTTTAACTATGATACCAAATTATTTATTGGTATCATAGTATACCAATTATGTTTGCAGTATAGCAATCTATTTGAAGAAAAAATATACTGATAAGTCTTAGGGGAAAGTGGAACTGAAACCATTTGTTTTTATATCAGTGATATATTTATATACTTAAATGATTTTTAATTGTCCTATCGTGCATTATTATTGTGTGTGAAGATAACATATGAAAACTAATTTTAATATATGTTCATTTTATTGAAAATAGCTTGGTTATTCTTCATTATTATTGGTTAAAAAAAAGATGTCACTGATAATGTTCTAAATCAGGAGACCTTTCACTGTCAGGAGAGATTAGGAAATCATTTAAAATCATCTTTTCAAAGAAATTCTGTTTTATTTATTTGTGTTAATATGTTTCAGTAACATCATTAAATTATAGATGATATCATGGAAGACATAAATGTTCTTATACATAAGATTCCATTATTGATACTTTTTTGATATCTTATAAATGACAATTTTAGGACATGTCAATTATGCATGTTCAAAGATAGTCATGCTTTGCCTTTAAAGGGGCCTAGGGCCCCACACCTGTGCCACAGTCATAATTCATAGTTTAAAAATAGCTCCAGGTAACTGAGAGCTAGACACTAGCAGAGGTAATTGACTGCTGTATTTTTAAAATATTCTCATTAAAGGAACCATTTCCTGAACTATTCTATTAAGTAAGTCTTTTTAATACTGCTAATATCCTACTTTTTTTTGTATGTAGCTATCAAATAAACCACAAACATTTCTGTTGTTAATGATTATAAATGTATAATTTCAAGTTACAAATTAATATTTTCGGATAGAAAGATGATTTACAGAAATAAAAAAAAATAGTGTCATATGATAGTAACAGCTCAAGATCTACTTTATCCTAAGAATTACTGTTGTGGTCATTATATGATTCAACCTAAATGAATCGAAACCCTACTATATACTAGGCACTGTACTAGGCAGTGTTTATTTTTGAAAATTTAGATAAAGGCAAAAAAAAATGTATGTAGAAGATAATTCTAAAAAGCAGTGAAAATCACACTTTGTATCTCTATAAAGGTTCACTTAAGGATCATGAACGTAATGGATGCCAATTATGTCAGACTGAGAGACACTGCGAACCACATGGCAATAAGTACTGCTGTCCCTGTGAGTGGCACCGTGCGGAGCATGATAGGCAGCTCACTGCCTTGGAGAACAACGTTAAAGAGTGAGTTTTTTTTTTTTGTTTTTTTTTTTAATTTGTTCTTTTTGGGCGTAGCCTGTTTATACACCTATGGTTGAATTAGTTCCATATAACCTCCCCCCATATCTAAATGAATAACATTTCACAAAATCCATTTCTTGGTTCTGTTCAAAAATTAGGCTATCTCAGAAGATAGTAATTAAACAGTGGTTCAAGGAGAAGCTTTATGGCTGGGATAGTGTGCAAGGACATTTTTCATTAAATGAGAGGAGATCGGATACGTTGATTTCAGAATCAGATTGTATTAGTAACATGTATATAATTTATTTTCAGAAAAGCTTGCAGTTGTAAGGGGTTCCCATTCCAAGAGGTAATAACTAATAATTCAAACGTGTTTATTTCAGAGCTTTTAAAAAAAACTTTGAATCCTCAATTCCTACTTTCCTTTTTCTTGCTAGATTATTCAGGAGTTCCTTTGGAACAAGGATAAGTTGGTGAAGGCAGTCAGGTGCCGAAGACCTGATTTATTATTATTTCAGGTATCTGAAAATAAATTCTTACCTTATAGTGTGAAGTTGGATCTAGGAAGATAAGAAGGGATAATCACTGAGAGGAAATTTAAAACAGATAGCTATTGACTGCTAACATACTTTTCAGCATCTATTTCTAGTCTTCATTCCTTTGCCACACAGTCACCATACTTGCAGACCATAAAACAAATCACAGTTGTGCCGTTTGTTAGAAGAGATCGTAAATGCCATGTTCAGGTATATCGTCTTCAGGGATATGTTGGAGAGAGGGGCCAACAGCCAGAGAATGTCAGGATCAAGTACATTGTCATGGCAGGCAGTATAGCTGACAACGGCTATACTGGGATTTGTACTTGGTTACCTAAATTTAAATTTAGATAGTTTGTCACTACGTGACACTGGATATGTGTTATCCTCAAAATAGAAATAATACTAGTTATTTCTTGAAATCGCTATGAGGATTAAATGAGATTATTTATATTAACCCCTAATATAATGGCCATAAATGCTAACTACTTTTTGCTTATCCCTACCAACAGCGGTAATAAAAACGGCAACCAACATTTATCAAACGTTTAAAATTTGCTGTTGCATTTAACATGTTACATGTAATCCCGCTTCATCTTCATAATCTGTGAGCTGAGTATATTTTACAGGTAGAAAACTTGAGGCTAAGGGAGGTCAAGTAATTTACCAACCTCTAGGAAATGCTATGCTGGCACTCAAACCGGAAACTCTCTCACTTAATTATTAGGCAGTATTGCCTCCTTAGGGAATTTATTGTTCTTTCTGGGAATATTCTCATTGATACTACCTTAATCAGTGTTAATGCCAAAGAAAAAATAATAGTACCTGAGAGTGTTGTTCATCTCCAAGAGATAACAAAACCCTGTTTTATTTTTCTTTTATTTACAGAGATTTACTCTTGAAAAAATGGAGTGGCCCAATCAGTACGCATGTGAGAAATTGTTGGTGCTTTTGACCCACTATGACATGACAGACAGAAAGCTTGGTAGAAGAAACTCTAATCAATTACAGCCAATTCGGTATGAATTGTATGAAGAAATCTCTGTGTTTCCATTTGAATATCTTATGATCTAAAATATTGTTCTTAATACTTCTAATAGTAGGATAGATAGCTCTTTGTTTTATAAAGATAGAATAAGGTCTACTGGAATAATAAAGGCTTATTCAGGGCTTGCCGTCAAGATAACATAGTAAGCTCATGCTCTGACACACTTTTCTGTTTCAAACATCTAGTAATAATACATTATTAAAAATATATATATATATAAAGTTATAGCCAGGCTTAGCCAGATAACTATTTCAATGGACCAGAAAAAGGAACAAAAATGTGAAATGAACGGAGAGACTGAAACTGAGAATTGGTAAATCTCGGTGAAGTGTATGTATGTAATTTTTGGTTTATTCTTACAACTTTTCCAAAGGTTTGAAAACTTTCAAAATAAAAAGTTTAAGGGAAAGTATCAAAGAAAAAAGATGAACTGTGAAGAAAAGACAGTCAGATAGCACACATCTCTCATGACGGTAACAGCCGCTGACGGAGTAGTGTTTCAAAGCTTTGAGTAGAAATAATTGGCAACCGAGATGTCATTAAAATATTATTCAGTGGTCTGTAAGGCATTTTCAGAGCTTACCAATGACAGACCCTTATTAAAAGCAGTGTTGAAGGATATATTTCAGCAAGAAGAAAACTGAACCCAGAGGGAAGATGTAAATGACAAGTGGTCAGCATTAAAATTGATAAAGCGTATTTAGTTAATTTAATAAACTGAGTAGAAAAAATATGTACATGAATGTCTGCATAATGTTTGATGATTAATACATGATGATGATAAACTAAAACTCCCAAAGTATGCATGTAAACATACAAGGGTAACCACGAATACATTAGAAATACAATCTCTGTTTTCCAAACCAATACATAAAATAGGAAAGTAAAACTATCAAACCAAAAGAATACATGAAGGAGGAAGGGGAAAGTAGCAAAGAAAAACCTTGATAACAGAAAACACAAAATAAGATGTATGAATGAGTCCCACTATTCACAATAAATGTAAGTGGATTAAACTCTTCTATTAGAAGACATTATATTGGATGAGTAAACAATTCAACAATATTCTGCTTCTAAGGCATGCGTTAAATAAAATTACATAAGGTTTGAAAATAAAGAGATTTATAAGATCAGGGAAATATTTACCAAAGCGATGTAGCAAAATTAACAGAAACAATAGATTTTTAAGACCAAAATTATGGTTGTAGAAAAGAGGAACATAGGAACAATCTACTCATAGGATTTAATAATTATAAGCTCTATGTACCTAACAATAAAATTATCTTTTGAATAAATTAGTCAAAGGAATAACTGTGTGGTAATTCCTTATATTTTTAGAATATTATAAATGTAGAATAAAAATTAATGGAAATGGAATTATGCAATCTACAAATTGAAAATTTCCAAAGAAGTCATGCAATTGAACCTCATTAGATGAATTTGTTTTTCAGAATTGTTAAAAACCGGATCAAAAATAGAGTTCGTTGCTTTGAAATAGAATGGGAAAAGCCTGGTACGTAGTCGCTTAAAGCAAAATTTATAACATGTGACCATTTGTTTGGCAAATATTATATATGTATGTAAGCCGTATATATGTATTGTATATTGTATATGTATACATAAAACATATATATCTATAATACGTAAAAATAAAGGAAAAAACCTATCACAGTCACCAAAGAGTAATCTCACAGTTTACCTGTGCTGTTTAAATAGGCTTTGACTCATAGTAAATATGAAAAACTTTAAGCAATTTTATCGTAATGTCTTAAATTGACATTTTTTTGTAATTAATGTTTAAGAAGATAATACAGAAATAGTTTTGACTTATATTTCTCAAAAAAATGCTCTATGAATGGTCTGGTCATTGGATTTCTATAAATTCCATAGGAATTTATAGTTGTCAAATTACTCTTATCTTGCTACAGACAAATACAGTGAAGTCTTTGAATTAGCTCTAAAACTAAAGGCAGAGAAAGCACAGATATTTAAAATGAAAAATAATCCCAAATTTATTTATATGTGCCATTTTAATTAGACTTTGTAATTATGTGTGAATGAATGAGAGAGTAGATTTCTCAGTGAAGGTTTAAGTTTTAGCTTAACTTCGAAGAATGAAATGAATAAAGAATTAGATAAACCACTTGAAGCAGTAATAGCAAAATAGAAAGCTGAAGAACTTTGAAAACTGTTCAGGAACAGTTTCACCAACTATACCATATTTTCAGGAAGGGAAGTAGCATTAACTCAATTTGACAGTGCATATCCTCTGTCTAGAACTGAGACTAGGTGCCCAAGTTTACTTATCCTTGTGGGAGCTATCCCTTAAAAGAAAAATGGACCCTAAGCTAGTTTAAATAAGAAATACTTTAAATTCACCTGTTTCCACTGATTCTATTTTAAACTCATCAATTAATATTTTCATTACAGTTTAGCTTCTCACGCAGTTTTGCCTTTATAAAGGATAAATGGAAAAATCTAGTCTTCTACTTATATATCTTACTGTGAATTTACATATAACCGTTCTTATTTTCATTTACCAGCTGTTTGTGAGTCCACTAAGCCCGGGTATGTCCTCAAGAGACTGACAACCTCTGATACCACATTCTGGAAAAGAATACAATTGAATCCCCTGATCTGCGGTTTTGCTTTCTGTGGTTTCAGTTACAAGTGGTCAACCGCTGTCCAAAAATACTAAGTGGAAAATTCTAGAAATAAAAATTTTGTAAATTTTAAATTACATTCTATCCTGAATAGCATAATGAAATCTCATGCTTTTCCACTCTGTCCCACCTGGAACATGAGTCATCCCTTTATCCAGCACATCCATGCTGTGTTTGCAACCCACCTGTTAAGTCAGGTAGTAGCCATCTTGGTTATCAGATTGACTGGCACAGTATCATAGTACCTGTGTTCAAGTCACCCTTGTTTTACTTAATAATGGCCTCATAGCCCAAGGGTAGTGATACTGGCAATTTGAATATGCCACAGAGAAGCCGTAAAGCGCTTCCTTTAAGTAAAAAGGTGAATACAGTACAAAAAGGTATATTGAGAGACAGAGAGGGAGAGACCACAGTCTCATAGCTTCATAGTATATTCTTATAATTGTTTTGTTTTATTGGTAGTATTGTTGTTAATCCCTTACTGTGACTAATTTATGAATCAGACTATCCATAAGTATGTATGTATAGGAAAAAAACATAGTATATATTGGGTTGGATATTATCTGGTTTCAGGCATCCACTGGGGGTCTTGGGTCATATCCCCCACATAGATAGAGGTAAACTACTGTAATGTTTTTGATGACCCTTTCAATTCTGTTGAAGTCACCACTAAAGAAAGTTAATATTGAAGTTTTAGGTAACTGTCTCTTCCCATTCTTTATCTGGAACACTTATTGTACTAAAAACCGGTTAACCTTATCTAAACAAAGATTTTAATCCCCTAAGATGCTCCTTCTATCTCTGAAACAAGAGCATTTAAAGTTCAGATTTAAAAGTAATTTTCTGACTCTTGTTAGGCATAAAAAAATCAGTTCTTGTACTAGAATCAACAGATTATTAGAATAGAGATGTTGCAAAGCAAGATTTGCAAGGAATTATCCATTTGTAGGTGACTTGGTTTACCTGGTAAACTTAGTCACCTGGAAAAACTGAATTTTTCAAATCGAATTGAGGCTTTTGATTCTGTATTTTTAATCTTTTAGAACATTATGAAGATAAACATGGAGACTCAGTTGTACAAACAATAGAAGAAGAATCATTATTTGAAGCAGCTTATCCTGAGATTGTTGCTGTTTACCAAAAACAAAAGTTAGAAATGAAAGAGAAGAAACAAAAAGGTAAGTATCGCGTTTGATAGCTATTTATGCCACACACAAACCTTATAGAAGATCTGTCTGTTCTGTTTGAATCTGTCTTGTCTAAATTTTGCTACAGGTTTCTAGAAAAGTCAAGAGTAAGGATTGTATGCTTGCTTCTTTGACTTGACATAATTTTTTAAAGGCAAGGAGTGAACAATTCTACTCTGTGTCTGATAACTTAACCAACTGTTAATAATAGTAATTACACTCACCACTTATTGAGCAACTAGTATATGTAATGTGTTTTGGATTATAAATACATTTTCTTTATCTCCCAGAACGCTGTGAGGAAAACAATTCAATGATAACATTGTTTCTAAAAAAATATTGAGTGATATTTTGTTTATAATTGTTTGGTTATAATTACTCATAACACAGTTTTCAGGAATGTACTGAGACAACGAAAAAATTGCTCATGCATAAGATACTGGTCTGAACTTTTTAGTGTATGTGTTTACTCAAGTAAAATAAAACCGATTTTAATTATATTGGTTTTTCTTTCCTTTTCAGGGAGGAAAACTAAGCCTAAAGCAAACAATCTGCCAGAAAACAATGATATAAGTTTTCAGTCACATGTGACTTTAAAACCCACATGTGAAATCTCATCTAAGCAGAATTCCAAGTTAAATTTGGAAATTTTTTCTGATTCTACATTACCCTGGGAATCTGTTTCTGCATCCTTGAATAGCTTGCTTTTATCTGAAGATGCTCCGTGTTTGAATACACAAGAACAGTTCACGTCTTCTTTAAGACCTCTCACTAGGCAGCAAACTAAAGCTGTCGGTAAGCCTCCAGTTTCAGAATCTAGTCACCCCAGTACCTCATCCCACAACGTGTCAGCGATCACCGACCTACACTTGAGCACTGTTGACTGGGAAGGTACTTCTTTTAGTAATTCTCCAGTGATTTCCAGGAACGCTTTCTCTCATGGTTTAAAATCAGAACTTGAAACAGCCATCTCTGATAGCTCTGAAAATATTCCAGGACAGCTGCGTGAATCAGAATGGGCAACGGCAAACGTTAATAAAACACGAGATTGGGATCTTCGAAAGACTAACCCTGAGGAGTATCTACCTTCTGGCATCACTGATTTACATCTTCAGGATTTGCCTTTGAAGGAACGAATCCTTATAAAGTCATCTTGCCCTCAGGATCACGTACAACCCTACATTGACCTGAAAACATGGTCCCCACCTGCAGTAAAAGGACCTTGTATCGCTAACAAGAGTGCTGATCATCCATCACATCTTTCAGAGAATCTCCTAGGAATTGATTTGCAAAATGAATCTCGAAACAGTAAAGTTCTAAAAGGAGACCAGATCTTGCGAGATAAGTATAAAGTGAATACTTCCGTACCTTATTCTTTCAGTAATGTGGTCGTTCAGACCTCTGACGTTAGAGTCAGACCGCCAGGTACTTTAGATCATAGGAGAAAATTTGACTTGCCAACCACTCAGAAAACCGTAACAAAGAAAAGCGTTTGCCATGACAGACATTCCTCTGATGAAGAAAGCGTCCCAGTGTTTGGGAAAGCTAAGTATGCAGCTCAGAAAATGAAGCAGAGTTCTCAGAAGCATAAACCAGCCCAAGTCAAGAAAAATGACGTCAATAAAATGAGTAACCCTATGCTATCTACTAAAGAAACTGAACAGTATGTCCAGGCTTATAGAACAGCTGGAAAAGAAGAAAACTATTTCCTAGATGCAGCAAAAGATTCTCTGAGTTTTCTGCAGAGTCATAAGGAAGAAGACGACTCTGATACTTGTTTGGATAGTCCTCTTCCTTTATGTCAGAGATTGAAACAGGTCCCAAGACACTTGAAATGAAGTTTCAAATATTTAAGTGTAACTTCTTACTCTAACGCCGTCAGCATTGGCAGAGACAGCGAGTAGTTAATATTTGGCAGAAAAATGTAATGTGCTTCTATATGTCAGGAGATACTTTTGCCATTTTAATCAAAATTAGAATTTTTAAAAGCTATCTAAAACTTCAGTTTTAAAAGATGATCTTTGTGGTGAAAGCTTCAGATAATGTTTGTTTTTAAAACATACCTTTACTATTTTATGTATCTTTATTGATTATATTTTACTTATAGTTTTAAAATGTTAATGTAATAATAGACAGTAAATGCTTTATGCATTTGCTCATTTTTACTCATTTTTTTCTACAAGCCTGCAAGTTCTTATTTACGTTTCGTTTGTTCCCAAGAAGATGGCTGTTTATAATTGCCTGCATTCTTGCGATGTCTTCTACTGTGCCTTTCATGAGAATTATATTCTCTCTTAGAGTGAAGATACTCTTAGTGTGCTCCCTTTCAGTGTGGGTAACTATATTCTTTTTTTGTAGGGGAAAAATGGAAAAGATGTAAGATGATCAATGTATGTAGTAAAAATCATGGTTTTAATGATAAAGAAACTAAGGAAAGTCATTCTTTATATATATTAAAAGTTAACACATATACCAAATGGAAAAATATTTGAAAAATAGAATGTATAACCAGAGAAGAATTAGAAGTTTGCTCCGGGTCACATAGCTACTTAATAATGATACGAGGACTAGATTTCTTGCCTCCTAATTTATTAGAATTTTTCCCCCATTTTTTTCTTTTATAGCACTTTTTTTCCCCCTTATTTTTGTTTTAAAAATGAATCAGTATAATATTGAGTTCAGTATCTCCAGATATTAAATTGTGCATTCATTTATTTTTCACTCAAAAAGTCTAGAGGCAATCAGATTGGAAAGGAAAAAGCAAAACTGTCACTATTTACAGATGACAAGATTTTGTATATTGGAAATTCTAAGGAATTCACTTGAAACTCCTAGAACTGGTAAATTGAGTTCACTAAGGTTGCAATGTGTAAAATGAATATATAAACATCCGTTGTATTTGTTTACACCTCAGTGAATAATAGTGAATTAAATTAAGAAAATTCTGTTTACAACAACACAAATGAATAAAATACTTTGGAATAAATTTAACAAAGAAGTGCAAAATGTATATGCTGACAACTACAAAATATTGTTGAAAGAAATTTTTTAAAAACGTAAGTAAATGAAAAGATATCCATGTTCATGGATTGGAAGACTTGATATTAAGATGGCAACACTCACCAAACTAATCTACAGATTTAACGCAGCCCCCATCAATTCCAGCTGATTACTTCGCAGAAACTGACGAGCTGATTCTAAAATTCGTATGGAAATTTAAGGCATACAGAGCAGGCAACATAATCTTAAAAAGAAAAAAGAGGACTCAGTCTTCCTAATTCTGATTTCAAAACTTATTGCAAAACTACAGTAATGAAGAATGTGTTACGGCATAAAGGCAGACATATCTCGATAAGTGGGATAGAATTGAGGGTCCAGAAATAAACTCACATTTATGTTCAATTGATTTTTCAACCAGTATCCAAGACAACTTAATGAGGAAACAAGTGTTTCAGCAAATGCTACTGATAAAACTGGATATCCACATGCAAAAGAATGAAGTTTGATCTGTACCATATACAAAAATAATTCAAATGGATCAAAGCCCTAAATATGAGAACCAAAACTGTAAAACTCTTAGTTGAAAACATAGGCATAAATCTTTGTGACTTTGGATTAGGCATGGATTTCTCTGATAATGGCACCAAAAGCTCAGACAAGAAAAAATAGATAAAATACACTTTATAAAAACTAAAAACTTTGTGTTTCAAAGGACATCATCAAAATAGAGACAACCCACAAAATAGAAAAATTTGCAAATCATAAATGATTTGTATCTAGAGGTACTTGTATCTAGAGGTACTTGTATAAGGAACTGTTACAGCTCAACAATAGTAAGTCATAAAAGGAGGCATTTAAAATATTGAAATAGACATTTCTCAAAAGAAGATATACAAATGGCCAATAAATACATGAAAAAATTCTAAACACTAGTCGTGAGAAAAATACAAATCAAAACCACAATGAGATCCTACTTCACATCAGAAAGGTTGACTGGAATCAAAAGGACAGATTATAACAAGTATTGGTGAGGATGTAGGGAAATTGGAACCCTCAGAACCTGCTGGCAGGAATATAAAATGGGGAAGGAGCACTTTGGGAAAGTCTGGTGGTTTCTCAAATAGTTAATATGATGCATCATATCCTTCCATATATACACTCAAGAGAAATGAAGACATGCATCCATGCAAAACCTTGTACACAGATGTCTATAGCAGCATTATTCATAATAGCTCAAACATATATTCCAACATGACGAACCTTGAAAACATGGTAAGGGAAAGAGGCCAGTCATAAAAGATCTAATGTATGTATCAATTTATATGAAATGTTTCAAATAGGCAAATCAATAGTCTGTAGAAACAGAAAGTGGACTCATGGTTGCCCAGGGCCAGAGGATGGGGAAGGGAGGGAAATGGGGTTTGGGTTGATGATGAAATGTTCTAAAGTTGATTGTGATGATGGTTGCAAAACAATATACTAAAACCATTGTGAAATTTAAATAGACAAGTTATATATGAATTATATTTACAATAAAGCTGATTTAAAAACAAAGAAATTGTGGAGACTTCTACCTATCCAAGCTCTTTTTATATCTAAAATGTATGTAGTCTAACTTCGCTCCCACAGGTGTACTGCCATCATTTTTTTATAGGTTAGAAAACAAATCCAGGGAAGTGAAGAAATTTTCTCAAGATGAGAGATGAAATTTTGATTTATTAATCTAATATTTATTACATTATGCCATGTCATGAAATTAGACTCAAACTTGGAATACTTTTGAATTTATGTTCTTTTTCTCAAATTGTAATTTTACAGATTTTTTTTTTTTAATTCCACTGAAGATACATGAAACACTTTGAATCAGGTTTCACTTTTAGGATAGTGCCATGTGTACAGAGCATTTGCCATGTTAAGACCGCCTGGACCAGGAGAATCACAGATAAAGTCAGCCAGTCCTCTGCCTTCGGGGAACTTAGCTATCCTAATTGAACTGGTATATTTAAAAATCAATGGGTATTTTTTTCTCTGTTTTCTTCTACAATTTTAATGTTTTTTACCTTGAATGTTTGGGTCTATGATTCAAGTTAGTTTTTGCATATGATGTAAGGACTGAAGAACACTTTTTTCCTATGCAGATATCCAGTAGTGTCACCACAATTTGTTGAAAAGACACTTTTTCATTGAATGACCATGGCTCCTTTGTTGCAAATTGGTTGACCATGTAAGTGTATGTTGCTGAATTGTATTCTTTCTATTGATCTATATATGTCTGTCGTTACTCTTAATACCACAGTCTTGATTATTAAGTATTGATACCAGGTGGTTTATCTTTGTTCACTGTCTATATTTTTCTGTCAAGGTCACCAAGGTGCCTTCATGTTACTAAAACACATAAACAATTTACAGTTCTTTCTGCAGAATTTAGGACTATTGAACTTACTTCTTTGTTGAAAGTTTTTGTTCTTTTCCATGTCAAGATTGCTTCTTGGTTTATCTCTTAACTTCTTGGCTATAATTTTAAACTCCTCATAGACAAATATTTATTCTCTTTAAACACTTGTGTTCCTTCAGTTCTCTTTTTCTTACTTTCTTCTCTCCTACTAGATGTTTTCTACTCTCATACTTCCAGTCTTATGCACTTATAAAGACGTAGAGCTTTAGCCAAAGTTTTTCTTCTGTTCTATACACCTGCTTACTTAATTCCTGACATCACTGGAGATAAAAGCATAGTAATAGAGATGGTAGAGGCTCAGGTACTTGGTACATCTAACCCTGCATGTACTTCCAAGCCTTGCTCTAACTGGTTCCTGGTTCTAAGTGGAGTCATTTTCAAGTGCTTGTTCACTCGTCATACCTAAATAAGTATTATGTACATCAAATGCCAAGGGCTACCAGGAAATACAGAGTAATATAAAAACCAATTCTTTCAAGGAATTGACAAAAGCAAATTAGGAAAACATGGCATTTTTACATACAAGAATAAATTATATTGACTAGAAGATTTAGTTGTTAAATGAATAGAATAGGTAAGCAATACTACATGACACAGAGGAGGGAAGTTTTCTGGTTTTGGTAAATGATATTTGGGTTTTGAAGTATAGGCAGAAATTTGGCAGAATAGTAGTACTTTACAAACAACATATGTCAGTGGATGAGGGAGTTACCATGCTTAGGGAACAATGAATAATTTATATCAATTGTGGAACCTTACCTGGAGCTCTGGTCTCCAGGGAACAAATTGCTGTGCAGGCTAATGAATGGCCAGGAGCTGAAAAGTAATGAATCGAGCAGAAAGCAGGCTAGAGTGTCTTAGGGCAAAAGGAAAAAGAAAAAGGATAAAGTGTAGCAGAGAAGCTGACCAAGATGCTAACAGATTCTAGCCATATACACCACATGTAAAGGTTCATCAATTCACATGCAGTAAGTACCAAAGTTGCATCCAACCCAGTCATAGAGTAGGAAGATGGCACAAATTTAAAATTGCTGGGCAAGGGAGAACGCTAAAATTCATTGATTACCTACTCTATGCAAAGTAGGTTCTTTACAAGTTTTATCCTTTCAACAACTCTGTAAGGACTGTATTACAATATTTGAATATTCAGAAGGGAAAATAATCCTTACTAAAACATTCCTCCGGGAACCTGCCTCATTATGTGTTCACTTTGGGCACCTCAGCCTTGCCTGTGGTAGTTTAGGATCATCCCGTCCAAGTAAATACAATGTCTAGAGGTCTTCTTGAGATTTTATGATGTGGGAACAAAATTGGTTGGGAATGATTGGTCTGGATTTGTCTTGCTTTACAGCTGATACAGCCATAAATGTATGGACTCTGATGTTAGCTTTCAGCTCTTCCTTCTGAAGAATTTCTCTTCTTTCATTGTTCAGATTATACCAATCTTTTGTAAAGCATTGCATGTTTTCATTCCTCGCCAATCTGATCTATGATGTCACCTGTATATAAACATCATAACTTACTGCTTACGTATTTGCTCATCATCTCACCGATTTTCTTACTGAGAAGGCCTTGCTTCTCTCGCAAATACTCTGCCAAAGACCTGCCTCTACCCACCAGCGTCCTGCAGTTGGTTTGTTTCCGCTGGCTTCATGCTGCAGCCCTGCTCCGGACTAACCACTCTGGGCTTTTATGATCAGTCTTAAGTATGAGTGGTTTTCTTCCAGATTTCAAAATGAGAAGGGTCCTATTTCTCTTGGGTAACATGAATCATGCCAGTCATGCCCATCTTTAAATTCTTTTCTACCGATTTTCTGTGTGACCTTGGGGACATTAACCGACCTTTCCTGAGACTCATTTATTCAGATATTTGTGTAACAACTATTATGCGACAAGCATTGTACAGGTCCTGGAGACGCAATGGTGAATGGTACTCTATCAGGTTGTTTTAATATCAGTAAAGTGGCTGCCACCCTTGGCACATTAAAGACACTCAGTAAATGGTACCTATGTCAGCTACTGTCATTTGGAGGAACGAACTTTCAGATTTGGATTTAAGCTAAATACAGCAAACATGCCTCCTCGGGTAAAAATGTGGACACCATAACACTCTACCAATGCAAGGGTGGTAGAGGTGTTTTCAGGAAAACGAAGCTCTTTGTCTCAGCATGATCAGAAAAGTGATCCTAAAAGATATGGCATTTGTGCGAAGTTTATAATACTGGAAAAAGAGTGATGTGCTTGTTCGAATATAAATGGTAACTAGCATATTACTCACCCAGCCACCTAACGTATTTATTGAACATCTACTTTGTGCAAGACTCTATGGCTCTTCTGTGTACAACAGCCAGTCAGAGGTTCACGGAATTTAAAATAATTTTGCCAAACCACTCAGCGGAAAAGGCTTACGCCTGGATGGGAACTCCTCTCACCTAACTCCTTCGTGCAGGAAATCCCCTCTGTTCATGTTTCTGTGCTTTGTCCAGGTCTTCACTCAAACATCAGCCCAGGGAGCCTTTCCTGACCTTGCCTAAAATAACCCATCACTCACTGCTATTCCGTACCCTTCAATATTTATATTTTTATTTACATTTAGCAGTACCTGATATTATGTTTGTTTGTTTGTTTTAATTGTTTCTTTCCCAAACTAGAATGCAGATGCGATGAGGGTGGGGACTTTTTTCTATTTGTACACAGAATACTGGAACAGTGCTTAGCTCAATAACTTCTAGATACATGAATAACACCCCCCACCACACACACACACACACACACACACACACACACACGCACGCACGCATGCACTGCAGAGCCTATGCCATTTGCACATTCCTTGCTAATGTCCTCTCAGAACTCCAGCCTGGACCACAAGGCTGAGGTAGCCTGGGTCCAACCCATCTCTTCAGTTTCAGCTTCAGAGATTCACAGCTATGAGCCGACAGATTCGTGCCTTTGCTCATGGGTTTCTCTCTACCTGGCATGCCCGCTTCTCTCTTATTAGCTAGACTGACTCCTCTTCCTCTGTCAGGAACCAATTCAAATGCCCTAACTTCTCTCTAATTCCAAGCAGAATTGGTTACTCTTTTTGGACTCCCCTCCATGGTAGTTTTTATCACATCACATTTACACATTCAGAATATTAGCTGAGTGCCTATTATGTAGCAGGCACAATATTCTTTTGAAAAAATGTATTCATCTTTCTCCAAGACTGAGAACTCTGAGCACAGGGACCAAATCTTATTTATTTTTGTACCCAGAACTTTGCAGAGTTTTATTCTCTCTTCCCAGACTCTTGTTTATCCATCAAGACAACATATACATGGTCTTCTATGAGAAGGGTTTCTATAGCTTCTCATGGATCCTTACTATTTCCTATAGACTTCTAAAATATTACCTGTAAATAGTTTTGTGTTGACTGATCTTCATTTTTGTCTTTGGCACCAGCTGTGAGCCTTGTATTTCTGAGTCTGTAGCATCTAGCAAAGAGGACAGCAGAGAAAACATTCAGTGAATGGCTGCTGATTGCCTGATGGTGAATTTGAGGTCCTAGTTCTTCTATTCCCCATGAAGAAAGATCAAATCCAGTTGGATGGTTCCCTCCTTCAGCTGGATCACTGGATCCCTTCAGTCATCTGAAGGTGCCATGGTGAGATGCCTTGCTTTTCTGAAGGTGAACGGACTAAATCAACTGCTGACAATTCCCGTTATGCTGGTAGCACGTAGGGTAAAACAGCTCAAATAATATTACTGAAGGCAGCCTCCTTTCATCTGCAGATTAACGTGGCAATGTTTATCACCTTCTTAGCCGGGAAAAGCTTTTATCAGGCTCGGCTGACAGCTTGCATTGGCCTCCTACAGGACTTGCCACATTGCCTTTAAACCCACATGCTGCAGAGTCAGGCCCAGTCATAATTTGAAAAATTGGAACTTTTTCTGATGATTGCCAGAATGGGTTATTTATTTATACCCAAGCCCAAAAAATTCAGCAAATGGCCCATTTGGCAATGGGGGGTATGGTCATGAGCATAGGCTAACCCTTCCATGGTAAGAGCGACTGCATGTTTGGCTAATATTTGGAAGAATTATCTTTTAAGCACCAAAATGGAACTTTTTTAACAGGGACATCAAGCTTCCTCAGCATCATTCCGTGCCAAGAAACGGAAAGGGAAATGCTGACCTCTCAGAATGGCCAACTGCCTGTGTACTTGGAATTCTCTGATCCCAAACCTGATGAAAGAATCTACCGTTTGCATCATCGCAACTTAAATCTCCTCCCCCACCACTCAGAGGCCTTTCGGCTGTGAGTGATTCGGGAAACGCTGTCCTTGGAACCTGAAGGTGGGAATGAGTGACTTATTCAACGCCCATGTGAAGGTAGGTTACAAATCGTTTGCCTTTTTGTTTTGCTTGAAAACAATATAAGTTGCAGTCACTGCTCCAAAGTAATTATTATTGCTAAAATAATTTATATTTTTATTAAACTGAGAATGCCAGCTCTGTGAATGCCGGATGCCAAAAAGGCCTATTTTTTAGGGTCATCCAGACACAGGTGTCTCCAGTCCGGGCTCTGTGAAGGCCCCACGACTTCACAGCTGGGATAGTTCTGTGAGAGGTGTCAAAGGCCTTAGTACAACTAGGTCTACATCCTGTGAAACAGACCAAAGGACACTTTCTTAGCCTCGGGATGCAATGGTCTGACTAATTGTCCCAGCCCTGACAGAGACTAGCTACTGTGGGCGGACCTTCCCAGCTTCCTTCCGCTTGCTTCTCCTCATACATAAGTGGGAATGGTACTTCCTCCTGTATTCACTCTCATTTACATGTTGAGGATAAACGGCCTTTTGAGAGACATATATTAATGTGTACACTTAGCCTTCCTGATTTTGATTCTCCAAACCCATTGGTGAACCACAAGTGATATCTTTAAAATGTGTTGCAAAACAATTCATATAAGTTTTTGAGAAAGTAATCATCTCTAGTTTAATTTGAAGAAAAGAGAGACAAAGCATATGGGGTACCGAAGAGTATGAGTAGATTTAAACCGTTTCGAAAGTCCAACATGCAAAATATTCGTATTAACTGATCACTCTTCTGCATCGTGATGCCTGGATGACACTCCCTTTACCCAGCACTGAGTGGTATTATTTGTTTATTTCAAGTACAGATGAGTCTGGTGTCACAACTAAATTATAAAGATCTTAAAGGGAGAGACCAGATGTTATTTTTTTGAACTCTGCACCATGCTTAGCCCAGGACTGGATTCATCTTAAGAATACAATAAAAAATGGCAGCATGTTGGTGGTCAAAATGTGGGTTTTGGCTTCAGGCAGATTTGGATTCGTAGCTTAACATCATCCATCCATCCATCCATCCATCCATCCATTCATCCATCCAATAAGGATGTATTAAATATGTGCTCAGGGAGTAAAATAAAGAACAAGACAAAGTTTCTTCTTTTGTGTTTTTACACTAGTGATAGGAGATCCCCCCCCCCCAAAAAAAATCAATAATTTGTGAAGAAAATAACTGGTTAGATCCTTTTGCCTGGAAAATAACCCACTTACCCATTACATACAACTATAACTTTATGAGAAAACAAGTCAAATAAGGAAAGAAGAAAGGAGGACAAGGGGTGAGTTTTCTGGTTTCTGACTTATGGTTGGGACTGAAGCTGGGACGTGAGGGCCCTGGCCCAGAGTGAGTGTCACATATATGGGCATCATCTATGCTCAGGTACGGGGCTGCACAGAGCCCTGGCCACCGGCAGAGACCCTCTAAGAGTTTCTCAGAGGGCCACAGCTGTCCCTCAGAAGGGAACCCCCCACCCCAAACACACACATCCAACCATGGCTCCCAACGAAGTATAGAGCAAGGAGATCCCTGAGAACTAGGTCACCAGCTAGTGAAGATGACTCACTATGCTCAGCATGAACATCCATCCCATTCGTTCATCCACTGATCCATTTGTAAGTTCTCTACGCCAAGTATCACGCAAATCTCTGGGGCCATATAAGGGTTAGACAGTTTATTTAAGAAACTCATGGTCTAGCTACAAGAAAACCTGGGGCCATTAAGATGTTATGATACCACATGCCCATTACTGTCTTAACTCTCTGCTCATGCTTCCGGGACAGGGTTGAATGAAAACATTTATCGCATATCCAGGCGGGGCCACCAATCACACCAAACCAAACCCAAACACTTCATGAAGGGAAAGACTATGCCAACCTCCTTTTCTCTCCAGCTCTTTCCCAGAAAGGTGATAACAGCAGATTCGGTCCCAACAGGGACACAGGCACAGGATTTGCATTTTACAGTTTGACATATTTATAAGTCTTTTGATCTCCTTTCTCCCCTCTACCCACCATGCCGCTGCCCCGCCCCAGCCTCGCTCCCTCCTCCTCCCCTGCCCGTCAGTTCTCTACCTTGGCCCAGGTACAGAGCCGAGAAATGACATGCATCCAGGTGTGCTGCGCTCATGGTCACGTAACTCCTCTTTACTGAATATCAACTTTATATCAAGTCATTTTTTAAATTCCTAACTCCCACAATCACCCTGAAAGTTTCCTTTTTTTTCACCTTTCTAGTTGTTGTTAAGGGAGGAGGAAAATGAGGCTCTGAGAAGTTACATCATCTGCCCAGAAACACTGGTAAGTAGTGGAGGCAGAATGAAAACCCGGGTCCGTGTACCCCCAAACCTACGGCCCTTTCATTCAGCCAGGCTGACTGCCGTTGACAAGCCTGGTTATTGTAGGCTCCTTAGCTAGATCCTTCCTGGAAGAGATTGTCCTGCATTCCAGTTTTCTTGCTGGTGCTATTCTGGAAATAGCCCAATAAACGTCACACTTTGATTTACTCGGGACAGATTTGCAGCTGCCTTTCCCTTTGCAGCTCTTCCTGGGCGCTGAGATTTGCCCGTCCTTCTCTGGGTTTTCCACACAGGCTGTGGCGCCCACAGCTGCACCCCTCGTCATCTGCAGCCCTGTGGGGGTTACTGAACAGAGCTCCCTACAGACCCCCAAGAAAGCCTATTGGAAACAAGCTCAGGGCCTCGGACCCTTATGTATTTGCAGCTGGAGGGGATCCCAAAAACCATCTAGGAAACAGAGGCGCAGAGAAAGACCCTGCAAAGCAGCCGGCACCAGATTGATTAGAATACTACAAATTTGCCGTTAAAAGTGAAAGGTAAAGGACACGAGTCCCATGAACATCTCCATGTGCTAGGTGTTTTGTCTCACCTAATCATTCCTACAACTGGTTATTGTCCTCGTGTTACAGATGAACTGGCTCAGAGAAATAACCGACTTAAGGTTCTACGATGAGTGAGTGACTAGCGGGACCAGGAACTGAACTCAGGTGACTGTAGATGGCTCGGTCCCTTCTCCACAGCAAGCCCTGGGCTGTGGTGAACAGCGCAAACAGACCCTGGCCAAGGTGACTGGCCTGTCAGATTTGCTCCCGCGCCAAAGTGCAAAGAGTCCACAGAAGGAAGAGATGAACACGATCTTTTCGTGGACTTACTGAGGTCAGGTCCATAACCTACAATCATCCGGCATCCACCAACAACCTGAGTGGTGTTTGGACCAATGAGCCTCCCCTGAGAAACGAGGTCTACTTGCCTACCTGCAGCCTCTCTCCCAACTTCCTAAGACTGTCTGTTACAAGCCAGAAGATGCTGCAAGTTCCCTCCCTCCTTGTAAAATCCATCCCTCACCCTCAAAGAGGGGGCCTTAGAAGTGCCAAATTGGGAGCCATAAGAAAGTCGTTGCTGGCGGAGTCTTCCTGTTGAGGTTGAGAGATCAGGTTCAAAGCTCGAGCCGCAGCCTCCCCACCTCTATTCCCCACTGCATCTCCAGCCCAGAGAGGGAAGGTTCCTTCCCTTCCCCCACCGTCCTTTCCATCCCTGTGGGGGTAGGAGAAGCCTCTGGGTCCTGCTGAGCTGGGGGGCAGGTTGAGAGTTTGAGGCATCCTTTCTGCCCTCCCTGGATGGACTCCAACCTCACGGCAGAGGGTCCTGGGAAGAACAGCATGAACTGTTCTGTTCAGCAAGAAGCAGAACTCTACACTCCTGAACACATGAGGTAGATTTTGATGTGGATTGGCTGTTCCTAAGAAAGCTCTTTTCTGAATGATTCCCTGTCACCATGAAGCTGTGGGTCCCCGTGTTCACAACAGCAGGGACAGGGGATAAGGCTGGTCCAACTGCTTCAGTCTGGCCCAGCAAACCCTGCCTGGCCCGACCCCAATTTCTCTTAAGGCAAAACTCGCAACCCATTTTGACCCAAACATTCTTCTTGACCATCTGTCCATACTAACCTCATTCTCCTCAGAAATGAGATATATCCACCTGTAACTATTATCGGTGGCATTTTGTTGTGTCTTGAGGGACACCTTTGACCTCCATCCCTAAGGAAACTCTTCTGCATCTTAATATGACCTATTATGGAGCAAACAGTTGACCTGCTAATGACAGTGTTACTGATGCCCACTTGGCATCATGTGCTTGCTTGCCAGTGAGGGTATTTTCTCTTTTTAGAAAGCACTCATCATTGACTGTGCACTCCATCCAGTAGCTTTTAGCCCTTTTTGAGTTACGAAAACCTTTAAAACGTGACATCTACAGATCTCCTTACCAGTGAAATATACAACATGCACGACATGGCTGTGTGCTGTGTTTGACACCAGAAGCCACACCTGACCTCTCTCACATGGCAGACCTCTGTTCTGGAGAGAGCACCCTGGTCCAGGGACCTTGTCTGGTCCCCTGTGAGTCCCCAGAATGCAGTGGGGTTTCTGGTACGTAACAGATACAGTACCTGCAAAATGTGTGTTGCCCGTTGAATGACTCGACCAATCTGAAAGCACGTATGTGAGAGCAAAGCTGGCTTGGCCACACCCTGTAAAGGAGGCAGTTGCTCTTCTGTCCCATCAGAATGGCATCGAGTCACATGATGCACAGCTCAGAGGCTGCACTCAGGTGGGAATGAGAGAGGATGGGACAAAGGAGGCTGACAAGGGAACCACCTGGGGTGGGGGGTGGGCATGTACTGGATCAGGTGCCAGGTGAGTAACCCAGGGATTGAAGTCCTTTAGACCAGTCATTCTCAAATTCATCCTTCTTACGATTTATCTGAAGAGTCTGTTAAAAAAAAAAAAAAAAAACCAGGTTGTCAGGCCCCACCCGATAGATTCTGAGTTAGGATCACACTCAGGGAAATGCTGCTGTAGCTCAGAGGGATGTCGGGGGCTGGAGAAAGAAAGAAAGAAGGAAAATAACGGTGTTTGGGGGACACAGATCCATTAATCATAGACAGTCATAATAACAAGTCTCTCTCTCTCTCCCCTACCCACCTCCTCTTCCTGCCTCTCATTCCACCTTCCTTGTATTTAATCTACTGTGGCTATCAAGGGCTTTTGAAAGTGTAAAGAGCTTTTGATCACCATCCAGAGCGATCAAATATTAGACTGCAGCAATTTTTGTTTCTGTCTGGAATCACTGCTGGGGCAGAGGGTAGTCACGGCACGGGCAGGAGCCACTGCACAAGTACCTTCGGGGACAACTGAGATCAGGACAAGCCCACAGAGCCTTCCTGTTCTGCTCCTGCAGAGCTGCCCAGGACCTGTGCTGTTTCTCTGAGCTCTGTATTTCAAGCGCTTCTCCCCAAAGGACGGATAACAAGGACAGAAGATGCCAAGGCGGCCTCTAGCCATGGGTTTGGGAACACCCTGCGAAGCTGCCTTCCAGAGGTACAAAGATGACCATGTATTTGCAGCTGGCATTTCCAAACGCAGTTTTCAGGTCTGGGTTCCATGAGCCGTGGGACAGCTGCCCATGGAGTTCTGTGAAACAGGGGTGTCTGGGCCTGACACCCATGCATTCAGGCTCAGAAGGTTTGGGGTGAGCCCAGGAGCTTACACTCTTTTAAAACAACGAGCAAATTCTACAGGCAGCTGCTCTTTCAGGTTTAAAAATCCTAGGTGGATCCCAGCACC
Source organism: Macroglossus sobrinus (assembly GCA_004027375.1). Taxonomy (NCBI): domain Eukaryota; kingdom Metazoa; phylum Chordata; class Mammalia; order Chiroptera; family Pteropodidae; genus Macroglossus; species Macroglossus sobrinus. The sequence continues at coordinate 243,860 of PVKZ01002261.1, forward strand.
CCATTATCTGTCTGTTTTAGTCATCTAACTGGCCGAGGTCAAACATTCTCGTCTCACATGTGGATGTGGATGCGTCCACACCTTCTCCCTATAATTTTATTTCAAGACCTGGTTTTGATGACACTCTTTCCAGGAAGTCTTCCTGGGGCATCCAACAGAAATTCACCCCTCTCTCCTCTCTCCTCCTATGGCTCATTTTCAGTGTCTTTATAGCACTTGATAGCAGGACCTGTCTACTCACATGTCAAACATAATGCCAGTCTCATCTATAACCGTTCACTTCCAGCGGCCACATTTTTAAAAAATAATAAAAATAAGTAGGTAAAATTTAGTAGCTTTTTAAAATATTCGATTTGTAAACATTGTAAAGTAATGTTCGATTTAACTCCACATGTCCATAATGTTATTTCAACAAGTAATCAATATAAAAGCCATCAGTGAGATTATTTACAATTTTAATCACATGACGTATTTGAAATTCGGTATCTATTTCACACTGATCGCACATCTCAGCTTTGACTGGCTACGTTTCAAGTGCTGATGGCTACATATGGCCAGTGGAGGGACATATCGGAGCACAGTTCTGCTTCTTCCAGAGCAAGCCTGTGACTTTTGCCTCTGGCTCTTGAGACGGAAAGATTGACTGTCTGGGGGCCCAGGATAGGTGCTTGGAAAGTATCTGAAGTCATTTCAAACAGAAATTTCTCCCAGAGAGTAGCCTTTGGTGGTTTGGTTGGTTGGTTGGTTGGTTGCAGGCCTGAAGGCTCAGTATCTCTAGAGATAAGCCATAGTATCAGCTTTAAGGAAGGGGAAAGCAATCCAGAACAGGTTTCCCTGGAGAGGAGTTAGTGCCCTGGAGTGGGGGTTGGAAGAAGCTGGAGGGCACAGAACATTCACTAACAAGAGCAGCAAGAGGCACCAAGAGCACAGGGAGCGGATTCCAGAGTAACTCCTCCATCCTGCACGGTGGGATTGGACAAGGACACATCAGGCGATGGTGGCTCCAGAGGCTGGCTGTGTTCAGCCTCCTTTGGGCAGGTTACCTTATGCTACCTGAAGGACACCTGCCGTAGTGTAATATGATCAGGTAAGTCTCTAAAAAAGAGTTATGACAAGAATGTGTTCTCTGCAAACATTTCTTCAGAAAACAGGTTGAGCCAGTACCTCCTGTGATCATGGGCTTCCCAAGAGAGCACACTGGCTTACCACATAATTCACCCACAGCGGGTTCAATGAAGGAAAAGGGCCATCACTTTGGTTTAAAAAAAAAAAATGTCCTTCCAAGCAGTACCCACCGATTATAGCTTTCCAGGAAAAAGATCTCTAGAGGAAATTACAGTTCAAGCCTCTTTCCTTAGGTTGTTTGAGATCAAGACTTTCCAGAAAAAAAAGATATCTCTGGAGGAAATTATAGTTCAAGCCTCTTTCCTTAGGTTCTCAGAGATCAAATAATGTACACACAGATGCACAGAGACTGAAGTTTGGAACTCCCCAAGCTGCTTGTCACTGGCCGTGTAACAGGTTCAATTAAGTACCGAAGGAAGCGGACCTTGGGTTGGAGCATATCGTTCCCAGGGGAGACTCAGGAGATGCCAACAAGAGCCCAGTCTTTCAAGAGGAACAGCCCATTCTTCAAATGCCACTCCACCCATTTATTTGAGAACTCCTATATGAGCACTCTTATCTTGTACATGTCCAGAAAAAGCACCGTGATGATGGGTTAAGGCCTGGACCACTAGCACGTGGCCTCCAGCAAAGTTACTTCACCTCCTTTAGCCCCCAGGTTCTTCACCGTGAAATATGAGTAGGAACACTCCCTACCTCCTCGAGATGTGTGTTGATTAAAAGGTGAGATAAAGTACCAATTGAAATGCCTGGAGGTGCTCCATAATGATTTGAAAACTTAACCCCACATACAACAGGATAATTTGAAGTAGAAGAGTGAGTTTAAAAGAGTAGAGAAATAGATATTTTCAAGCAGGTGGGTGCTGAATATGTATTTTTCATAGTATGTGATGGGCAGGGAGGGTAATTAGGAGAAAAAAAAGCCTGTTGTTTTAGTCCCAGCTCATAGTCTAGCTGAGTGGGCTACACCGGAGGAGGAAAGTCTGTGTCAGTCTGGCAGCACCCACTATAAGAAGAATAGAGGCCACCAAGGTGCTGACTGGGAGTCAGAATAGACCAGAAAGAGAAATTGGGGGCAATGGAATGGCACCACCCACCCTGGGCAGCAAACTGGCACTAGCCAAGGCACAGCAATGGGGTGAATGAGCAGCCTGTCTGCCAAGGAGCGTGAGAAAGGAAAGATAGGACTGGAGGGAAGGGACAGGTGGGGATGAGAGAGGAAGCCTTAGTGACAAGCGAGATGGGTGAAAAGAATCTCAAAAGAGAAGACAGAACAAGGGCTCATCAGTGGGCCTGGCCCCTACAGCATCCGAAAAAA